>BSBM01000461.1:10555000-11155000 GCA_027924585.1 Larix kaempferi
GCCAAAAGTGACCCTCATTAGCTTGCACTGACCCATATGACAAAACTACTTCACTTAAAGTTCTTCATTTTACATAACATGGAAATAATGATTTACAAGGTTAGAAATTAATTGTATACCTGAATGAGAAATACCTCTTAATAGCTGGTAGATCCCCCTTTTGTTGCTGCGTCTTTTGTTTCCCTGCTTGTTGTTTCCCTACTTGCTGCCCTGCAACCAATATCTTCCCAAACCCTTGAAACTCAACCTGCCCAAACAAGTATGCCACCCTGCCAACTGGCGAGGTCTCGCCGACCACCCAGCTCCAAAGGTACCCCTTTGGACCCCCGAGCCCAAACTGAGTACAAGCCAACCAGTATTTCCCTTCTGCAAACTCTCCAACAAGAACCTCCTTTCTTTGTTGCTCTCTCCTCCTATCTCTGTTCCATCTCCTATCCAAAATATGCAAGGTCAAGAAGACCCCTTCTCCTCCCTCTCCTCTCGACCTTATTCCCTCCTCTTTGTCCTTCCACCGACCCCTCCTATCATAACTACCCCTAACCTCCTCATTAATTTTATCCAAAGTCAGTCCTCCTCGAGCCCCCAACATTTGACTCATAAACCAAAGATTGTATTATTTTATTATTAAATTAAATTTTGGGTTGGTTCATCTTTGAACCTTAAGTGCTTTCCACTCAACCGACAACCTCTCAGCAATATTCTAACATTCTTTCCCTTTTTTCAAAATAACAATTAATAATTAATAAAATGTTATATTATAAAATTAAGGTTTTACACCAATCACAAATGTTTTACACTTACATGTTTTACCCCAATAATTACTAGTCCACTCTCGGTGACCTCATAATTAAATGTTTCATAATTAATTTATAATTAATTCATCATTTTTATTAAACAACTACAAATGTGACATTTGCTTATAAATTGCATAATATATCTATTTGCAATTTATCGTAGGTTCTAATTAATTTAGACATGATCATAATTAAATTAATTCTTATCCATATGTTTTAATTAATTAACTAACCTTGTAATTAATACTAACCTATCAGATTAATATTACTTTAATTAATATTACAATAACCATTTAACATTTTAACCCTTACCCCTAACTAATTAAATTCATTAATAATCAATCAAGCATTACTAATCAATAACATTAGTTACTACTTAGATTAACCTTAGTTTGTTTATTAATCAACACTATTAATCATTAACTCATAACAATTAACATCAATCAACATTACTAACCTTAATCGACAATATTTAACATTATTATTCACTATTATTAACATTAATCAACGACAATTACATTAATCAATATTCTTAACATTAATCGA
The DNA here is from genome assembly GCA_027924585.1 of Larix kaempferi. Taxonomy (NCBI): domain Eukaryota; kingdom Viridiplantae; phylum Streptophyta; class Pinopsida; order Pinales; family Pinaceae; genus Larix; species Larix kaempferi. Next base: position 10,556,341 of record BSBM01000461.1, read on the forward strand.
CAATATTTAACATTAATCAACATTATTAATCATTAACCAACAATGACTAACATTAATCAATGTTACTAACGTTAATTGACAATAATTAACACTATTACTAAATCGTCTTTTATTACCACCTAATTTACTCTATTATCTTATTCAGTTATTTAACCAAAATTTACTAACTTGACATATTAACTTAATCTCCTATTTAGATAAGTAGTAACAATGTAATTAATGCCTAAACATTATAGTTCACTTTTATTTCACGCAACTTATAAATATGTGGGCGAGTTATGTAAGTGTAGCTACTGCTTACATACCTCGCGTAAGTACACTAACAATAATAAATCGTACACACATCAATCAAAACCACGAAACTTATTGTTTACTGACACAAGTTTAAACGTAGTTTGTGAGGTACATTCTTTTACCGAAAGGCATCTTATTAAGTCACGACAATTCATACAATACCGAGTTACGACACATAATCAATCAAATATTTTACAACAAACACAGTCAGATCATGTTTTCATTTCGGCTGCAAGCTACACCTATCTACCTAATCACAACTAACTTCCACATCCTATCCTTTCCTCTGCTGGACTACCCTGAAGTGTCAAGCCATGACTGAATCCAGCTAGAACCCGTAAGCGGAAGTGTCGACTACATTGACCAAGCTTCCTCAGCAGGAAACCACCAGTCATCATCACACACCTTAGGGAGCGCGCCGTAGCACAGCCCTCCCATGACTCTGGGTTTCGGGGATAAACGATGGGTAAATCCTCCACCCCCCTAATGGAACAAGGAACTATGTCTACCTGACATAATAACTGCGTTGCACCTGTACTCGGTTTGTCATCGTATAACCAATCTGGGCGGTTGAGTTTCCTGAAACCCTACCCCACCCATACATCATAATAACAGTATGATAATCATGCGAAAGTAAATAATGCATCACTTGCATACCGTTTATCTTTCGGAGTCCATGTCCCCGAGGCTCTCCCACCTCGTAGGATACAGCTACCACTTAGCCATTTTAACCTGTAAGTCAGTCCTCGACATACAATCTCGAATATCGTGCACAAATCCTCAACATGTACACATACATTTCGTCTTAACATAACCACAATAATCAATTCATTATTTTCACCATGCACCTGGTATAGCATTCTTTCATTCAACAATAACTTTAACGGTATCCACGTACCCATCATTCCTTAACTTGCATATATGAGACATAACTAACACATGATACATATCTAACATGACTATGTATCCTAATACTAACATCACATACACACATATATATATCGGCCAAACAATAGAACCACATGTACAGAGTGTCATCAAACCGATGAAGTCTCATAATCAAGCAAATACAACATATAATAATAGTTTAGGTAGAAATGTCAAAATGGGGCGTTACAGACTCCATGCATTAACGCTGTCACTGTGGTGACAAATCTCCATATATTATATATAAATGATTATAAGATTGTCTAAGAGTGAACCTCATCATTATTATTTGCATTACTTGACCTTTATTGGGGTTGAGATCATGGTAAAGCTAAGACCCTAAAGCTCACTCAATCCTTATATTTTGGTATGGGTTCATTTTTCTATTTAGAGCCAAGGGCTATTAAAACAGAGCTTAATGTTTAATGTATGCATCCTTTATCTAATAATTGTTCAAAAATGAGAATATTCAAACTATGTCGAGGATTATTGTAAGGAGAACACAGTTTTTTTATGGTTGGGTGGAATGTTACATCCACACATATGTGTATGATTGTTTAGTTATCATTCATATTAGTTTTTTCAACTGTGCTAAATGTATTCTATGGTTGGGTGGAATGTTACATCCACACATATGTGTATGATTGTTTAGTTATCATTCATATTAGTTTTTTCAACTGTGCTAAATGTATCCGTTGTTCAAGTATTCATGAATTGGCTATGAGCTCCGCTTAATATGTTACTTGTCCTACATAGGTATTTAGATTATGTTTGGTTATAAGACCATGCTTTTCTATGAATGTTGTTAATGTGGGATTAAAAGGTTATATATATATATGATTAGTGGTCACATTTTAATGGTGGGACAATATTAAAGTAAGATTAATGTTTCTACTACATATTTGGGAAAAAAAATTATATCTTGATCTTGACTATTTAAGAGAATGGTTTTCTTATTTCAATTAAGAAAAGGATGTCACAAATTTATTAATTAAGAAAAGGATGTCACAAATTTATTTATATGGTGAATTTAATGGTTAAAAACATTAAAAAAAAAATTATAAATTCAATTATGGAAATAGATAAGGTATATACACCTTCATTTCCATAAATTAAAAAAATTTAAATTATTTTTTTTCCATAGAAAAAAAATTTAAATTATTATTATAATAATTATTATTTATTAACTAATTTTAAATTTGAGTTTTATTCATTTTATTTTTATTAATATAATAATTTTAAAAAATGTAAAATATAACGAATAGTCAATTTAGTCTAATTGGGTTAACGTATAAGTACCCACATTAGGATTTGAATACATTATTTATAAAATTACTTACTAAAATAGAGGGGTGTATATATCCTTATTTACCTGTTTGAGAAATACATAAACATTATAAAACATTTTAAATAAACGAGACTTGAATTTTTCAAAACTCCAACAAATCATTTCTTAGTCACGATATTCAATTCTTAAGCCATGCATAAAATCTCATAACATAGTTTCCTTCAATCAGTTCCGAACGCAATGCATAAAATCTCATTACATCTCAAGAAAATTATCGAATTTGAAAAGGATCAACGTCATGAATTTTCATACCATGAGACGGTGTTCACTGCGTCCTATAATTACTAAACTTTAAATCTCACAGACAACTGTAGACCCAATACCCTGAACATAGTCCACATTTGAGCTTTCCGGTCTCTCAATGGCAGCCCACTTTCCACAGGTTTCTGCTTGCGTTCCAGCGGCACTTTTGAACGGCGGAGGCTCAAACATATAAAAAACCTGATCATAACCGCCACTGGTTTTCCTCCAAACGTTTTTCTTCCAATCGTACTGTATCACTCCCAGCTTCTTCTGGAAGGAATATAAGCTCCCTGAAGAAGAAGCTGCAACAACACACGATCGAGGGCCTTTCCCATCACCGACAGTCCACATATTCTCCAGCATCGACCATGCCCCTGTTTCTGGATCGTAAATTTCTGCACTACGCTTGAACCGATCAGGGGCATGAGTACTATGTCCACTAATAACGATAAATTTCCCATGGATAAAAGCACCATAGCACTCGTCCCGCTCTTGGCTCATGTCAGGAAGAATCTTCCACTCGTCTTCCGCCACATTGTAAACTGCTGCTCCCCGGAGAGCATTTACCTCGTCGTCATGTCCTCCAGCAACATAAACAAGTCCTTCCGGCGACACGGAGCAAGCGCCGGAGATTCGAACCAGTGGGATGTCGGCACCGCGGCTCCACTTAACAGACAAGAAATCGTAGATGAAAACGGTGTTTAGCGCCTCCAAGGCGTTGAGGTCGGAGGGTTTCCATCGGCCTATCAAAATCAGCTTTTGATTCACAGAAACGCAATCGCAAAAGAGTGGAAATCCAAGATGACGAACTGGAAATACGGGAAGGCGAGGGAGTGTTTCCCAGGTGCCTTGCAGAGGGTCATACACAGTAACCAGAATTTGTAGATCATTGTCTGTGTAGTTAGCTGGATATTCTCGGATTTCGATCAAACATATACATCGCTTGGAAGTCCCATGATTTTTTCTGTCTTGATAGAACTGGGGGCTTTTCACCACGGCCTCCCATCTTCCGCAGACTGCTGTGAGGTTGTGATGGGATGTGTAAGGCACTCTTAGGTAACACTGTCGACCTAATTCCTGTACGAGGATGAGTCTCGGAATATTTGCAAGTCTAGGATTTTATATCCTTGACCTGAAAGAAGAGGCGGCTTGCGCGGCACTTTTTGTGGAGTTTGGTAAACGGTAGACACATGGCACTCAATTCGCTTCTTTCGGGGGATTTGTTCCCCGGATCGGACTATAAAAATAGGTGGAATTGTAGTTTCACCCCATTTACTGTGGAACTGTGCCCCTAGGATTTTTGCCCATTTTAAGATGACCCCCCGAAATACTAGGCTGATTTGAGTGCAGTTATCACATGCCCACATTTTTAGGAAAATGTCCCTTGATAACGGCTGATTTGAGTGCAGTTATCACATGCCCACATTTTTAGGAAAATGTCCCTTCATAACGGCTAATTTGAGTTCTTTGGAGTTTAGCATTTTTTCAAAAATAAAAATTTGGCTAAGTTATTGGATCCAATTAAGCTCAATAGAAGTTTGGCTAAATTCGGTAGAAACAAGGATTTTTGAGAAATAGAAATGTCTTCTACCAAATAAAAGAGTGAATTTTAAAATTTAATTTAAGTTTATTTTATAATTTTGTAGTTTCACCCCATTTACTATGGAACTGTGTCCCTAGGATTTTTGCCCATTTTAAGACGACCCCGGATTTTTGCCCATTTTAAGACGACCCCCGAAATACCAGGCTGATTTGAGTGCAGTTATCACATGCCCACATTTTTAGGAAAATGTCCCTTCATAACAACTAATTTGAGTTCTTTGGAGTTTAGCATTTTTTGAAAAATAAAAAATTTGGCTAAGTTATTGGATCCAATTAAGCTCAATAGAAGTTTGGCTAAATTCTTGTAGAAACAAGGATTTTTGAGAAATAGAAATGTCTTCTACCAAATAAAAGAGTGAATTTTAAAATTTAATGCTAGGTTTATTTTATAATTTTGTAGCTTCACCCCATTTACTATGCTAGGATTTTTTCCCATTTTAAGACGACCCCCCAAAATACCAGGCTGATTTGAGTGCAATTATCACATGCCCACATTTTTAGGAAAATGTCCCTTCATAACCGCTAATTTGAGTTCTTTGGAGTTTAGCATTTTTTGAAAAATAAAAATTTGGCCAAGTTATTGGGTCCAATTAAGCTCAATAGAAGTTTGGCTAAATTCGGTAGAAACAAGGATTTTTGAGAAATAGAAATGTTTTCTACCAAATAAAAGAGTGAATTTTAAAATTTAATGTTAGGTTTATTTTATAATTTTGTAGTTTCACCCCATTTACCGAACTATGTCCCTAGGATTTTTGCCCATTTTAAGACGACCCCGAAATACGAGGCTGATTTGAGTGCACTTATCACATGCCCGCATTTTTAGGAAAATGTCCCTTCATAACGGCTAATTTGAGTACTTTGGAGTTTAGCATTTTTTGAAAAATAAAAATTTGGCTAAGTTATTGGATCCAATTAAGCTCAATAGAAGTTTGGCTAAATTCGGTAGAAACAAGGATTTTTGAGAAATAGAAATGTCTTCTACAAAATAAAAGAGTGAATTTTAAAATTTAATGTTAGGTTTATTTTATAATTTTGTAGTTTCACCCCATTTACTATTTTGTAGTTTCACCCCATTTACTATGGAACTGTGCCCCTAGGATTTTCACCCATTTTAAGACGACCCCCGAAATACCAGGCTGATTTGAGTGCAGTTATCACATGCCCACATTTTTAGGAAAATGTCCCTTCATAACGGCTAATTTGAGTTCTTTGGAGTTTAGCATTTTTTGAAAAATAAAAATTTGGCTAAGTTATTGAATCCAATTAAGCTCAATAGAAGTTTGGCTAAATTCGGTAGAAACAAGGATTTTTGAGAAATAGAAATGTCTTCTACCAAATAAAAGAGTGAATTTTAAAATTTAATGTTAGGTTTATTTTATAATTTTGTATTTAAGGTGAAATTTCTATAAATTAATAAAATATTAAGTAAATAAAAAATTTACAATATTAATTTTAAAACTAAAAATATATGTATTTCAATTAATTAAGATTAAAATAATTAATTAGAATATATAAATAGATTTAAGTTATTTGTTAAATAGAAATTTTGACATAAGATGTTAATTCAAAAACCATTAAATTGCTTTGTACTTTGTTTGGATACTAGTTTAGTACATCCAGTTAACTTGTGGTGGTGAACACTCATAGGTCACAAGTTAAGTGCCATGAGCAACTTACTTGTTACTTTTGTTCTCGTTCTCCACCCGTTGTTGTCTATGCCTTAGTTACATGTTACTTTTCTAGTTATTTTTTATATTTTTTTGTATAATTGTTTATTTCAAATTTTGAATGACACCCATTAAAGAATCTATACCTAGGGAAAGTAAATATGGTAGTCCACCCCAAATTCTACTAGCACAGCCACTTACTTGTTGTCTATGCGTCACAAGTTATATGTTGTTTATGCGTGAACTACCTTTACCTTCTTTAGTTAAATAGGTTGTATGTGACTACATGTTATCCATGCATGAGCTATGATTTATCCATGCATGCATGAGCTATGAGTTATCCATGCATCAACTCTCAATTATTTTTTATATTTTTTTTATAATTTTTATTTCAAACTTTGAATGATGCTCATAAAATCAATTTGGAGTGTACACTTGTCCCATCCCTCTCAAATCTAGGAAAAGCATATAGGGTAGTCCACCCCAAATTCTAAGATATAAACATCTATCACCTATGGGTGTAACAAGTTCTTTTCACATCTAAAAACTATTATCATAAAATAAAAAACTATTAAATCTAAAAACAAAAACAAAACAAAAAATCTAAATTGGTATATATCAAATACAAAAAACTAGTTTAATGTTTAATAACTATAACTTTATAAAATTGGTCTAAAAACCCATTTCTTAAAAAGAATAACACTTACAAAACAAGAAATTAAAAAATAAAAACTATGTATATTGATAAAACTAAAAATATCTATTAATAATAAATAATAAAATTATCTTATCAATATTTCTTCAACGATTAAACCTTTCTAATAGTTAATAATTAAGAGCCTATAATCTTCTAAACACTGAAATTTACCAACTTATTGACCTTTGTGATGTAAATTTGTTCTTCAAAACACTAAGTTCAACACCAAAAATGAATTCAAAATTCAATTTCTTAGAAGAATTTCTTAGAGTACCATCAAAAAACCATCTATAATGCACAACTAGCCAGCACATTTCAATATAATATTCATGTGTTGTAACTAGTTTGTACCCTTTTGGACCATACTTTTTCTAATGGCTCACTTGACATGGTCATTTTTAAGTTGATTTCAACAAACTTTCATTTCATCACTAGATCCCAATAAAAATAACCTAAAAACTTCAAAACATAAAGCATTAACCAAAGAATTTTGTTCCAAACTAGAGAGGAATTTGGAAGACAAAATGGGTTTGCTTGTAGGGGTTTTCTTAAAGTATCTAGTCTTGATGGATCCTTAAAAAAAAAACGCTTCATTGAAAATTATAATGGCGTGACCAAAGGATGCCTGACCAATCACGTGAAACTGAATTCGTAACAAACACATCTAGTAGTGATCCGAAAATGGGTAAAACTCACTTTTCTTCATTCACGAATACTTAATCAAATTCTCAAATTCTCAATAATCATAAATAAATTGGAATAATAAATCAATTTCAATCTTCGACAATTTAGAGATTTCACAAAACACACATGAAAAAGATACACAAACCAGAATTGTTAACGGAGTTCGTCAGGCCTCCTAACTACGTCTCTGGACTCATTGAAACTTTGAGTCACTTCATTATCTCCTTCAAAGATAGGATTTCATAAGTACAATTGAATGATCTTCACTTCAAGTGGCTCATTCCCATCTTGGGATTCCTTTCTCTTCCTCACCAAGAAGAACTAAGGCTCTCACATGAACTGAACTGTTTCTCCCATCTTGAGATGAAATTTCTTATACAAAGCTTACCAGAAAACTTTATCCAATGGAGCCCTACTTTCCTTCTCCAAATGAGAGGATTTTATAGCCTTTACATGGATGATTACTCATCACATATGTTAAGGAGAATATCTCTCCCATGATCCCCTAAATTAGGATCAAGAGACACCTTAAAGGATAGGTGGAGAAATGGTCTCATCTTTTTCCATGAAGATATCAACACTCCCTTAGGACTAGAAAACCAATTGGTGAGGTGCATTCTCACATCTAATTAAATTTCCTTTATAAATTTAAAAGAGAATTTATATGAGCACTTTCATATTTCCCCTTTTACATAGTTTTCATTGAACTTTCAATTTTAATGTGAAATACACATTGTTCAATGTCATATGAACATTTGTTGGAAAAACCTCATTTTTGTCCGTAATTTCAATCTGTAATTTCTTTCATATACGAAGTCCATTTGACCCCGTTCAAATCGCATTAGGAAGCTCTCTGAAAGCTCTTTGTCAATTGAATACCTTTGATGCAAATGAAAACCTTCTGCATTCTTTGACTGTGGAGATCCTCCTAGATCAGGTAGGCCCTCTCAATTTCATAAAATAATCTTTTACATGAAAAATGCATCTATCCTCACCATTATGAAATAGTCTATCCTCCTCCTTGAGCAAGGATTTTATTGCATTCAAGCAAGCTGGTTTTATAAGCCAAGAAGTCTCAATTTGAGATGAGAATGCAGTTTCTAAAATAGCCATGCTATTAAAAAATTGGGTGATGCGATGAGAGAGAGAGGGGTCAATTAACTTAAAAATACCCATTATTTAGCATTCCTACTATGATGCCCCGTTTTGACCTTATTAACTAAACTAATTTGCTTATTACTCTGAGACTTTGTTAGTTTGATGACACTATGGACATATGGTTTTATTATTTTGCAAAGATTATATATATGTGTGTGATGTTAATGTTATGAATTCTATTCACGTTTTGATTATGTCTCTAGCATGCAAACTTACTACATGATGGGTACGTGGATACCGAGTTAAAAGTTATATGTTGAATGGATGGATATGATACCAGGTTCATGGTACATAGAAATGAATTGCATTCTTTTTAATTAGTAATGAAATGTATATCCATGTCAATGATTGCACAATATTCTCAATTGTGTGTTTGAAGACTAACCTACAGGTTAAGAGAGCTAAGTGGTAGCTGGATCCTATGAGGAGGGAGTACCTCGGGGACATGGGTTCCAAAAGATAAATGGTATGCAACTGATGCATTATTTTTTTAGCATGAGTATTGTATTATTATCATGATGTATGGGTAGGTTTGGGGTTTCAGGAAAGTCAACCGCCAAAATTGGTTATTCGATGACAAAACCTGACTATGACAGTCGCAACATAGTAACTATGTTAAGGTAGACATAGCCCCTTGTTCCATGGGAGGGGTGGAGGCATTGCCACAGCTTATCCTCCGAACCTGGAGTCATGAGAGGGTCACGCTACGCCTCACTCAACAAGGTGTGTGATGATGACTGGTGGGTACCTACTAGGGAATCTTGGTCGATGTAGTCGACACTTCCTCTTACGGGTTCTAACTGGAACTGGTCATGGTGTGACACTTCAGCGTAGTCCAACAGAGGAAGGATATGATGTGGAAGTTAGTTGTGAACTAGGTAGAAGGAGGTAGGTAGATAGGTATGTCATAGAAGTAAAAAGGAAAACATAATTCAGTGTACTGAAAACCTTTGATTGATTCTTTTGTCGTAATTCAGTATGTTATGTTATTTCATGTATTATAATAAATGGAGATAGTCATTGAAATTCTTATCTCGGTATGTGTCGACTGATAGCGATTTATGTAATTATATGGTATGCTTGTTTTAGTATTATTAGTGTACCTACACGAGGTATGGAAGCCATAGCTACACTTACATAACTCGCCTATATAGGCTGGTATTAGTTATCTACTATGCTATTACAGTTAAGCTCTAATGCATTGTGATTGTGAATAAATTCCATTGGGAATTAATTATTACATATGTAGTTATGCATTGATATAATTGCGTCAGGTTATAAATGGAAGGTTTAATTGTGGTTAAGGTTATGTATTAATCGTGGTCATCTTTAAAATAAATTCTAGTAAATGATTAAGAATATTATTATTAAAATAATTAATAAATATTAATGAAGAGTACTAAATATTAATAATATCAATTAGTTCATGGTCGGTTTACAAATGATAATGGTGTAAATAGTATTGATAAGATTATTATTGACTTGATTAATAAATTGTAATTAGTTTTAATTATATTTGAAGAGTAATTACCATTGCGGGGGTGTGATAATCATTGGGTAAATAATTAGTGGTACTAATAATTGATTAATGAACAATTGTTGTCAATTAATTAATTAATAGATCATTATTGATTAAATACTGATTTTAATAACCACTAGAGGGTGAATTGGTGATGTATACCATAGTAACAATCTAATATATTATCACAGCTTATTGAAGTAAATAATGTTAAATATAAAAAATTTAACCGAACTTTAGAATTAATTAAGAATTATGTATAATTATTGATTGACAATAAAAATTATCATAAAAGTAATGGAATATATTGTTTAATGGAAATCATGCGTGAAACTTATCTCATTAAGTGGATAAAAGGGTAGGTGACCGATTGGGGGAAATTTAAATGACTTTCATTTAATGTTGATAAGCCATGTTTGAATTGCCTCATTAATAAGGATAAGATTTAATATTTTAATGTTTAGGGGTACGAGGGAATTTTACGGTGGATAGGAAAACATGAATGAAAATTTATGGGGAGATAAGGGTAGTAATGGAGGGAATGGAGTCGACAGGGGAGGGAGTCGGTAGAAGAGAAGATGATAGATAGGAGGAGGGGGAGTGAAGAAGGGGATTTTTTTTTACCAAAGAAGAAATTTAGAAGAGGAGACTAAAATTCACGAAGGGGAGAACTACAGGATTGGTTGGATTGTGCGGTACTCAGGTTTTGGGATCGGGGGTCCAAGAAGCAACTCTTGGAGCTGGGTGGTTGGCTAGACTATCCTAGTTGGTAGACAGGCAGATCAAGTTTAGACAGTTGAGTACTCTAAGGTTTTGGGGTTTTCTTTTACAGGTATTTTATTTCTTTATTGTTGTCCTTTTATTTATATGTGGAAGGAGGTGGAACACTAATTTAACTCAATGAATAATATGTTGTGTAATTTAATTCTTACATGTATTGAAAATTTTGATCTATACCTACAATTACCTCGTATTTTAATTGTTTTCTACCTGAACATGAGACATATTAACTTAGAATGACATAGAAGCAAATACAGACAAGTAGTCAACAAGTTAGAGCAGCTAAATAAACCAATGGATTTAGAAAAGATGTTTTGAGTAAACCGATGAATTATTTAGGTCCCTACACCTACCATGAATTGAATCTATATATCCATATCATGACTATTAAATCTGTGCATATAAAAACTTTCCATAAACATTAAATTAAGTAAATACATAATAGCAGATATCAACCATGGAATTCATATACAAATGAGAAACTTATCTTTTTTAACAAAAATAGTCCTCCAATTGATTGTAGATGAAGGATGTTCCTCCTAGGAGTAGGCTCTCTATCACACCATTTCTTTCTACAGTAAAGTCTTCCCTGATTTGGGGCTATTAATCTATAACAACCCCAAATATTGAAAATGCACAAAAAAATTTAAAAAATCAATATGCTCATAAGGAAACTAAATCTTTCGTAATACTTAACTCATGATGAAATATTCAATGGTTTGAATAGCACTTTCATAATTTCACTACTCTGTCTTTCATCATACCTGAATGAATACATGGGAAAAATTCATGGATTATAAATTGAAGTACTTATAATAGAAAGTATTTCTTTATTTGTTAATACAACCAAAGCAATTTCAAAATATTATTGACTCATTGTATTCAATCTCAATGATTTCCTTTCCCATACATAACAACTCTTTTCCTTACCATACCCTTTAATTTTAGGACATTCAACATACCATTCAATGCAAACTTAACTATTATGCAAATGATCAATGACCACATCATCACTATGATCACAATAAATTCATAATAATATAGACCATAATTAAAAATTTCATACTAAGTATCCCTATGAGTTTACTTCCTACCTTAAACTCTTTTCTCATGTACAAACTATCTATCATCAATTAATATATATCACCAAATGCACAAGTCCATTCTTCATGGATCATCTTTATACCCATGGTCTTAAATGTTTTATATATATGTTTATATAGCTATATATGGATATAATCCTATCTGCATAAAATCATTACTTTTATATATATCAAACAAAACTTAAAAAAAAATTTAACCATAAAAAAATTAGTAAAGGGATCGAAGCTGAGAGAACAATTTCAATCATCCATTGAAATCATAACCCTCGGTTACACATAGATATCGTGGATCAATCCAACGAAAACTTCATCAACATAATAAACAACATTAATTCAGAGAGGTGGGTAATGGATCCACTATCTGTTAAGCAAGCAATTCATCGTGGATTAAGAGGCAATATCTCCTAATAGGGGATCGACTTAAATGTAACTGCCATAGGATAAACAAGGGGGAGGTGCAATGAGCTAATTGCATTCCTCAATTCCACTAATAAAACAATATTGTTTACAAGCAAACATTTACTCCCAAGATTGATCGTCCCTCTGTTCTATGCCATTTAGGCAGAGGTTGACTAATAATTACACAAAGTCTCATTAAGATAATATATAACAAACAAAAATTAAGCATTCGATTTCATTAATAAATAGTGGATCGTGTTTCCAATTAGACTAGTAGAGAACCGATCATTCCACTCTAGTAGAATCGATCTCACTCTTTTAAACAGAGAATTAAAATGCCAATGTTTACATAAAGGATCGATCTCCATATATGATCGATCCCTTATCTGGACAAAGAATAAATATTTAAACGTTTTCTCAAAGGGTCGATCTCCAGAGAGAGTCGATCTCTGTAATTCAAGGACAACATATAAAATTGAAACACATAAAAAGGGAATCTAATCCCATAAAGGATCGACCTCTTAACTTTTTTAAAGCTTCAATTCAGATATCCACCATAAACACAAAATCGATCTCCATAGAGAATCGACCTACTAAATTTTAAACAACAATTAAAATGTTTATCATAAAGAGAGGATTGATCTCTTTCAAGGATTGACCTGCTAACTTTTGCATAGAACATTTAAACCGATGGTCGATCTTTGTTGAGGATAGACCTCTTATTTTTTTTCACAGAGAATACCAAAAAATCATTTAAACAAAGGATCAATCTTTGTAGAGAATCGACCTCTTAATATTTTGTACAGAGAAATATATCAGACAAAAACAGAGGATTAATCTCTGTAGAGTATCGATCCATTAAATATTTGACAATAAATCAAATGTACACATTAACCAGAGGATTGATCTCCGTAGAGAATTGATCTCTCCCATTAAAATGTCTCAACACAATAATATATAACCAAAGAAAGGAATTAGACATGATTACTTAGAAGAAGATCACACCATAGAGCTATAACATCAAACGATTCGCCTCAATAGATATATTTATCACAAAGATTGCTGGAAACAATACCCATAGGGGTTTGTTTCTATCATAGAGACTTCATAAAATATTTGTTGACTGAATCAATCCGCATGAACCTCAATTTAGTTCTAAATCATTTCGATATAAATAATTCATCCACTGCATTCATCACACTAATGAAAAAGAACCAAACATTTCACACAAGATTCAATCCCATAACTCACAAAGTTTTGATACATACATGATTTCAGTCCAACATACATTATTAACACAATGTACATTGTTCAGATTTAATGAATGCGAAGATGCAATAAGGATATTAATCCATCCTCCTACACACACATTACTCATAAAAGAGCACATAGTCTATAATGTTTTTCCTGGGTTTCAATCCCACACTTTACATTATCATAAAAATACATAGAGTTCTCATCAACGGATTGTACAAAGTTATAAGACAAAAAAATCGAAAATTGATTATTAGAACCAGTTATAGGATCTTCGATTCGCACAACTGATGTTATATTAATATAGTACATAAATCCTATACGGATTTACCTCAACCATCACAGTCAGATTCAACCTACTGGCATATGTAAAACAGAGTGTATAAAATAAAACAAAGCACATGATATATCCATATTTGTGATATGTATACATATGTAACATAATGCAATATTTTCCCAACTTAAGGAATCAAAACAAAGTATATAGGTACATATAACAGTCGTATTATACTTCAAACAAACACACACACACACACATATATATAACATAGTGATGTAATCCAAGTTATGCCACCATAGCTTGTATATGTAATAAAAAATAAACTACAATAATATATGCCATTCACAACTCATTGGTTCATAAGAAAAATTACACTTACTTGAAATAATGCGAATGAAAACTTGGAGAATCAGTTCCTCCCAACCATATAAGAGAGTAGCACAACTACCATCTCAACTCCACCCCCTATTTGGATCACCACCAGGCACACTAGAACTAACAAGCAAATATTCCACGCAACACTCTCTCTCGGAGTTTGTAACAAGGTTAGTGATAGACTTACAAAAAAGAGAAACACTCAACACATGCACTCATAGAAAAATTTCTTTGTGCACAACACAACATCCTGTGCTTTTTCAGTGCACCAATTTATAGTTTTTTCCCAGGTCTTGTGACATCCCAATCAAATCTCATTCAATCCTTCAATCCCTATGGTTTAGTATCTTGTTTGGTAGTTGAACTTTTAGATTGGATTTGATTGGTAAAATATCTCTTTCTTTACCCTTGTTCTATGTCTCAAGGTGGTGTCCCCTCATTTAAATGAGTTCTCCAAGTCTCTTTCTTTTTATTAATAATAAAAATAATAATTGTTGTGCAAAGTATCACTCACATCCTATGTGAGTATTTTTGAGTTTTTAAATAACTCTTACAAATAATAAATTGTTTCGACATATTTCTCAAAACTTTTAAATCAAAATAAATAAGAATGTCTTGGGGTATCGTATAATCCACAAGGGTGAAGCTTCCCAAGCCTACTACTCGACCACAACTTATACAACAATCTAGTGCAAAAATACCCTACACATTTGTCCCAATCCAATAGTACTCATCCCCCATTATCCTACACAACACAAGGATTGGGAGCCCATTCATTGTACCGCAATCCCTCAAGCTATCCCCATTCCCTTCTAGTTCTCCAACACAAGCTAGTTAAGGAGTATTTTTGATGGGGATCCAAGGACCTCAATTGCAGAATAGGTTTCTCTCACATTGGAACCACTCCCATTAGCACTAGTTTTCCACATTAATTAACATGAACAATTATGAAAGTTCTAGTTTTCATCTCTTCAGTTCCATCATGAAGGCCCCTTCCCCAAAAGGATAGTCATTGATTAATGATAGAAGTACTGAAGAAATAACCTTAATTTCCCACTTTTTATATGCATACTCAAAACTACCCATGTGGCACTCATGAGGAGCCTAGTTTCCCATCTAATCCAAGCTTAGGATAATATAATCAATAAATGTTAATTAAGCCCCTCTCATAAACATGCATGTATGGAACTTAGGATAAACTCACTATCTAAGGTTTTTAAGTAGGGATACTGACTTTAGTTAGTAAGTCTCTAGGATCATTCCCCCCTTGGAACCTCTTTCACTTCCCCCTCGTGTGGAATCATAGTCCCTCCATATCTTATTCATCATTTGCCATCTACTTTTTTCAAGTATTTTATATTAAATATCAAAAGTATTCATTTACAACAACTTTGGTCATCCTAGAACGTTTATATATAACCTCTAGACATTCCATCATTACATTCTCGGGTAAAAAATGAGGTGTTACAATAGTATTTTACCTTACTAAATTCTACACTTCTTACGAAATTTATTGGACTCATTTGTAAATAGCTCTCCAATATTATATGTCATCAACACCTTTATTTTATTCTCTTCTTGTTTTTCTACAAGATATTTAAACTCTTTAAATTTACTAAGAACTTCATACTTATTACGGAAGAAATAAACCCATGTGTTTCTAGAGAAATCATAAATGAATGAAACATAATATATAGATTTTCCTAGTAATGAAATAGGAAGAGGTCCAAACACATCATCATTATTATTTACAAGAATCATTTTTCTCTTGTAGCACCATATGCAAATCTTAATCAATTTTTTTTTCCATATATGCAATGTTCACATAAATCAAAATCTAATGAGAAATCTAACATATCATTTTCCATACCTTTACCATTTAATGCTTAAAGGCCCTTCTCTCCAATATTTCCCAATCTCCAATGCCATATCATTCTCTTGTCTACAAGGACAATAAGGATCCAATCTTCTTCAATGTTATCCTCAAGAACAACAAAACTATACACCTATCATTAAAAGTGCTTCCATAGAAAGTTCTAATCTAAACTTCCTACATGTCATCAACATCATTTCTCTTGGAACCATCTTGCATGTTTCATTTTCAAATAAAGTATGCACACATGTATCATCCATCTTGCTTATAGATATCAATTTTTTGGCTAGATCTAGAATGTGTAAAACCCTAGGAAGAGTTTTAATTCTTCCACCTTTGAGAAGTATCTTGACCCTTCCAATTCCTATCATTTTGGTTGTCAATCCATATCCTAGAAAAAAATTACCTCTGTTGTATTTTTTATATTCAAAAAGCAACTCCTTGTGTGGAGTCATATGAAATGAAGTGCCTAAGTCAATCAACCATACATCATGATTTGTATGTGTACTTGTAGGTTCCAAGTAAACATCATGTCCTTCTTATGTAGAGGGTTATGTTTTCCGTAGAAGGAGCATCATCATATCCCTTACTTTTATCAATACTCTTAGATTTGCAATTTTTCTTATAGTTCCCATCTTTACCACATTTTCGTCATTTATTTTCAACTTATCCTAAAGATTTAGATCTATTCTAAACTTAGATATACCCCCAGAACACTTATTTTTCCTCTTTTCAGAATGATATCTCACAGATAAAAAATAATTGGCCACACCCTCCATGGGTTTTTGTCCCATTTTCCCTATAAAAAAGGATGCAACTACATCCTCAAACTTAAAGGATTGACTGGCAGTAACAATTCTACAACTAGATTGTCCCATGTGTCTGGAAAAGAACATAGCAACGCAATACACTTACATTTTTCCTCCATCTTAATATCAACAAAGACTAGTTGACTTACCAAAGTATTAAAGGTTTTTAGATCATCTGACATGGTGTCACGATCAACCATCCTAAGATGAAACAACTTATTTAAAAGAAATATTATATTCACCAATGAATTTAATTTATACAAATACCCCAGCTTATCCCATATCTTCCTTGCATTGTATTCTCTACATATGTTCAACAACAATAAATCTGAGAGGCATAGTTGAATCATTCTTATTGTTTTTCTCTCTAGATTTAACCAGTCTTTTTATAACATACTAGTGGGAGTTGTACCTAGATCCATAACATTCCAGCAATCTTTGTCCACAAGAACATCTTCTATCTTCATCTTCCATTTAATTCAAGTCTCTAGCATTAAAATTATTGATTTATATTCTTAAGCTATTTGTCATTTTTCTTGCACAAGATTTATAGTGCAAAGCTCCAACTCTAACACAAGCTTATCCCAAACCCAGGATATCCTTCTAATCTAGGTAGATACAAGTTTCCACCCACTTATTCCACCAAGATAAATAGTCCTCCATCTTCTTGGAAATTTTATACATCTTTTCATGTCATGTCCCGAAATTTTTCATTGGGTCACAATGGCCTAAGCCCCTTGGCCATACTCATGATAGTTTGTTAAATTGATGTTAAGTGTCAAATAATTTCCAAGAATGATGTCCAAGTTAGTAATAATGTAAAATTAGATCCAAATGGACAAGGTGGGTCACATTAAGAGAAATTCCCAATTCAAATTTTGTAATATACCCATCCAAATGAACTATCATGGAGGAAAATTACTAGTTCCCTAGGTTTGGGGTGGAAGCATTAAAAGTTGGAATAAGGGAGTTACAAGACCCAAAATGACCTTATACTTACAAATTCACATTAAATAGGTCAAACAAATAATAATAAAAGTAAAATAAGGTGGCATTGGATCATGAGGGCGCATAAGAGGTTGTGGGACCCACATGTGGCAAGCTTCCCCACTACACTTGGCATTATTCTCTCACCAATTCGAGTTCAAGATGAAGGGTAAAATACTTGGGGGATTTGAAGAGGTATTATTCATGGCATGAATCATGTAAGGTCGAATTGGAGTGGAAGAGAAACACCCATGGAAGAGGAAGAGGCATCTTAGAAGAATGGTGACACTTGGAGCTAGATTCCCTAACTCCTATGACAACAATGATGAAGATTCTATGAAAATTATGACAAATTCCAGACCTGATCACTGCCATATGACATATATGACATGTCAGGCCTAAAAATAGCCTCCAAGACGGCACACAAGGGATTTATGGCAGCCATGACGATTTTCCGTTCGAATTGAGGGATGATGGAGACTAGGAATTGTTGGATAGGTGGCACACATTGAAATCTCTTCCCAACTTCAGT
Organism: Larix kaempferi; assembly: GCA_027924585.1. Taxonomy (NCBI): domain Eukaryota; kingdom Viridiplantae; phylum Streptophyta; class Pinopsida; order Pinales; family Pinaceae; genus Larix; species Larix kaempferi. Next base: position 10,574,872 of record BSBM01000461.1, read on the forward strand.
TTGCATGAGGCTTTTGGAAGCAATTCGAACCATGGAGGACTTGAGAATTTTATAAAATATAATAGCAAATAAGCAAATGGGCTTTTGATCATTTCTCGTTTTGCAAATTGGAGAGCATAGATTGTCCATGCTAGTGGAGTGTTTACTCTACTTTCCTTAGTACCAATTTCGAGGCTGCAAGATTCCCATCCTAATTTGAAATTGGAGAGGCCATTCATACCGTTCATTTGGAGTTACAATGGAGTCATTTGTTTCAGGTTGAAGCTACAAGTCTTCTGATGGTCTTCTCTTCTTCAACTTGCTCCCACATCTCTTCCAGTTTTCTCTCTATATTCTTGCTCTTGGAGGAAGGGCGCACATGGAGAGATGTTGATCTCTTTGGGAGAGTCCAAGGGACCCCATTTATTTGTAAGATGATTTAAACACTCTGTATTTTATGCTCAGACATACCTCATATCTAAAATCCAAGTGAAACCATGTAAGAATGCCAAACTATGTATGAATGGTGCCATATTTCCATATATCTTATGGAGAGAGCTTGAAGTTTTTTGGTATCTACTTGTATCAGTAAATATATGTGGTTTTATTTCTATTTAGAAAGCCATTAATATACTGAATAATTTTCATGCACCTTATGAAATTCCTTGTAACATTTCTCTCAAATTTCATAGCAAGTTATAGCGGTTTTCTCTCATTTCCCCCTATGTTAAGACATGTTTACAAATCTCTAATTTATGGGAGTTTCAACCACCTTTAGGAACTGATTAATGATGCATTTGGGTGGCCATTGAAGTAATATAACTAATCCATGTCTTTGTTCTGAAATTTTGGAGGTTCGTACTACATTTGGGAAGCCTTTAGTGACCTCTACCCTTGGGGATTTGAACCTCAAATTTACTAGCAAATTTCCCTATTTTCTCCTGAACTTAAATGAATGTTGCAGAAGTCCTTTTATAGTGTATAAAAAACTATTAGGATCATTTTTATGTCCTAATACCTTTCAATCATTCTCATACCCAATTTGAAATCCTTAGGATTCGTTTGGAGCCATCTACCCTTGGGAGTTTCAACATCGATTTTTCTAGTAATTTTTCCTTTCATTCTCTGATTGTAAATGCAAGTTGATGAAGTATTTAGAAAGTTTCCAAGCATATAATATCTGAATTAGTGTGTCATAATACACCTCAATCCACTATGTACATAATTCGAAACCATTTTGGATAATTTGGGACAGTTTGGAGTTTCACTAGTCCAAGATTCGAAAATTGGCCAAATTGGGTAAAATTCCAAATTGGGGATATTACAGTGGTATCAGAGCATGGTCCTTGCACCTATTTATTAATATCATACATTGAAGAATAATTTGAATCCATGTCTTATTCATATTTAGATTATGAGCAATATGAGGAGGATTATTCTTTCTATGCCTCAAAGGAAAATGATTTCTATGAGCAGTATGATGATGACTACGATGAGAAATATGAGGAAGATAATGTCCAGGAGGTACCTTCTACAAGTATATCCCATCATATCACATTTGGAAGAATAAATGATAGTTATTCGTATAGCCATGTGTATGGAGAAGATATATGTTCCACAATCAAAGATCAATTTTTGGGGGAGCATGAAAGGATTAAAAATCAGCCTATTTGTGAGAAGAGCAGTGAAATATCCGAAGCTTCATGGAACACATGTGTTTCCTATTTGAAGATAATTTTTTGGCCTTCTTCAAAAAGCGGATCCAAAGATCTTGATCCTAAGGAAACCAAGGGGCAATATGCATCAGCTTGCTTTAAGGAGAGAAATGAGGAGACCCATGAACCACCTAGTTCTGAAATAGGCGAGGTAGAAGAAGGATTACATGAAGAGGATTGAAATTCACTCCCAAGTGACTCTAAAAAATATGAAGAAAAATCACGTGAGCATGAATAAGGCTCTATTGAAATATTGAATATCATTTCGAGACACATTCTACATTGGACATGAATCAAAGAGCATCTACTGATGTATGCTTGAACTATGAAGGAGTACCTACTGATGGGTGCTCACACCTCTATGTTGGTGACAGAGAGATCAATTTTGAAAGTGTTGCTACAAGACAAACTTCCATTAAGCATGAAAATGAATACCTTGTAGTAGTCGAAGAAGAACTCAGATCAACTTCCCCATCACCACTTGAGCTTCATGAAGTTGGTCCAAGCAAGAAGGAAGAAGATGGGGAAGTTCATTTTCAAGAGACTCATTTTCTTGAAGAGTCCTTTAATATGGATGGAAAGAAGATTCAAGAGGCCTTGAAAACTTTCCATGACACACATACATTGGTTTCTAAATTTTGTTGGTGTGTGGAGGAGAAATATTCCCTTGAAGACATGGAGAAAATCTAGAAGGCGATGCTGGACACCAAAGGTAATTTTTTAAATGTGTTTTCTAATAGAGATTATTTAATTGATCTTGTTGTTTTGTATCATGGAATAACCTTGAACGATGAAGAAGAGAATGACAAGCTCTCAAATGAGTTGGATTCCACCCAAAATACACTCCAAAAATCTATGGTGCGTATTGAGCAACTTCAAGAGAAGTTGCAAATGTCCTTTACACCCTCCTACATATCAGACAATCATTCAATGGATGAAATAATTTATTTTAGAAAGGAGGAGACTCATGTAATGGTGTAACATGAGGTACATGTTGATATGTAGGTTCTTGAAGATGCTATGTACTGAAACAAGAAGGAAGACAAGCACTTGTCTTTGTTCAGAGGGGTTATGACCTGCCTCGTGGAGAGAGTTGCAAAGCCTTGGAGGACAAACATGATATCACAATAGTTGTACCAGAACATTATGGAGAAGACAAATTAAATATTTCGATGGGTAAGAGTTGCAAAGAGTTAAGGTTGGTTCATAATTCTTCACCCCCCACTTCATTTTCAGCCACATCAATTGGAGATGAAAATTGGGTGAAAGGTGTTTTTCTAAGGGTGCCACATGAGGAGTATGAAACTCCTATCTCTCCTTTTGATGATGACATGACTATAGAACCTTATTGTTTACATTTGCAGCGGAATCCTTTTTTACCTTATGATGATACATATCTTCATGGATGCACTTATGATGTTCACTTGAGTCACTTGAAGACTCATGATTTTCCTTGCTCCTTTCTTATTTCAATTGATGTTGGAGGAACGTCATCAACTACTTGGGTGAAGAGATATATAATTGGAGAATTTTTTTATTGGAAGCAACATCCTTTGTTATTTCTTGATGATACACATATCCATTGATGCATAAAGGGTACTTATGTGAGCCCCTTGAAGTCTCATTGCTTTCTTTGCTCCCTAATTGGTTCAGATTTGAGTGGAGGTTCTTCATTCACTTCTCGGATGAAAGAGCACATGGATGATTATTTTTATGTATCTTTCATCCTTTTGTAGCAACATTATAGGGCATGGGATCCTCACCTATGTCATTGGATCATATTTGAATGGTCACTTGATTCTTGTATGCACTTGGAAAATGGTGGTCTACTTGCTTGGAGGTACAAGCACTTTAATGATTCTTTGATGAGGCACCTCCTTGATGTACATTTTTATTATGTCATTATGTACTTTGATGATATATCCTTTGTACATATGATGTTTGGAAGAATGAATACAATGAAATGGGATCCAGGAATTCTCTTTCCTAATGGTATGGTTTGGAGGGGACTCCTAATTATTGGAGTTTAATACAAGCAATGGGACCCTGGGATAATTTTTAGTGTCATTGGTTTCAATTTTTTTCGGGAAACAAGTAGTATGGGATATTGATTCCCTACTTAATAAGGTGAATTTAATCAAAGTAGTGCAGCAACAAGCATGGTGTTTCCTCTCTAAAACTTTCATGGAATCTTGAAGACTCAAAGTTGGGAAACTCGGTGGCAACTTCAAAGAAGTATACAGTGTGCTATCAAAAAGGGTTTCCAACATTTGAAAGAGGTAAAGAGTAATTGTGCAAACTTTGTTTTGATGGATTTAATTAATATTTTGGTGTTTATAGGGAATATCAAATTGAAAAAGAAAACCCACATCTCCTTGCTTTTGGAAACACACAATAGTAGTGCATGAGTGCCACTACTCAAAGTTTTAGAAGAGAAGTTTTGGGAAGCAGAGTTTTGGGAATAAAGTAGGTTCTTCAACATCCATGTGTTGAAATTGCTTGAGGACACGCAATATTTGGAGGGGAGGATTTGTCATGTCCCCAAATTTCTCATTGGGTCACAATGGCCTAAGCCCTGTTGTAGGTACAACAGATCCAATGCTTCATTCTGATCATGGGAGCCCCATTTTGTAAATATAGAGGTATTTAGGTAAGTTTTAAATTTTGGTTTGCTATGGCATCATACCCTTTGCTTGGTCTGTTTAGTTATCATTATTTTCTCCTTTGAAAATTTCTAAGTTTTTGGTTGTTTTCTTGATTTGCAGAAAACCTTAGATTCTTTTCCAAAAATCATTTTCTTACGGTAAGTCCCGAAATCCCGCAATCCCACAATTACGGATTGCGGGAATCGTTTTTTTTTCATTTGGAAATTCGTCAACCTGAAACCTGCAACTCGAAATTGCAGGTTGTGGGAAGACCATGTAAGTATTTTAGAAATTCTGATTCCGCAACCCGAAACCTGAAATTCTAGATTTTGGAAATCGAAAACTCATTACGCCAATAAATCGCGTTGTGTGTTTCCAAAACCTACAAATTGCGGGTTGCGGAAAAACTTATTTAATTTTTAATATTTGTTTTCGTTTCCGTAACCCGAATTTTGGGTTGTGGATTTCGGAAACACGTTTGTTCATTTTGCGAAATTTGTAAAACCCGAACCCCGCAACCCGGAATTTCAAATTGCGGATTTCGGGAATTTTGAATAAAGTTTGATTTTCAAATCTATGAACCCAATCCCGCATCCCGTAGGGGTTAATCTCAGCCGCTCATTTCTTTTAAATCTACGGTCCAGATTTGATCCGACCGAAAAACCATAAATGCACGATTTTTGCTATTTTCCATTATCATTTTTTCTGTCGAAAATTTATGCTCCTACGTGGATTTTACTGTCGATTTCTTACCAGGGTCACCTTCATGAATTTTTAGTCATTTACAGGTTGGTTTGCTATCATTTTTGCACTTGCTATTTACGGTTTTTCTGTCTATGGTTTAGTTTTGATTTTGTTTTATTTATTTATCAGAATTTCCCAGGCTTTGCCAAAATGTCTCGGAATACTCAGTCTAAAACACTTCATAGGGATTTATTGACCAAAGATCCCAATTTTGGCATCTTCACAGACACTAGTGAAAGGGTCACTGAAACCTATCAAATGGATTAGGCCAAAATATATCCTATCTTTGACAATGATGACCTTTTGGACATCAAAGAAGACCGACTTGCGTATGAGAAAATTAGGGCTTCAAAAATCCATGCCATTGTTGCTCGTCCCGCAGTCCTACCTTATACAGATCCTATTAAATGGATTGTTTAAAACGCTAACCCTAAGGACCAGTCGTTTAACAATAATGCCAGGTCACAATTGGCATCCTTCCACCCTAAAGTTTTTATCAGAGCTTTTCCTCTCAAGCTGGCTGTACAAATCCTTAGCCCTGATTTCATTCAATCCTCCAAGACTAGATACAATTTTCAAGAAATGATGAAATCATGGATGGTTAAATCTAGAAGTTTTGTGCCGAAGGATGATCACCTTTATTCTATTGCCTGGTTCAAGGAACCTTACTCCTTATTAGCAGCCATGCTCTACAGGATCTTTGGCCTCCCCAATTGCTCAATTTTTAAAGCTAAATGGGCTCCTATAGCTCACCATGTCTTGACAATAGGAGAATATTTCCCTAGGGCATCTATCTTGTCTTCAGAACTTAAAACAACAATTCAAGATTATCAGAAGGCGCCTACCTTAAGAAAGCCACATTTTTACCTATCAGCCTTCATTCTTGATGTCTTTTGCTCTGAATTTCAATATCCTAACTTGGGGTAGAATTGGACCACTGAAGCTCCATCGGTTCATATATATCATTCGGCACTTTGGGAAAGCAATTATGTGCCCCTGCTCTATGACATTTGTGACCATTTCATGGGCACTATTTATTTCAAAATATTCAAATAGGAAGCTCCCGCTATTCGGGTACACAGGGTACTACCAAAGGACCGAACACCAAGAGCAACCACTTCACACAAACAGATCACGGATCAACACACCGATGTTTTGACGTGGTTTAAACCCTCTTGAGGGAAACACTTTACGGCCCCGGCCAAAAATCTTCTACGGGACAATTTATTATGCAAAGAAAGAAAGTTACAAATGAGCTTCTCATAATCGATCAACTAAATAATGACCCTCCATGCTCTTTAAATAGAGATCATGGACCAATTGGGTGTTAAGCCAAAGATCAAGGTTAGGTTTGATCTAAGATAATTTGAGCCGTCAGATCACTCTATGTCGGGAACATATTGTGACCGTCGGATTAAGTATTTACAAATGCATACTAATGCATAATAAAGAAACACACTATCCCTAACGGATATATTACACAAGTTGATCTTAACTAACTCCTAAGTGTCTAAATATCCTAACATCCCCCCTTAAGAACTGTTGATGTATATGTAACTTCGGAATGTATTTGACATATATGTATATTGTATTCCTATAGAGATGGTATTATTCCTCTATAAGGAAGTGTCGTCATTTATATTGTAAGTGTCGTAACTTATACTTGATGGGTTATTAGACCACCTTATTTGGGGTCGGCCCTGTATAAGTCATGTGGGTCAAAGGGTTATTAGACCGCCTGATTGGGGGTCGGCCATGTGGGTCAAAGGGTTATTAGACCACCCTATTGGGGGTCTGCCCACTCAGCATTATGTTATGTGGTTAAGTTCGAGCCTACATGAGTTAGGTAAAAAGGCAAGTCAAGTCAAGTATAAATAGAGTACGGGAGGCACTCTATTTACTCACTCACTTCTCACACATGCACTCAAGGACGAGTGGCGCACTTATGGAGGAGGAGTATCTGCTGCTAGGTTATGGCTATCTCTCTTGGTTGGTTGTATCATTGCTCTATCTATCTCTGAGGAAGTTATTGGGGTTTTTCATCTTTATGGTTTTCCCCAAGTAAATCTTTGTGTCTCTTGTGTGCTTGCATTATTGTCTCCATGATTGATATGCTGTACATGTTGTTCTCTCAGTTAAGATCCTAGATCAAATTGAAGTAAATTTCAGAAAATTTAACATGGTATCAGAGCTAGCCTGAAAGAAGGCATGATATGGCATGTATGACACTTGTTGCACTTACGATGCTAAGGCTTGATATAGCAAAAACCAGTCATCGTAGCACTTTCTCTATAAATCCGTTTTGGAGAAGTTTTCGGATCTGAACTTGTTACAGGCCGAAGCTAAGATCTCCCGGTACTTTGTGTCCAAAGGACAACCTCTAATTCGTTGTACTTTGTGATTTATGATCTGTACAATATAGGGTTTCTGCCTCTTCCAGATCTGAGTCAAAATCAGGTGACCTTGGGAAAAAGGTCATAACTTGGGCTAGGAAGCTCCAAATGAAATTTCGTGAAAAGTGACAGGTAGTACACAGACTGTACTATCTCAAAAAACTTTTTCAGAGGCCGAAGTTGAACCAGTGACACGTGGAACTCCGTACAAGTTCGCTCTCCTGTATTATCCCATAAACAGGTCATGTTGCGACATTTGGAATAACTCTCTCTCAGAGAGTCCAATTGAGGTCATACCTGTCAAGATGGAAAGGTAACAGGCCGAGATATGTCAGAAAACTTTTTCATAGGCCGATGTTAAAACAGTGACACGTGGCACGCCGTACAAGTTCGATCTCCTGTTTTATCCCAAAACAGGTCATGTTGCGACATTTGGCATAACTCTCTCTCAGAGAATCCAATTGAGGTCAGACCTGTCAGGATGGAAAGATAACAGGTAAGGCTATCTCAGGAAACTTTTTCAGACCCTGTGGATCAAAAATTTCGGAGCTACACCAGAAACAATCAGGTACATATTTCTGTCAAAACAGAATTATTTTTTGGTACCTTCATTCATGGCTTCCGGAATTTAGGGCTTTGGAGAAAGTTGGAATTTTTGTAATCGGAGACCACGGATGGATGCTACTCATCAAAATAGAAATTTAGAGACCAAGATCAGAATTTTTGGTTGGGTAGAAGGCCGGGCTTGATTAGACCCTAGTTCGGGACTTTGATCAGAAAAGTGGAAAATTAGGGCTTCTGTAAAAATGGGAATTTTTGCAATCTGTGACCACGGCTGGAAGCTCCTCAGAAAAATAGAAGCTTAGAGCTTTGGATCAAACCTTTTGATGAGGCAAAAGAGTGGGCTTCATCAAACCCCAGTTCAGGGTCACGTCCAGTGAATCCGAAAGTTTCAAAGGCAAAATTGAGGAGTGAAACTTTGCAGTTTTCAAATTCTGAATATACCAGTTTGATCAGCTGATCAAGGCGCATATTTCTATCCTTTCGGAAGTTTGAAATTCAAAGTTTGAATTTTTGGGGTTTCTCTAACAAACCCATATCCAGCTCCAAGTCCAGTTCTTGCAAATCAAGTGGATTGGGTTAATCCTAGAAGAAGATGGATTGATCATCTACATGAGTGAAGAAGTTCCTGTTTCAGAGGGAGATGAGGCTAAGGCCTTACATAAGAAGATTACAAGCAATCTCGACAGGTATGACTCATCGAGGTATGTTTCAATATTTGTCCATGATTAAGTTTATGGTATGTTTGTCTTCATGTTATTACGGTTAGTACAATCTTGATTTTAGACTTGTCATATCACCTTAATAAAACTATGAATGCACGATAGAAAATATTCATTGATTAGGGTGTTGACACTTATGATTGTACTAATGCATTATGGTGTTCTATGAGGTTTATGTTGTCTACTAACATGAAAGGTACACCAAGAAAGACAAATCATGTTCTGGTCCAAGAACATATGATCATGATAACATGAGGACAAATATTCATCCATTGTCATGGATCTCATAGAAGATCCATTTACGAGGTATGTATGACTTGGTTTTGTAATGGCTAACCTATGAGATAAACAGGTTACTAGCACAAGTCATTGAAGAAGAACAAGAAGACATCTTGTGAGTATGTTAGACATAACTAACTAGCATGATAATCCAGGTATGTTTTTCCTATATCAAGATAGAATCCTACCTTGGGATAGGATCTTATACTGTTGTTGATAATGATTATTCATGAAGTCATAGGTTTAAATAATCATGGTTGTATGCATATTATGTTTCTTACCATAATTGATGATATGACTAACCAGAAGAATCATGAAGGTATAGGTTTGAATAATCATAGGTTTTATGCATTTTATATCTCTTATCTTGATTAATGATTCAACAAACCTGAAGAGTCATAGGTTTGAGTAATTACAGGTTTAGACATGTTATGTTTATTATGATTTGACTAACCATAAGAATCCTACATAAACCTTGAATGCTAATGCTTATTATTTATGTTTGAAATGATCATGACTATACATGCTTGAGATTATTGTGTTTTAATAGTATACTAATGAATGTATGATTTTATATGAGATCACAAGGATAACACATTCATGATACTAATAAGCATGCATAGGGACTAAGGATGAATATGAGATTCAAGAACAGGTAATCCAGGAAGCAAAGATCAAAAGAGAGTATACTCCAGTGGTTTATTCAAGGATGCAGATATTCAGAGGGAGTTGACCATCTCTCTACATCCCACAACAGAAAGGTGTAGAAGAAGCTACTTCAGATTAGGACTCCAGCAACTCCTGCAAGGAAGCGAAGACTCAGAGGGAGTCCACCCAACGAACAAACAAAGATAAGTATTTGAATTGTCATTTCTTAAATAATACTGTTCAATAATCTATATACTGATGTTCCTAGAATTAGGTTGTGTATTATGCATATTAGAATAATTGCATTGATGAACAGTATACTCCTACTATGCATGGGTAAGTGGCCTATGGCACTGTACAACATTCCATTGCTACTTATCTAGAATGAAACCTCTTTGCTGACATGTTGGGAGTTGTGCACACTCTTAACAATGTTCTGGTAGAGATTGGAAGGCATCTAGAAAGTTACGGAATATGGATAAATGTTGTATTGAAGCATTGGCTAAGATAATTGCATGACTGTATGGCATATTTCTTTATGTGTAAGAATTTGTTCTGAAAACTATGAGATGTTTTCTAATCATGCAATTTAACTTGTTGTGTAGGAAAGATCGTATGCCATCTCCTACAAAAGAAGAACTACAACATTTTGTTCCAGCAACAAAGATATCTATTGAAAAGATTGAAGATATTGAAGTTCCCAGGATTTGGGATGAAGAAATGAAATGCCATGATCCGTCGATCATGAAGAATGATGTTTGGGATGTAATCCCAAGACATGAAGGGAAGTTTGCTATGACTTCCAAATGGAACTATCAGATCAAGCATGTTGCAGATGGCAGCATAGAGAAATATAAAAGTGATGAAATAGAAAACACACCAGATGGATTCAAGACAGCTTCCTTGAATGGTGTAGTTGAAGAAGAAATGTATGTGGAGCAGCCACTTGGTTCTGAGACACATGATAGGAAATCACATATGTGCAGAACTTGGTATGGTGAAGATAGATTGATTGCCGACACGCAGCGGAAGCTTACTACCGAGTTCGAGACGAAGAACTTGGGGATGATGCACTATTTGTTTTTGGCATGGAGGTGTGGTAGAGTGCAGAAGGAATCTTCCTTGGACAAGGGAAGTATGCAGTAGAGATCCTAAAGAGGTTCGGGATGATGGACTACAAGGCTATGGCCACACCTATGGCATCGAACTTGAAGCGCCTGGGTGATGCTTCATCTGAGCCGATTGATATCACTATGTATCGTCAGATGATTGGGTCCTTGATGTACCTGACGAACACGAGACCAGATATTTGCTTTGCTGTGAACACATTGAGCCAGTTCCTGACGGATCCGAGGAGTGTTCACCTGGTTGCTGTAAAGCATATTCTGAGGTACCTGAAGGGTACAGTGGATTATGGGCTCAGGTATGAGGCGAATCAAAAGTTTAACCTGCAGGGTTATGTTGATTCAGATTGGGCTGGCAGTGCTGCAGATAGGAAGAGCACATCTGGGTGCTGCTTCAGTATGGGATCAGGTGTGATCTCTTGGTTTAGCAGGAAGCAGTCCTGCGTAGCACTGAGTACAGCTGAGGCAGAGTATGTTGCAGCCTGTTCAGCTAGTTGTGAGGCAGTATGGCTACGGAAGCTACTGTCTGAGTTATTTGATCTCCTGTTGGATGCTACTGGTATCTTCTGTGATAACCAGAGTTGTGTGAAGCTGTCCGAGAACACAGTGTTTCATGACAGGTCGAAACACATAGAGATAAAATATCACTATATCAGGGATATGGTGCAGAGAGGAGCTGTGAAGCTCCTATATGTTGCGATAGACGAGCAGATTACAGATGTGCTGACGAAGCCGCTAGCCAGAGTGAAGTTCGAGTACTTCAGAGAGAGGCTTGGCGTTCTTCAGATCGAGGACACTTCGAGGAAGAAGTGATGGACACATTTGCTGAAGCCATTCCAAGCATGTTGGAAGGAGGATCCTTCACATGGCTGTGGATATAAGCGCTGGATAATGGGCATCAGGATGATGTTCTGGTTTCTGCTTGGATATGATCAGTTGGATCATTTATGTACGCATCATGTTGGATGTTGGATATTATCAGTTGGATCATTTATGTATGTACGCATCATGTTGGATGTTGGATATGATCAGTTGGATCATTTATGTATGTACGCATCATGTTGGATGCTGGATATGATTAGTTGGATCATTTATGTATGTACGCATCATGTTGGATGCTGGATATGATCGGTTGGATCATGTGTATGTATTTTGTATGAACGCATCATGTTGGATGCTATTGGATACATTGTGTGGATCATGTATCTTTGTATGATCAGGTAGATCATGGATGCTGTTGGATACATTGTGTGGATCATGTATCTTTGTATGATCAGGTAGATCATGGATGCTGATGGATACATTGTGTGGATCATGTATCTTTGTATGATCAGGTAGATCATGTATGTTGATGGATACATTGTGTGGATCATGTATCTATGTGTGCATTAGATGGATGCATTGTATGATCAGGATGATCGTGGATGACGAGCTTCTCCAGATGACATGCAGCAGGATGTTGCAGTGATGATGATGGGTATCAGATGATACTTTGTGGCCGTGGATCAGGTTGTGCAGGAAAGCATGTAATTTGTGCCCTGGGAGATTTGCAGATGGTCTTTCGAGGTTTTGCCTATGGCATGTAATTCGGTGCCCTGGGACATCTGGCAAATGCTCTTGCGAGGTTTTGCTTGGGAGGACATGTAATTTGTGCCCTGGGAGATCTGCAGATAGTCTTTCGAGGTTTTGCCTATGGCATGTAATTCGGTGCCCTGGGATATCTGGCAGATGCTCTTGCGAGGTTTTGTCCTATGGCATGTAATTTTCTCCTGGGAGATCTGGACAGGATGAAAAAGGCCTCAGATGCTTCAGCCAGGTTTTTCCATGACCACATGTAATTTGCTCCTGGGAGATCTGGACAGGATGAAAAAGGCCTCAGATGCTTCAGCCAGGTTTTGTGGTGAGATCACATGTAATGTGCTCCTGGGAGATCCGACAGGTAGAGCTGAGTGCTCGTAACAGCCTGGGATGCTTCAGCCAGGTTTTGTGATGGGTCACATGTAATGTGCTCCTGGGAGATCCTACAGGTAGAGCTGTGTGCTCGTAATAGCCTGGGATGCTGCAGCCAGGTTTTGTGACGCACGTAATAAGTCCTGAGGATTCCACAGTATGGCCAGTGATGATGAAGACCTGCAGGTGGTGGGCCTACATCCAGTATGAAAAAGGACTGGCTCTGTAGAACTTCCTATGACGAGTAGATTCAGAGATTGATTGAGATAGCAGCAGCAGTGACGATGATGATGACTCGATGACGATTATCTAGTGACGATGATCCAGAGAAGATGACTTGTGATAGAAGAACTGTGCTGAGAAATACCTTCCTATTTAAGAGGGAGTGTTGATGTATATGTAACTTCGGAATGTATTTCACATATATGTATATTGTATTCCTATAGAGATGGTATTATTCCTCTATAAGGAAGTGTCGTCATTTATATTGTAAGTGTCGTAACTTATACTTGATGGGTTATTAGACCACCTTATTTGGGGTCGGCCCTGTATAAGTCATGTGGGTCAAAGGGTTATTAGACCGCCCGATTGGGGGTCGGCCATGTGGGTCAAAGGGTTATTAGACCACCCTATTGGGGGTCGGCCCACTCAGCATTATGTTATGTGGTTAAGTTCGAGCCTACATGAGTTAGGTAAAAAGGCAAGTCAAGTCAAGTATAAATAGAGTGCGGGAGGCACTCTATTTACTCACTCACTTCTCACACATGCACTCAAGGATGAGTGGCGCACTTATGGAGGAGGAGGATCTGCTGCTAGGTTATGGCTATCTCTCTTGGTTGGTTGTATCATTGCTCTATCTATCTCTGAGGAAGTTATTGGGGTTTTTCACCTTTATGGTTTTCCCCAAGTAAATCTTTGTGTCTCTTGTGTGCTTGCATTATTGTCTCCATGATTGATATGCTGTACATGTTGTTCTCTCAGTTAAGATCCTAGATCAAATTGAAGTAAATTTCAGAAAATTTAACAAGAACAACTTGGGATAGGATTGAAGGATTTACAAAAGTGACACTATTAGGAGAAGGAAGGAGGCATTAGAGCCTATCCCCCCTTAATGAGAAGTTCCTGAACTCCTAACATAGATCAAAGTTTAGAAAACTTTGCTTCTGTAAGAGACTTGGTGAAGATGTCTGCAACTTGATCATCTATAGGGAAAAAGAGCACTTCAAGAACACGATCATGAACAAGATTTCTGATGAAGTGCATATGTATCTCAATGTGTTTGATGCGTTGATGTAGAATTGGATCTTTGGCAAGATTGATGGCACTTTGATTGTCGCACCAAAGTGGAGTAGGCTCCTGCTGCTCGAATCCAAACTCTGAAAGGATCTGTCGAAGCCATAAAGCTTCCTGACTGGCATTAACTGTTGCTCAATATTCTACCTCTACTGAAGAAAGAGCAAGAGATTGTTGTTTCTTACAAGCCCAAGTAATAGGTCCAGATCCCAGACTGAAAACATAACCTGCAGTAGACTTTCGATCATCAGGATCGCCGACCCAATCTGAATCAGTGAAACCAACCAACAAAGGTTTCCCCTCTGTACTGTAATGAATCCCAAACTGAACTGTACCTAGAATATATTGAAGTATTATTTTAGCTGCTTTCCAATGACTTTCATGAGGTGTCTGCATATAATGGGCAACATGACCAACGGCAAAGGAAAGGTCAGGACGAGAATGAGTCAAGTATAAGAGACTACCAACAAGCTGACGATACAAGGTGGCATCGACTTCAGGTGAAGTACAAGTGGCAGAAAGTTTGACTCCAGACTAGAAGGGAGAAGGTGCTAGTGTACAATATTCCATTTGAAAGAGACGAAGAAGGTCACAAGCATACTTAGATTGAGAAAGAAAGATTCCTTCTTTGTTTTGCAGGACTTGGAGACCAAGAAAATAATGCAAATGTCCTAAGTCTGACATTTCAAAAAAAAAATTAAGACTGGATTTCACATGGGTTATAATCTTAGGGTCACTACCAGTAAGAATAAGGTCATCAACATATAGAGCAAGTATGATGAGATGGTTTCCTACTTTCTTGGTATAGACATTGGGGCCAAAATGGCATCTAGAAAAACCAGTGTCAAGGAGAAAGTTATCCATTTTGGCATACCAAGCTCTAGGAGCTTGCTTAAAGCCATATAAGGATTTCTTAAGGCGGCAAACAAGGCTAGAGTTATTCTGAACATAGCTAGGAGGTTGTTCCATGTAAATTTCCTCCTGTAAATCACCATGTAAGAAAGCAGACTTGACATCCATTTGATGGACTTCCTAGTTATGTAAGGCTGCAATGGAAAGAACAAGGCGGATGGAGTTCATTTTTGCGATGGGAGCAAAGGTTTCATTGTAGTCAATCCCTTCAACTTGGGAAAAACCTTTGGAAACTAACCTTGCCTTAAGTCTTTCAACACATCCATCTGATGCATACTTAATTCTGTAGACCCATTTACATCTGACAAGTTTTCTTCCTTTTGGAAGAGGTACAAGATCCCAAGTATCATTCGCCATTAAGGAATGATATTCTTCATCCATCGTTGCATCCCAATCTGGATTCCCTAAAGCTTCTGCAAAATTTTATGGATCATGATTCTCGGAAAATTGAGCCAAAAGAGAAGAGGCTCGCTGAAACTGAGAACATGTTCGACGTTGATCTCTAGGATCACCGACAAGATCACCAGCTGCTTCACATGTTGAACGGACCCATCGAGGAAGCACTTGTGCTGGTGCAACTGGAAGAACATGAGTAGGAGGAGGTGGATTTTCATTCTCATTGTCATCATCAGAAACTAGAGTTGGAAACCTCTCAAGGAAGTTGGAAGAAGAAGAAGAAGGCACAAACACCGAATTAGGCTCGCAGGCCAAAGATGACACAATCGTCGAGTTAGGCTCACAGGCCAAGAGATTTTCATCAAATTTAACATCTCTTCTAATGATTATATCATGAGAATGTGGTTGAAGAAGTCTATAACCTTTTACATCTTCAGAATATCCAAAAAATATGCACTTTTCACTTTTAGGCTGCAATGCTTTCCGTTTTTCATCCGGAATGTGAGCCCATGCTTCACTACCAAACACACGAAAGTGACTTACATCAAGTTTAGTTTTACTCCATGCTTCTTCCATGTTATACCTTGTAATGCTTTAGTGGGGGTGCAATTAACTATGTAATTTGCACAATTAATGACTTCAGCCCAGAATTGAAGACTTAGTGCCTTAGATTGGATCATACAATTAGCCATTTCTTTTAAAGTGTGGTTCTTCCGCTCAGCTACACCATTTTGTTGTGGTGTATATGGAATAGTGTGTTGTTGTTGGATGCCTTGTTCAGTGCAAAAAGTAGTGAAATTTTTGTTAACATATTCTCCTCCATTGTCAAATCTTAACTTAATAATTTGATGACCAGATTGTTTTTCAACAAGGGCCTTGTAGGCCAAGAACATGTTAAATACTTCGCTCTTAAGTTTTAGGAAATAAACCCAAGTGCGTCTGGTGTAATCATCAATAAAAGTTAAGAAATGTTTGAAACCAGAAAAGGAAGCAGATGGAAGAGGACCACACAAGTCACTATGCACAAGCTCCAAGGGAACCGAGGCGTGCCAAGAGGCACGTTTGTCAAAACTGTCCCGATGATGTTTTCCGAGTACACAACCGGAACAAACACCATCCCTGCAAGATACCATTGGAAGACCTGTCACCATATTGTCTTTACATAGTTGTTGCAATGAGCAATAATTTAAGTAACCAAATCGTTCATGCCAAAGTTTGCTCAAGTTATCACTATGAGCAACAAAAAATGAAGGGAAAGGTGATGACCCAAAGTTGTTAAACTTGTACAACCTGGTAATATCATCAACAATTCTGGTAGCTAGGACCTGTTGAGGATCTTTAAAATCCTTGATTACTACTTGGTGAGGTGTAAAGGTCACAATTTTACCTTCACCAGAATGAGTGATCTGATAGACTGATAACAAATTGTAGAAAATTCTTGGAACACGTAGTACATCACTAAAATGACGATTATCTACTGGAACTGTTCCAGCTCCTACAACACTTAGATATCTATCATCACCAACAAATATTTGTTTGGTGTTACATTCATGCATAGTAGAAAATATGGCTTGATCCTTAGCCATATGATAAGATGCTACAGAATCAATGAGCCATTCATTTGAAGTAGAAGAAGAAGATGCATTATAAGAATAACCAGAAGCACAAAGTGCATGTCCATGAGAGGTAGATTCTGAAGGCGAATCTAGGGTGATGTGGTGCTTATTCATTGCTACTTCCAAGGCTGCCATCTTCTTGAAACACTTAGATTCATCATGATTATCTTTCAAACAATAGTTGCAATGATGCTCAGTCTTCTTGCCTTTTGGCTTGGATCCTTTGTCATTTTTTAAAGAAGGAGCTGACTGAGAGGGTTTTGGACCCTTGTTTGACTTATTATTGCGAAAATTTTGTTTCTTGGGAGGCTTGGACTTTTCTTTCTGTTGGGACAATAAGGTTTTCCCAGATGTATCTGCATTGTTGATTATTCCAAGATGAATGAGTTTATCTTGCTCTCTAATCAATAAATCACAAAATGATTCAAGACTAGGCTCTTGATAGTTAGTTGCATTCAAGGATTCTTTCATGGAGTAAAATGTAGATACAAAAATAGAATATGCAGGTCCAAGTTTGGAAAGAATATGATAACTGCATTGTTTGTCTTCCCTCTTAATCTTACATTCTGCACATAAGAGTTTAAGAGTTTTGTACTTAGATAAATAATCTTGAATGCATGAAAAGTCACTTGGATTTAAAGAAATCAACTCATTTTCGAGTTGGTGACCTCGAATTTCATTGTGTTTACCAAACACAGATTCCAACTTGTCCCAAGCAGCATCAGGTTCATCAATTCCAGATATGTGGAATCGCAAATCAGTAGAGATTGACATCCCAATCAATCCACGAGCTTCGTCACATCTATTTGCCCATTTTATTTTCTTATCATCATCAATGGTTTATGTTTCTTTCCCTGAGGTAATTTTGAAAAGTCCCCTACTTCGTAGAATATCCTCGATACAAGATTTCCATGAGAAATAGTTGGAATTGTTAAGGAGAATATCACAAGGGGCGGCCATATTTGTAAATTAATAGCTGTAAAAAACAAAAACCAATAGTCTGGATGTGAAGAGCTTGAAAAAATAGGTGGTTTCAAAAAAAATGGCACTGAAAAATGACTCTGTATGATGAAGTTATGCTTGAACAAAGAAATTGTTGAAGATGTCCACAATAGTGACGTGGCAGCTAGAGAATGTCCAGCAAAAAAAAAAAAACCCTCTCTTCCCAAGATGGACCTTTTGACAATCACTTTACAAGAAAGTTGTTTTAAGTGAACCACTTTTGTAAATTGAGTGATTTCACTTTTACAATGATATTACTTTTAAATAGTGCAACAATAAAAATGAACTTAAGTGACTCACTTGTATTTTTATTTTTTATTATTTAAGTGAGATGCACTTTTACAATAAAGTAACTTGAAAATAGAAATTGCATGCACTTTTTCTTTTAAAAGTAACTTCCTAAGACTTAAACACAAGACCTAATAAGGAATAATGCAACTTTGAACCAAGTGAGCTAGATTAAAAGGTATGTAAAATATGGGAATGAGGAAGGGTTTTTTTTTTTTTTTTTACTCTTTTTGCTCGGTTTGTGTGCTTGCCCTTTTTCCTGCAAAACACACCACAAATCGAAACAAAAAAAAACTTTTCTACACTTCTAGAGTTAGATCTCGTTAGCTTGCCTGGAAAGTCTGCGTTTTCTCTCAGGTAGCCGAGAAAAACCCTTTCCTTTTCTGTTTCTGATTTGCCGAGATTGCTCAAGGTGCACGCCAAAGAGCATACACAGATGGGAAAGCAACAATCCAAACCCAAAAAAAAAAATCTAACAGTAAAAAATGATAAAATATGATTTTTTTTCTTTTAAAAACAGAAAATAAAAAAATGCGTCACTATAACATTATACCTTCAGATCTGATGAAATACGCGTTTCTGGAGCAACCGGGAACCGTTTTTGATCAAACAAAAACTATTTCCCAATGAAAACGACGCTCTGGACACAATGGAACACCTCCCATAGCCCAGAAATGCACAGAAATACTAGAACCAGAAACCCTTTCAAGTTTCAGCAACAATAGTTCAAGATCTAGATCATAACCGAAAGCGGCTCTTCATAAAAGCTCTGATACCATGTTCGGGTACACAGGGTACTACCAAAGGAACGAACACCAAGAGAAACCACTTCACACAAACAGATCACAAATCAACACACCGATGTTTTGACGTGGTTTAAACCCTCTTGAGGGAAACACTCCACGGCCCCGGCCAAATAGCTTCTGCGGAACAATTTATTATGCAAAGAAAGAAAGTTACAAATGAATTTCTCATAATCGATCAACTAAACAATGACCCTCCATGCTCTTTAAATAGAGATCATGGACCAATCGGGTGTTAAGCCACAGATCAAGATTAGGTTTGATCTAAGAGAAGTTGAGCCGTCGAATCACTCTATGTCGGGAACATATCGTGACCGTCGGATTAAGTATTTACAAATGCATACTAATGCATACTAAAGAAACACACTATCCCTAACGGATATACTACACAAGTTGATCTTAACTAACTCCTAAGTGTCTAAATATCCTAACACCCTCCTTTTCAGCTGATGCCAGAACTTTCATCAACATGATTGGTGATTGGTATGTTTATGAGTCTTTTTCATACATAGAGTCTGGGGAAGTGACATTGTTCACCTTCTACCAAGAATAGTTCCTTACAGGTTGGTCATTCAAGAGGTTTCTGTTAGGATATTCCTATACTCCATCCTAGTCTCACTAGTATTTTGATCATTTACATTTTCAGTCATGCATGCACTTTTAGGGTTTGCATGTATTCTAGGGTTTGCATGCATCCTAGTCATCAATCCAGCACCTAGCCCTAAGTTAGCCATCTCCCAGGAGCTTCTCACTATTCAATTTTAGCCCTCCAGTTTCTTAATGTGTCCTTCTTCCTTGATTTTAGGGAGCAACTCACCCTTCTTCACCTACCAATCCAGTTGTCTTCAGTTTACACTCAGTTACACTGAGTTACACCTACCAGAGTTAGTTTGACTGATGGTTGACAATTACTTGAGCATTGATGACTCTACTGATGATGATAGAGACTTCCAGTTGTGCTCTGATGATCATGAGGACACCTAGTTGTGCTGCGATGACACTCTATTGATCTTATGATCACTCTGAGAGGCTAATTCGAATTGCCACCTTAGGCATTTGAATCCTCTCTACCATTGTACTATTTATTTGTCCATATTGTGATTAATTAACTAGTGTGTGTGAAGTATTATTGCTTCTATCTGAGTTCTACTGTACCATATTATTCCATTGCTCATTATACTGTATTGTTCACTCTTCTTCTATTTTCCTGCTTAATCATAATTACTCTTGTGAGGTATACATCATCTCTTAGATCTGCTGTGAGGATTTTCACATGGTATCAGAGCATGTTGAGAGTATTGTTTATCTCCATTCTTGAGAGTTTTTTGCAGGTTATTACCAAGATTTCGAGTGTAGCAGTTGCAGCACTTTCTTAATTTTTGAAGCAGTAGCAGTTGCAGTTATTCTATATTATTTTTGCAGGTCTTCTACAGCTTCAATGAATTCAAAAGATATCACTCCTCTTTCTCCTTTCTCTCCTCTCAGCTATGATGATTGGAAACCAAAAATGATAGCATACTTGAAGAGCCATGATCTCTTTGACTATTGTTTTGAAAGAGAGTTCGAATCTTCTGAAGAGAAGATTGATTGGTTAAATAAAGTTGATGAAGCCTTTGGATCAATGTTGGATGCTATGTCTGATTGGATGTTATATGACCTCCCTGATTTTTCATCACCAAAAGAGCTATGGGCTCACTTGGATGAAACATTTGGCAGAGAGAATGAAGGACTTGGTTTCAACCCATTCGAAAGCAAACAAAGTGATGCATTCGCTCCTCTTGATGGTCTCTCAGATCATGAACCAATATCATGTCACATTGAAGTTGTTCACAAAGAACTTGCAGATTCTACACTCATGCTCAAACTTTCTTCTCTTTCTGTGCCAGCTCACACTCTAGATATTGCATAAGGTCCTAAATCCTCTCTTGCACCAGAGTTTGTTGGTTTGCATCATGATCACATGATTATTTCGAGGGTCAAAACAGCTATTGAAGGTAATGCATTCGCTCCTCTCCAGCTATCTCCTCTTTTATACTACTATATGATCATAAATTCATGCTTTCGGAAGGTTATTGAAGATTATGGCCATTTCCATTCGCTTGGGATAAAATCTCATGCAATTACTAGTTTTAATCTCACCTCTCATGGTTCAAAGGAGATCTCAAGAAACCATGACTCAAGTCTTGTATCTAAATTGGGTTCTAAACAATTACTACTTGGGATAATTTCTCATGCATATGATAGTTTTGATCTCACCCCTGCTGGTTCAAAGGAGATCTCAAGAAACTATTTTTTAAGTCTTAAATCTGATTTTGATTTCAAGCAAACATGTAATAGCTCTTTTTGGAATAATCTCACCCATGGTGGTTCGAAGGAGAAGAGAAAAGACTATATGCACTTTCACAGATTTGATCCTACCTCAGCTGATTTGAATCACAAGTTCAAGGATCATTCTTATACTATTGGATTTGTTCTCATCACATTCGATCTGAAGAGCAAGTACAAGCACATGCTTTTTGAGCATGATCCACTTCTTCCCAAGAAGAAGATACCTCCAAACATATGACCAAGCATCACACCTGTTTGAGTTTGGAGCATTTAATTTTTTGTGTGTGCCTTACAGTGTGTATTTGAGGAGGGGGTATGTTTCCCATGAAATTTTCCCACTTCCTTGGTTTATTGACTGTTATTATTCATTGTATTGGGTGACCTTTGGTCTTAGTTACCAGGGCCTAGGATGGATTAAGGGGGGGTGTTAGGATATTCCTATACTCCATCCTAGTCCCACCAGTATTTTGATCATTTACATTTTCAGTCATGCATGCACTTTTAGCGTTTGCATGCATTTTGCATGCATCCCAGTCATCAATCCAGCACCTAGCCCTCAGTTAGCCATCCCCTAGGAGCTTCTCACTATTTAGTTTTATCCCTCCAGTTGCTTAATGCGCCCTTATTCCTTGATTTTAGGGAGCAACTCGCCCTTCTTCACCTACCAGTCCAGTTGTCTTCAATTTACACTCAGTTACAGTCAGTTATACTCAGTTACACTGAGTTACACTCAGTTACACCTACCAGAGTTAGTTTGACTGATGGTTGACAGTTACTTGAGCATTGATGACTCCACTGATGATGATGGAGACTTCCAATTGTGCTCTGATGATCATGAGGACACCTAGTTGTGCTCCAATGACACTCTATTGATCGTATGATCACTCCAAGAGGTTAATTCGAATTTCCACCTTAAGCATTCAAATCCTCTCTACCATTGTACTATTTATTTGTCCATATTATGATTAATTAGCTAGTGTGTGTGAAGTATTATTGCTTCTATCTGAGTTCTACTGTACCATATTATTCTGTTGCTCATTATACTATATTGTTCACTCTTCTTCTATTTTCATGCTTAATCATAATTACTCTTGTGAGGTATACATCATCTCTTAGATCTGCTGTGAGGATTTTCACAGTTTCCTATCTAACTGTCACTGATGGTGTCTACAAGAAACTCACTGGTCCCAAAAAGAGGGGTTGGCCTAAATTCTCTTTAAATATTGAGCCATTAGTTATCCCTACCTCAACCTGGGCTACAGTGCTTGGTGATCAGTTGGCTCCTTTGAAGTTGGGTAAATCCCCCAAAAGAAAGCATGATCCTAAGAAGTTCCTGGATGCACATTTCAAGAAGTATCATATGAAAATAGACTATGTCCATGAAGAACTCCCAGATGACTCCATCTATCAAGGAGTGAATAATTTTTCTGAACTATTGGAAAGGGCCAAGAGCTTAGATGAACAGCAACAGATTATGGCATGTCATAAATAAATAAAAACTCAATTCTACAAGCAAAGAACAGTGGAGTTGAATCTCATTGAGCAAGTTATAAGGGATAAAGAACAAAAGCTAATCCAGCAGGCTAATGAACCTCTAATGCTTACTTATACAGATGGAGATAAAGGTAAAGATCCCATGGAGAATCTCCCTCAAGTGAAAACAACTGAGCAGGTTAAAGCTTTGTTGCAGACCCCTCAGCATTTCTAGCAGGAGTTAGCACAACTCACTTCGGTGATTCATACTCAAATGATTGAACCTCCTAAGCTCACTATGGATGTTTAAGTGACTGCTACAGCTTTGCAAGTAGTTGATGATTTGACAATGGCTGAGGCTAACCCAGGAAAGAGACAAAAAGTTCAGATTTCTACATCAAAGATCCCTACTGTTGTTCTCATTGACAGTGATGTTGAAGATGAGCCACATCCTGTAATGTCCCCAGTTTGACCCCATGGCATTAAAATTGTAAATGATGTAATATTGTTATGAAATCGTGGCGAGGATCCCAAGGCCAAGGCCCTGCAATCAATTTATTGATGCATATGGTTTACATGCTATCCATGCACAATGGAATTGCGAATATTATGTAAATATGTATTTTAATAAAAATACTCACAACTAGCTATGCAATGCAACAAGAGATGGGGGCATGATTTTACAAGGAATTGGGAGGGAAAACATTCAAACCCTTAGATCCAATCAAGTCAAGTCAAATGTCAATGAGAGAACCCATGAACCCTCAACTACCCATGTTGACTTTTGTACCCAACTATTGATTTCTCCCAACAGTTGGTTGAGGTAGTTAATGCCTTAGGGAGGTATGGCTGTCCAAATTCGAGTATGGGAAAGCCACCCTGCATGGAAAATCGTGTTTGGCTTCTTGGTCAAGAAAAGAGCCATGAATGGCTCCCCAAGCCATTATCCATCAACCAGTTTCTCTCCCTCACGAGTTTGGAGCTATCTGGGCGTTTTCTACCCATGTTTTTATGTGTTTTCCTTGATCCCTAGCTGAAAAAAGGGCATTTTTGTGTTGTATACCAATGGGGAAGAAGGGGAATCCAATTGGGGTTCCATAGAGACCGTTTGGGATGCTGAATGCTTAGATACTTGGGGGACAAATCATTTTCCTCCCTGTGAATGTTTTCCCCATCCCACAATTCGTTTTTGTTTGGAAACAATTTGGGGAAATCCCTTGGCCATCTTGTTTGTAAATCCCATTACTGAACATGTGTATCCATGCCCAATGATTGTGATTGCTATGTGTAGATAGAGTATGTTGGGTATGGGTTATGGGAATCCATTCTTTTGGCTTGAGCTTGAGTACAAGCATCCAAGGTTCATATGTAGCCTGATAAACCCAGCTATGGACTGGCTTGGCACAGATGAGATGAATAATTGGGTTGTGCATGAGCTTGAATGTCCCCTTTTCCTTGTAAGAATCATGCCCAGCTCAGGGGTGGAAATTGTGTTGAGAGAATTGATGAACACAACTGGCCTATGGTTGGGCAGAACGTTGCAGCAACATAGCTAGTTGCTTGGGACAATTGCACAATGGAGATAAGTGTTTTTCTATCTATGTGTTTTGCCTCTGCAGTGTTTAAATTAATGACTGTTATTGATATATTTAATGCATATGAAAATATGTGTGGATGAGTTTATTTCCATTTTGCATGTTTGCTTGATTTGCATCTGCACACATTTGTTTTTAACTGTATGAATCTAATGAAAGGGCTGAGTTTTATGAAAAGCCACATAGATTGGTAGAATGTTCCCTTCCTCGAATTGGGTCCGCAGGTGGATACATTACATTTGGTATCAGAGCTGCTGGTTGCAGCATTGGGCCTTCATGGGCTACCTATCATAGTTGTAGAGGTAAGTATGCTTCTGGTTCAGCACTGATAATTAAGAAAATTTTCAAAATTTTCAAACTTTGAAAAATTTTCCAAGTGTTTTTGTTTGGTTGAGCCGACGCGTTTCGGCAAGTCTCGTGGAGTTGAGATGATACATTTTGGTGAGACTCGCTCAATGGAGCCGACATGGTCGGCAAATTTCGTTGAGTTGTGCCGATGAAGTTGTGGAAGTGCCCAAGGAAAGGAAGAAAATTTTCAAAAATTTTCTAAGTGTCTTTCGGCAGCAGAACTCGGTGAGTTGGTCCGCAACGGCGGAAGAACTGGGCGAGTTGGTCCGAAACTGCGGCAGAACTCGGCAAGTTGATTCGAAACGGCGGAAGGACTCGACGAGTTCATCCGGAAAAAGTTTCTAAGTGTTTTATGGTGGAGGAACTCTGCAAGTTGGTCCAAAATTGTGGCAAAACTTGGTGAGTTGGTCCGAAACAACAAAAAAGATAGATGAGTCGGTCGACCGGCGAAACTCGGCAAGTTGGTCTGTAACGGGTCGGAAGACATAGTTGAGTTCGTCGACTGGCAGAACTCGGTAAGTTGATCCATAACAGGTCGGAAGAGCTCGGTGAGTTGCTCCGAAACAGGGAATTTCAATGATTTTACAGAGTATTTCAGGTGCTGGAAGTTGAAAAATTGTCATGGAACTTATGCACCAGATTGTGCGAAATGGAAAGAATTACAAAAACTGCAGTGGCGGAAGCCACAAGGAGGCAAGCCCCCTTGACCCCCATTCTCCCCCGAAGACAGTCGTGAAAGTGTGAAATGCATTCTCTATGCTTGGGATGAGAAGCAGGAATCTCATAGAAGGTTGTGGAAGCCTTATTGAGAGTAATTGGATGTAATATGCATTGCGGAAGAGCAATGGGAGCAGCAAGGCAATGTTGATAAGAGGGAAATTCCTCACCTTAAACTATTTATTTTTATAGCATAAGAATTGCATGTTTGAAAATAGTAAGAATGAATGTTATACACATATGTATATATTGAATTGATAAATCGTGAGAAGATCATAGCTAATGATTGCTTGTATCCTTGGTAGGAAATCCAAGAAAAGGATCAGCTATGATGTGGAGGGGGAACTCCATGTCATGATGAGGAATTGGAAAGGGAGAATTCCTTAACTCTTCTCTTGCTATTGTATTTATATTTCCTGAGTTTTTATATACTGAAAATTATGGCATAGGGATTCTGGATATGCAAGAGAGTAATGCATATGAATTAGTGGGCATGATTAAAGAGTTATTGCATAGTGCATGTGGATTGCTTATGCATGAGCATGATGTTGCACATGGGTAAAGGTAGTGAAAGTTACACATGCAATAGCCCATTAATGGTATTGCCTATGGTTGATCACCAATAATGTTGTTGATAATGGTTGTATGAATCAAACCCTAGAAGCATGACTGAAAATGCAAGAGATTAGATAGATGAAATGAATATGCACTAGATGGCATATTAATAAACATTGCACAGTGCATGTCATATTGCATATTGGTAAAATAGCGAGGTTTTACATATGCAATGAGCCACTTAAGATAATTATTGAGATTGCTAATAATTAGTTGTGTTTGCATTGGTTGTGGGACCAAAGAAAACTGAAGCATGGCTAAGGATGTGTATGATGTTGTTGCATATGACCAACAACCTTATGAGGAAAGGATGGTGCGACAAATCTGTGATCATGATGTTGGAAAAATGACTGTGTAGCCTTGGTAAAAGACCAACTGATCAGGTAACATCCAGCGATGTTAATGACAGCCATGCAGGTAATGGTTATTTGTGCTAAATTGCATGAATGTTGAAAGAGGATTTGGCAAGATCCCTTCAACTATGTTTAAACTATGTTGAATTGTTTACATGTGAGACTGAGTGCCTGAGTGTGAATATAATCCTACCAAGTATGGTCATGTATGGGTAAGTGAAGGCAAGTATCCTTACACCCTATAGTTTCTTAGAAACCTCAATGCATTCATATGAAATTATATCATGCCATTTGTGTATGTTGGTTGTGAGTTTTAAACACCAAAACAAGTGATGACTTATGGTCCCATTGTAGTGTATGCCATATGAGATAGGCATGGTTAGGCCATAATATGTTGGAATGCATAGTATTCAAGGATTAATGAAAGGTTGTATTGAGGGGTTATGCATTGAGTGAATGCACATTAAAAGATTATGTAAATGTTGTGAATGTGCATGCATATGTGTGGGTGCACGTGTTGAGATGCATTGTGTGAATGCATGGGTGTGACATATATGTGTTTCAATGTAGTTAGATAATAGATGAAATGGTGGACTATTGTTAATCCTGAGACCATTTCATGAGCTTCTATGAATGCAGGAGAAAGATTGCATGGAGAAAGTAGACATGTGATGGGCTACCAGAGCACTCTGTTGGAAGGACAGAGTTGCATGGAATGTGAAGTAATGAGTATTTACAGTTTATTTAAACTGCATGGATAGTGTGACTGTGTCTTGCAATTTTATTGTGATAATGATGCATATATAGAAATGTATATATTTCATTGCATTTCAAATATTAATAGCTGAAGGTGTTTGAATTATTGAGTGTTATAATTCTGAGATCACTTCAATGACTGTTGTGCCGATGAAATGATTATATGCATAGATACTCACAACACATTTGGTTGATTGAAGTTTCAGTTTTCAAGTAGAAAACTCTTGCGTATGGCAATGAGGATAAGTCCATAGTAAAGACCGAGATCTACCATGTGCCGAAGCCAAAGGTTATGAGAAGGTTCTCATGGTTGTAACTTATGCATGAAACAAATCTAAAAATTGTTTGATTTAAGTTTATGAGAATAATCTCATGGTTGCAAATCTAAATTCTGTAGGAAAACAGATTTGTAAATTTCAGATTTGAAATTTTGCTAATAATTGCTAATGACTGTTTGACTTATATAAAAATTGTGTTAGGAAGACATGTTGTAGGTGGATGTTCATGTATGGTAGCAAGGGTGAAACCATAATGGACAGAGTGATACCACTTACGAGAGCCAAACAATATGAGGATGGCCTCATAGTTAAACCAATCCATTTCTGTAGGAGGACAGAATTGTAAATTCATGTTTGAATTTAATTATTAATGCCATTGATTGGTTATGAAACAATCAGATTTGAAGTTATGATTAAATGTTGCTGAATGTTTGTCTATTTGGTAAGTGTGCCAGGATGACACATTGTAGGAAGACCATGTGTGATGGCCTACAAAATCCAAACTAGATGGGAAGGATCCCATGCTTTGGAAATGGGTTTCGGGTGAAACGCCATAGTAAATGTTGATAATGTCTCAGCTGAACTGCATGTTGGTAAACCATGTGAGTGAGACAGTAAAATTATGCCAAGAAGGCATGTGTGGGTTATGGAACGTGGAAGGATTGGGGTGGAAAATCGAAGTACTGTTGACTCAGAGAAGGGAGCCCCCATTCTTCGCAAATGAAGGAATGATACATCTGAAAAGGGATAAGTATTTTGTAACCCTAACTCATAATATACATGTCTGGTTATTAAATTTAATATGCAAAGCATGTTTTATTATTTCATTATTATTCCAGACTGCTTGAGTATGATTAGGGCCTACATGTCTCACATCCAAAAGGGAGTGCACACCTTTCTAGTGCTGGGTTATGATAGGGTTGTCAATATTGACTACACCCTAAGGGAATGGACGCATTCTTGGTGTTTCAATACTTGATAGTGAATGTTGTGAAATATGTTTACAATTTTGGGACAACAATACTGATGATCTTGCTTATCCTTCTTGTGTTATGAGCTTACACAGATGCAATTTGGTGCTGCACATGGATGAAGCAAAATGAAAGGTTGTTGTGGAGGTATTGACGAAGGGTTGTTGCATTCCTAATGAACCCAGTCGGTGTACTGGTTTGGCATTATTTACTTGGTTGTTGTGGAGGTATTGATGAAGGGTTGTTACATGCCTATAAACCCAGACAATGCATTGGTTTGGCATTATTTGCTTTGATGTTGTGGGTATGGTGGGGCCATGTTGACCTGTAGTTAAGGAAGTCACCGAAAGAGTTCCTAAAGGGAACCAGCAGTTTTGCACAAGAGAAGGAGTGCCATCCTTATGTGGATGAAGAATTGTTATGCGCATGAAGGGTTGTGACATGTGTGAAAGGATGATGCAATCCTAAGGCAGAGTGGTAGAGCCTTGACCTATAATGGTCGGTGGCACAGTTTCCTTCCATTGTTCAATGACCCAGATGAATGTGTTGGCTCGTCAATGGAGAGGGCCAACCAAGTATGGTACTAGTTGGGCACCACAAATGCTTGGTAAATCCAGTTGGCGTGAAGGTGTACTGGTTGGGCATTAACTATTTGATGTTGTGTAGCAACATGCGTGTTGGCCAAACATCCAATTCGATAGGTGATCCCAAGGCTTGAAAAGCGAAGTAGGATCCTGTGGACCAGAAAGGAAATGCACAACACAAATAAGTATTCATTTTCATTTATTCTTGTTTGGAATAATGAAGATTTCAGGTATAAGCCTTCTAACAACTAAGCTGATACACTATTGTTTCTTTGTTGGAAACCTTGGTCATTGTAGGAAAGCAAGGACCCTAAAAGATCTATAAAATACTTGGTAAAACCAGAGAGTAACTGGTCGGGCGCTATAAAATTATTGGTAAACCAGAGAGTGACTAGTCGGGTGCTATAAAATTCTTGGTAATCCAGAGAGTAACTGGTCTGGCACTATAAAATTCTTGTAAATATAGAGAGTAACTGATGCTCGATAGATTCAGAGAATAGTTGGTGGGAGCATTAACCACTTGATGTTGCGGAGAAGCCGGCGTGCTAGCCAAACATTCCTTAATTAATTGATAAAATGCAGTTGGCGTACTAGTCTGGCATTGCCTATTCGAATGGTTGTGGAGTAGCCTGTGTGCTAGCCCAACATTCGTTATTGTATCCATGGGAAATCCAATGCTTGTAAAGCAAAGAAGGAGCCTGTGGAATAGTGAAGACAACCAATACAGATAAGTATTTGGTTATCTTGCAGCTTCTTTCTTATGAATATACGTCTGTATATGATTTGATTATGATTTCTTAAACTCTTGTTTAGAGGTAACCCTATGAAAATACACTAAACATGTGAATTGTATCAATGTTTGAGTGTAGCTATTGCTGGAAGCAAGGACTATGGAAGCATCTGGAAGATGCATGTGGACATGTGACCGTCCTAAAGAGAGCTCAGTTTGAGCAGTAATGAAAGATGGTGCTAGTGGACATGTGTGGGTCCTAGCAGCCAAAGGTTCTATAAGCAACAATAGAGAAGGGTTCCCTAGCTGAAAAGCATTAGACAGACCTTAGACAATAAGTGTCATAGCCAAGAAAGGGCAAGTCAAACATTCATATTGAAGTGAAAGATGCTAAGGAGCATAGAACCGCAAAGTGATGGTGTGGCTCCAGATTGGAACAAGACTAAGAGGGGGAAACTCTTAGTCTTCCCTTTACCTTTTGACTGATGCATCTTAAAAATAAAGGATTGTTGAGTGCATGTCATAGCTGAAAATATATTGTGTTTAATTGCTTGAAATGAATTGTGAATGTTGAATTAGTTATTTCCTTGTGAAAGGATGAACAAGAATGAGTTCATGTGTATGTTGGGAAAGCATGAAATGTGTGGAAGTCTCATGAGTAAAGCATGGACGTTCCAATTCAATTGGGAAAATAATTGACTAATTTTAATATTGTGTTATGCTTGTCCTAACAGGAATTTCCATGATGAGTCTCACGGGTGAGACATTGAAAGCCATTGAGTGTAGCTAGTACTAGCCAAGTGTTGTTAGTGATAAAAGCTAGAGCCAATTGTACACGTTGATCATGTAAGTAGGCCAAAAACTATTTGATTTGGCTGAAAATATTTCTCAAATAGTTTCCAGGACAATAAGAAAGATGGCATCCATGGAATTCAAGACTTGTAGATCAACTGGAAGGTAAATAAAAAGAAGGGATTGTTGTGGAGCAATGCCCACCTGCAGAGATGGGAGATCAAAACTGGCAGGAGCAACATGTGGAAGCCAAAGGACCTGGTCCTGAAATTTCAAAGTAAAGAGATGAAATGAAAGACAGACCTGCCACAATTTGTGAATTTTTGAAGCATGTGTAAAGCGGGTATATATTCCGAAGTGTTGGAACACCGAGGATGGTGTTATTCCAAGGGGAGGGGAATGTAATGTCCCCAGTTTCACCCCATGGTGTTAAAATCGTAAATGATGTAATATTGTTATGAAATCGTGGTGAGGAGCTCAAGGCCAAGGCCCCGCCATCGATTTATTGGTGCATATGGTTTACGTGCTAGCCATGCACAATGGAATTGAGAATATTATGTAAATATGCATTTTAATAAAAATACCCACAACTAGCTATGAAATGCAACAAGAGATGGGGGCATGATTTTACAAGGAATTGGGAGGGAAAACATTCAAACCCTTGGATCCAATCAAGTCAAGCTAAATGTCAATGAGAGAACCCATGAACCCTCAACTACCCATGTTGACTTTTATGCCCAATCATTGATTTCTCCTAAGAGTTGGTTGAGGTAGTTAATGCCTCAGGGAATGGGAGGTATGGCTGTCCAAATTTGAGCATGGGAAAACCACCCTACATGGAAAATTGTGTTTGGCTTCTTGGTCAAGAAGAGAGTCATGAATGGATCCCCAAGCCATTATCCATCAACTAGTTGCTCTCCCTCATGAGTTTGGAGCTACCTGGGCATTTTCTATCCATGTTTTTATGTGTTTTCCTTGATCCTCGGCTGGCAGAGGGGCATTTTTTTGTTGTATACCAAAGGGGAAGAAGGGGAATCCAATTGGGGTTCCATAGAGACAGTTTGAGCTGCTGAATGCTTAAATAATTGGGGGAGAAATCGTTTTCCTCCCTTTGAATGTTTTCTCCATCCCACAATTCGTTTTTGGTTGGAAACAATTTGGGGAAAGCCCCTGGCCATCCTATTTGTAAATCCCATTGCTGAACATGTGTATCCATGCCCAATTATTGTGCTTCATGTGTGTAGATAGAGTATGTTGGGTATGGGTTATGGGAATCCATTCTTTTGGCTTGAGCTTGAGTACAAGCATCCAAGGTTCATATGTAGCCTGATAAACCCAGCTGTGGACTGGCTTGGATCAGATGAGTTGATTAATTCGGTTGTGCATGAGCTTGAATGTCCCCTTTTCCTTGTAAGAATCATGCCCAGCTCAGGGGTGGTAGATGTGTTGAGAGAATTGATGAACACAACTTGCCTATGGTTGGGTGGAACGTTCCAGCGATATAGCTAGTTGCTTGGGACAATTACACAATGGAGATAAGTGTTTTTCTATCCATGTGTTTTGCCTCTATAGTGTTTAAATTAATGACTGTTATTGATATATTGAATGCATATGAAAATATGTGTGTGGATGAGTTTTTTTTTTTGCTGTGCATGTTTTCTTGATTTGCATCTGCACACATTTGTTTTTAACTGTATGAATCTAATGAAGGGGATGAGTTTTATGAAAATCCCCATAGATTGGTAGAATGTTCCCTTCCTCGAATTGGGTTTGCAAGTGGGTACATTACACATCCTGCAGTCCAAGTGACTGAATAATTTACTGAGAAGGTGACTGACAAGGTTATTGAAGAAATCACTAAAGAAGTGATTGACAACTCACAGGTAGTCACGGACCTATTGGACACTATTTAAATGGATCATTCTGATCCTAATCAACAAGTGTTAGAAATCACCACTACACCTAATGCTCCAACTTCATCTCTGTTACTTTCTTCCATTGAGAATATTTCTACTTTTCCTATAGGGGTGATGCCACCATTCTCCATTTCCCAATTGTTTCATACTCTAACTTATAGACCCACCCCTTTTCCTGGTAACTCAGTTTCTTTTTCCATCCCTTCATCTATTTTTGCAGAAGTCCAGTCTTCGACTGTCCCCCTACAATTAACCATATCCACTTCATCGTTACCTACTAAGAATGAGCCACCCTCAACTCCTTCTCTATTATCACCATCTGCTAATGATGATCAACTTCCACTTTCTGAAGCCTTCACTTCAATCCCTTCCCCAAATCCTATCCCACCAGTTCCTTAGACTATCTCTACCCCTATGGTTATTCCTCAAGTTACCATGCCCATGCCCAATCTAATGGCCACTCAAACTCCTTCATTTGTTTCAACATAAAATGTAATCTCAATTAATTCTGAGATAATAACTGAATATGAAGATGATGTGGTAGTCCCTCTTGGACATTATTTCTACAACAAGGAAAATAAAGCAGTGGTAAAGAGGGGTAAGAAGAGGAGCAGGGATCAAGGTGAATTGGAAGTATCTGTCCCCAATCAAATAGTATGGACTCAACAAGCAAATGACCCCCAAACAGGAGTAATTGAAATAGCCACAGCCTTAGGAGCATTTGTTGGTGCAAACCTTGATTCAGTCCAGATACTTAATAGGGAAATTGATCATAAGAAAGAAGATTTGGAAAGGTTGATAGAAGAACTGGTGAAGACCAAGGAAGAGCATGAGATTTATGTTGATGATCTCAGGAGGACATGGGAAGACAGGTTAGAAGTTTTGGAGTGAAGCAATACCTCTCTGCAGGCTGAGATTCGTGATGTACAAGCTGAGAATTCTGTTAATACTCAAAAGATAGCCTTACTGCAAAAGCAATGTGAGGATGCAACTGCAAGTGCAGCCTCTTCTACTTTCTGTAAGGTGTCATCTCAAGAATTCAAGGACGTGGCCCTTCAAGTCAATGAAGAGTATTATAAGTTTCTGGAGAATCTATTTTGCACCCTGGATGAGATCAGGGAGACTCATATCACTTTTGGTAAGATGTATAGTGCCCTTGAAGAGCAGAAAGCCAGAAGGCTGGAATCTTCTAAGGAAAATGAAAACATTAGTGAGTCGTAGAGATATATCAAGGATACTCCAGAAGGTTTCCCTATGCTTAACAACTTTCAATTTAAGAAGATTAAGGGTGCATTGAACACTTGGCTTGAACTTAATGAGTCAGTTGAGGATATTCTCAAGAGAGCACAAGCTATGTGTAGAGGGCGATGATATGCAATAGATAATGTTATGGACAGTCTTCAATTGCCTGCCATGGAACTCATTGAAGATGCTTTCCCATCGAAGAGTGAAGATCGAGGAAATCGAGCGCAAATGTGAAGAAGCCCAACAGCAAATTCAGCTCCTCGAAGAGATCAAAATCAATGATGTGGAGCGATTGATCATGAAACCGGTCTCCTTGCAACGTAAAATCCAAGTCTTTATCCGCATTTGGCATAAGCTGGAAAATACTGAAATGGAAAAATTTGAGTGCAATGCCCAGCTCAGGCTTGAGTCAGCTAATTATCTGATTGTGGATGAGTTGTTAGAAATTTGGGACAAATGGCAAGTTTTTCTAGGCCATTAGGTTATCTTTGAGTTTGTAATCCCGATTTGTGGGAATTTACTATTTGTATTATTATTTTGTAACTCTTATTTAAAGAGATGATTCCTCGTAGAGGGAGGGGGGATGGAATTTGGAGATAAAATATGCAAGAGAAGATGGAGATGCTCTATTTTGATACAAGCTTGTAATTTCTTACAGACTTCCATTGAATACAGTAAAGTTATTTTCAGAGCTACTTTTGTCAATTTATTCAATTTTATTTGATGAATGTGATTTATCTCCAAGTTGCTTATCTAACACTGTATTTATCCTTTGCAATCTATAAATACATTGATCTGCAGTTTTGATTTCTCTCTACTTATGATTTTTGTATCCTTAAAAATTTTAAAAGAGTTTATTCAATTATAATCTTTATCGATTTCTGCAAATGATTATTATCATTGAATCATAATTGATGTTGATTTTTCAATTAACATATCAGTTACAGGTCAGATATTGAATGCATGAACCCCTAATCCACTGTTGATTAATTTTTATTGGTTAATGGTAATTTGGGTAAATAAGTAATAAATATTTTAACATTTATGTTAAGTTGATGAATGTGCTTATTTAATTTCAGATCATGCTAAGTTGAACCTATCTCAAAACACCTTCTTAGAATAGATCTAACTTAGCTTAGATTCCTTTTAGATAGATTTGTGTTTACAGACTTTTACACTAAGGTTTTCATCATTTGAAAACTAAACCTTCGGATCAAAAATCACCAACTCTTAGAGTGCCAGCGGAGGCCGAATATCTGTTGGAAATTAATACACCAAACAGGCTCAGGATAGAACTATCCTTGTGTAGGATGTTTTGAAGCCTTTCAGTCTGGGTTTTCACCCTTTGTTGAGAGCTTAGGAACCCATTCCAACACTTTGCATACCCTGCACATCCGAGACCTCAACAAATGGCACTAGAAGGAGGGCCAGTAGTAAGCTATGCCTAAACAGAATACTCAAAAACCTCCTCCATCGAGTATACCGATTGTCACCCGTAGTCACACACAGGAATCTACTTCTGTTGAGAAACCGGTGCATCATCCTAATACTATCCCTGCTACCCCTACAACTCACTGAGATCCTAGAATAGGGGACGTCATTATTATATCACCCACCAGAGGACCTATCTTACTTGAAGAGATACTCAAGAGATCTAAAGATAGTGCTTCTAGGTTACAACAGAGGCTCTATGTAGAGAGAAATCAAGGATTACCAGCAATTCACCGAGAAAATACTAATCCACAGGAAAATATTCAAGATAATCAAAATTCAGTTGAACAGGATACTGAAGACAATAATTCATCAAGCCAACAACAGTCCCCTGAGTTTGATCTTGATTTGTTATTCAGTGAAACAGAACAAGTCTCACACACTACTGCTTCAGGTGGACTACCACCCCCTCCTCCTTCATCATCATCCTCCTCATTTGAGAGTGAACATTCTTCTAGCTCTTCGTCAAAAGAAGAAGCACAACAACCTATGGCTTGGGAAGGCCAGAACAGCCTTGGCTTGACCAAGATGTTGTATTTATACTTGGGGATCAACATAGATTGCCCAAAAACCCCGAGAAGTGGCTTCCCAAATTCAACCCAGATGACAAGTCACCTGCATTAAATCACATTAAAACCTTTATGCAGGCCATTAGACTTAGGATTGTTATACATGAGGATGTGGTTTGCAGACTTTTCCCTTACACATTTGAAGGAAAGGCATCCACATGGTATTTTGCCTTGGTATCCATAACCATAACATCATGG
Source organism: Larix kaempferi (assembly GCA_027924585.1). NCBI lineage: Eukaryota > Viridiplantae > Streptophyta > Pinopsida > Pinales > Pinaceae > Larix > Larix kaempferi. Next base: position 10,610,901 of record BSBM01000461.1, read on the forward strand.
GATGAGTTTGAAAAATTATTTATCCAAAAGTTTGGGGATGACAAAACACCACAGGATTTAGTTTTGGAATTATCTTCCATGATAATGAAAGGTAAAGAAAGGGTTAAAGATTACAACCAAATATTTTCTTACCTAAAGAACAAAATCCCTGCCATTGTTCTACCAGCTAAACAACTTTTGGTTGCCAATTATGAAAAGGGTCTCTCTGTTCCTATTGCAATGTGGGTCAAAAGGGCACATAAAGACAACTTGTTTAAAGCTTATGCCGACGCCATTCCAGTTGAAAAGGATATCTATTGTTTGAAAGATAATCCTGATGCTTTGGAGAAACAACCCTCTACTTCCACATCTAGGAAGAAAATTGATAATGCTCCCGAGCAGAATACCTAAAACAAAGATCACTTTGAAATGACTGACATTTAGAAGTTTCTTCAGAAAATGTCAAACGAGATGGTTGATCTTAAAAAGAATAATAATGAGAACCAAAATAATAACAGATTTTTTGTAAGGCCACCTTTCAGGCGACCTTATCCACCTCCTCAAAATCCACCACCTCCTAATCCTAATGAAGGATTGACTTCTGAAGAGATGTATTCCATTTTCAAAGCTCTTTCCACTGAATCACAAAACATCCTTGGAACTTCTGATGATCAAACAAACCAAGACCCACAGTTACTAGAGGAAGGAAATGAAGAAGAGGACCCATAGGTAAATACTATTAGATATTTCTATGAACTACCAATGAATGAAGAAGAGGAAGAACCTAAAACAGTGTTCAATGTTCAACACCCTTATAACACTAGGTCAAGACCACAACCCACTCAGGAGCCTTCATCTTCAACATCACCTCCCAACAAAAGTAAAATTGTTCCTCAAAAGGATAGAGTCATTCTTGAATTGGAGTACAGTTTTGCTAAAGATTTGAAGAGAGTCAAAGCAAATATCTCTTTGTTTGAACTTCTAAAAATCCCTTCTATGAGGGATTCTTTACCCAAAAGCATGATAATCAAACAACCAAGAGAATCACAGAATAACAACTTAGACTCTTTCACTAAACCAGAAGATCAGAAATCCGAAAGCAAGAGGGCACCTCCTTTCTTTCTAACCTTTGAAATCTTCAACAGGAACGTACACAATTGCATGATAGACTCTAGTGCTTCTTCCAATGTGATGCCACTGTCTGTCTGCAGAAAACTTAACGCCACTTGGGAACCCTGTCCCACTCAGATTGTCCAACTTGACATATCTAAAGTAAGAGTAGTGGGGAGATTGAGAAATGTGTTATTGACTTTGTCTATTGATCCTCGGATTCATCAGACAATTGACATTGTTGTAGCTGACATTCCTGAAGCCTATGGGATGTGGTTGAGCAGAGACTGGTCAGAGAAACTCAAGGGCTATTTTTCCACTAATTGGTCTCACCTATGGTTACCCTACAATGGACAACCAAACAAGATTAAGATTAGTAGGGAGACATTCATGAAGCAAACTATCACTGATCTAAATGATTCAAGTGAACCTGCTTGTTACTTCAGCTCACACATTGAACAATTTACATTTGATACCTTTTTTGAATATTTGCCTGCTGATTTATCACCAAAGAAGGCACAAAATGAATCTCACATTGTTAATTCCACCACAGTACCATTCTCTGGAACCATTGTACATAATGTTTATAATGTCAATACCAATTTTAGGATAGACCCCACTACATGGACTTTATTTTTTTATGGCTCCATATCCAAGGATGGAGCTGGTGCAGGTTGTGTACTTATTGATCCCAAAGGGACAAAAACCAGGATTGCTTGCAGGCTTGAATTTTATTGTACAAATAATGTAGCTTAATATGAAGCTCTGGTGCAGGGACTCAAAAAATCTATTGATATGGGTGCACATTAACTCTTTCCCTAGGTCACAGAACTTTGATGCTGACCTTTTAGAAAATACTGCATCTAGGTTGATTCCACCTGAAGGCATATCACCTAAAACCTTTTCAATTGAATTGATGTACAGGCCTTCCATCCCTGATAATGTTACAAGCTGGAAAGTGTTTGATGGTGACCAGCAAATCCTGGATTTCCTCTATGCTAAAGATACCTTTCAACACATGGCGATAGATGAAGCTGAACAAGAAAAATCCCTGGCTAATCCTTCCAACATTATCCCAAAGTCAATAATCAACCAAGAAATATTTTATGACCTACAAGACAAGTTTAAACACAGGACCAACTGTAAGACACAAAGTCCTTCCCTGAAGTATGAACAAGTCAATCTAGGCACTGAGTAGAATCCACAATTTATTAACCTTGGCATTGACTGTTCTGTTGATGAAAGAAGAGCTATCATCAGACTATGTAAAGAATACAAGGATGGTTTTGCTTGGACCTATGATGAACTTAAAACCTTTGATACTAGCATTATGCATCATAACGTACTGATGAAGCTAGAAGTGAAACCTTACCAACATAAACTAAGGAAGATGCATCCTAGTTTGGAACCCTCTATAAACAAAGAACTGGAAAAGCTATTGACAACAAGAATTATATTCCCTGTTAGACACACCCAATGGATATCTAATCTAGTACATGTCCGAAAAAAGAATGGTGAAATCAAACTTTGTGTCGATTTCAGGAATTTGAACAGAGCTTCCGAAAAGGATAACTACCATGTTCCTCCCATGGAACAGATTCTGAAAAAGGTAGCAGGGTCAAAGATTCGACATGAACATTTATCTTCTTTGAAACAGGTTTTTGAACGCTGCAGGAGATACGGAATATCCCTGAACCCCAATAAGTCTATATTTGTAGTGACGGAAGGTAAACTTCTAGGTTTCATTGATTCCAAAGAAGGTATGATTATAGATCTCGAACACACTGATGTTATTTCAAAGATTGGTTTTCCTGACTCGCACAAAGCCATGCAATCATTCCTTGGAAAGATCAATTTTGTACGTAGGTTTGTTCCTAATTTTGCACAGATTGTTAAGCCTTTGCAGCAATTAGTTAAGAAAGATGTACAGTTTTGTTGGTCACAGGAACACAAAGATGTGTTTGTTGAAATTCGCATGGCCATTGCAGAAGCTCCTGCTCTAATGTCCCCCGATTTTAACAAGGATTTTATTTTATATAATTTCGCTACTGATTTTTCTTATGAAGCTGTTTTGACATAGAAGCATGACAGTGATACTAAGATTCCAATTTCCTTGATGAGCTCAACATTTTAGGGAGCTGAACTTAATTACTTCTAAATTGATAAGCAGGCTTATGCAGTGTACAAGTCTGTGAAACATTACAGGCCCTACTTGTTGAAATCTAGAACAAAGGTAATTGTTCCATATACTTACAAAACAAGAAATTAAAAAATAAAAACTATTTATATTGATAAAACTAAAAATATCTATTAATAATAAATAATAAAATTATTTTATCAATATTTATTTAACAATTAAACTATTCTAATAGTTTATAATTAAGAACCTGTAATATTCCATAACCACTGAAATTTACCAACTTATTGACTTGTGTGATGTAAATTTGTTCTTCAAAACACTAAGTTCAACACCAAAAGTGAATTCAAGATTCAATTTCTTAGAAGAATTTCTTAGATTACCATAAAAAAACCAACTATAATGTACAACTAGCAAGCATATTTCAATATAATATTCATGTGTTGTAACTAGTTTGGACCCTTTTGGACCATACTTTTTCTAATGGCTCACTTGACATGGTCATTTTTTAAGTTGATTTCAGCAAACTTTCATCGCTAGATCCCAACAAAAATAACTTCAAAACGTAAAACCATTAACTACCAACTTTTGTTCCAAGTTAGAGAGGAATTTGGAGGACAAAATGGGTTTGCTTGTATGGGTTTTCTTAAAGTATCTAGTCTGGAAGGATCCCATAAAAAAAACACTTCATTGGAAATTATAATGGCGTGACCAAATGATGCTCGATCAATCACGTGAAACTGACTTCGTAACAAACACATCTGGTAGTGATCCGAAAATGGGTAAAAATCACTTTTCTTCCATTCACGAATACTTAATCCAATTCTCAATTTCTCAATAATCATAAAGAAATTGGCATAATAAATCAATTTCAATCTTCGACAATTTGGAGATTTCACAAAACACACATGAAAATGATACATAAACCAGAATTGTTAATGGAATTCGTCATGCCTCCTGACTATGTCTTTGGACTCATTGAAACTTTGAGTCGCTTTATTATCTCCTTCAAAGATATATGGCTTTCATAAGTACAATTGCATGATCTTCACTTCAAGTGTCTCATTCCCATCTTGGGATGCCTTTCCCTTCCTCACCAAGAAGAACTAAGTCTCTCACATGAACTGAATTGTTTCTCCCATCTTGGGATGAAATTTCTCATACAAAGCTTACTAGAAAACTTTCTCCAACAGAGCCCTACTTTCCTTCTCCAAATGAGAGGATTTTAAAGCCTTTACATGGATGATTACTTATCACATATGTTAAGGAGAATATCTCTCCCATGATCCCCTAAATTAGGATCAACAGACACCTTAAAGGATAGGTGGAGAAATGGTCTCATCTATTTCCATGAAGATCTCAACACTCCCTTAGGACTAGGAAACCAATTGGTGAGGTGTATCCTCACATCTAATTAAATTTACTTTATAAATTTAAAAGAGAATTTATATGAGCACTTTCATATTTTCCCTTTTACATAGTTTTCATTGAACTTTCAATTTTAATGTGAAATACACTTTGTTCAATATCATATGAACTTTTTTTGGAAAAACCTCATTTTTGTCCATAATTTCAACGTGTAATTTCTTTCATATACTAAGTCCCTTTGACCCCGTTCAAATTGCATTAGGAAGCTCTCTACAAGCTCTTCGTCGATTGAATACCTTTGGTGAGAATGAAAACCTTCTGCATTCTTCGACTGTGGAGATCCTCCTAGATCAGGTAGGCCCTCTCAATTTCATAAAATAATCGTTTGCAAGCAAAATGCATCTATCCTCACTATTATGAAATAGTCTATCCTCCTCCTTGAGCAAGGATTCTATTGCATTCAAGCAAGATGATTTTATAAGCCAAGAAGTCCCAATTTGAGAGGAGAATGTAGTTTCTAAAATAGCCATGCTATTAAAAAATTGGGTGATGTGATGAGAGAGAGAGGGGTCATTTAACTTTAAAATACCCATTATTTAGCATTCCTACTGTAATGCCCCATTTTGACCTTATTAACTAAACTAATTTGCTTATTATTGTGAGTCTTCATCAGTTTGATGACACTGTGGACATATGGTTTTATTATTTTGTATAGATTATATAAATGTGTGTGATGTTAATGTTATGAATTATATTCATGTTTTGATTATGTCTCTAGCATGCAAATTTACTAAATGATGGGTACATGGATACCTAGTTAAAAGTTAATTGTTGAATGGATAGATATGATACCAAGTGCATGGTACATAGAAATGAATTGCATTGTTGTTCATTAGAAATGAAATGTATATCCATGTCAATGATTGCACGATATTCTCAATTGTGTGTTTGGAGACTAACCTACAAGTTAAAAGAGCTAAGTGGTAGCTGGATCCTACGAGGAGGGAGTACCTCGGGGACATGGGTTTCGAAAGATAAATGGTATGCAACTGATGCATTATTTTTTTAGCATGAGTATTGTATTATTATCATGATGTATGGGTAGATGTGGGGTTTTAGGAAACTCAACTATCAAAATTGGTTATTCGATGACAAAACCTGAGTATGATAGTCGCAATGCGGTAACTATGTCAAGGTAGACATAGCCCCTTATCCATAGGAGGGGTGGAGGCATTGCCCACCGTTTATCCTCGGAACCCGGAGTCATGGGAGGGTCATGCTACGACGCACTCCCTAAGGTGTGTGATGATGACCAGTGGTTTCTTGCTGGGGAAGCTTGGTAGATGTAGTTGACACTTCCGCTTACAGGTTCTAACTGGAGCCGGTCATGGCGTGACACTTCAAGGTAGTCCATCAGAGGAAGGATATGATGTGGAAGTTAGTTGTGAACTAGGTAGAACGAGGTAGGTAGATAGGTATGTCATAGAAGAAAAAAGGGAAACATAATTTACTGTGTGTGTACTGAAAACCTTTCCTTGATTCTTATGTCGTAATTCAGTATGTTGTTTCATGTATTATAATAAATGGAGATAGTCATTCAAATTCTTATCTCGGTATGCATCGACGGATAGTGATTTATGTAATTATGTGGTATGCTTGTTTTAGTACTATTACTGTACCAACATGAGGTATGGAATCCATAGCTACGCTTACATAACTCGCCTATATATGTTGGTATTAGTTATCTACTATACTATTAGAGTTATGCTTGAATGCATTGTGATTGTGAATAAATTATGTTGGGAATTAATTATTACATATGTAGTTATGCATTGATATAATTGCATTAGGTTATACATGGAAGGTTTAATTGTAGTTAAGGTTAATGTTGACTCAAACCTAGTTGACAAGGATTCCCATCACTGTCAACACCAACCCACCGCGATCTCCCTGAGCACCGGCCCAGGCAAGTTTTACCCTGCCCAACAACACTTGCAGAGCAGATGAGGTCTCACCCGAGGCGATCAAGGGAGAGTGGACGGAACCATGTTTCCTCCGAATGAAGGAGGATGCATGTGGCATCGGCTACTTAATATTATTGCAACATTCAATAGTAAATATATGCATTCACTTCGACATTATTAGACTTGTAGCATCATTTAATGGAAACATTCATTGTTGCAGGAGATTATAACATAAAACGACTATTGCATTAAAGAAACATTGCATTACCATCAAAAGACAGAAGACACTCCAGGATTGCACAGTATAGTTTCATGACATCATATTATTACTGCAAAAACCCAATACAATGCCTCTGCAGATCACAGATTTCAGCAATATCTCTCAGTCTCAGAGCATATGCACAAACCGTATATCTAAAACTTCTCTGCTTTTTACCTTCTCCTTACAACCTACAACTTTATGTCTATATATAGGCTTTTCCTTTACAATGTTTGTCCACTTACTAACAACTTCCTAACCAACTCTTGGACAAATGACCCAAAATCTAACTGACATGGTCCAAATGACCCAAAACCCACCTACTGCAGTACAATTAGCTCAAAATTACATTTCATATGGTCCAATGACCCAAAAACCTGCCTATTGCGGTACAAACGACTCAAAAAATACATAAAATAATTGAGCCTTCTTCCTTCCGCGACTTCGTCTGACGTGTCACAGCATCGTCGATGCTACAATTCTTCCTTATCGAACTTCCTGCCAATAGGCCCCCAACACAATCTTGTGGCTCGCACTCGAACCACATCAACTGGAAATGGTGTATTCTACTAAGGGTGAACTATAGTTATGCAACTGTTCTTGTTGTCTGGATCGTGTGGTGTCGTCCTGCTCCTTCTTTTGATCATCTACTCGTTGTTATGTACTTCTTTCCCAAAAGTGAACTCTTCCCGGCTTACTGTCGTAGACGTGGCAAACTCATCCTCCGGTCTCAAGAGATTGATTGTAGATGGAGAGGAATTTTTCAAGCAACGCCAGGGTGTAAAACAGGCCAGTGGTTCTGGAACATCTGTTTCGCACCAGTAAGCACAGGTTACAGGGGCCCGGGGGCGACGACTCCCCCTTTTGTGTGGTCGCAGGGACCACGAGACTTTGAACCACCACCAACTACCTAGACATCTCGGATGAGACTTCATGCTAGTAACCTTTGAGTTTTCGAGGTGCAGCTTGCTCCAATCGCTCATGTACACTCGTGGTTTGAGCCCTCAACGCACCGGGTGTGCTACCACAAGAAATAAAATGGATCATTTCCACAACCACCTTGGAATTCCTAACTTAGCTAGATGCCTAAGCCTGTTGTAACATAACCCCTCTTAACTGAAACAACCTCTGTGCTCTTACTCTCCTCAGGTCCTATATTTATACATCGCATTCAGCCATTCATCTTCCTTGTCACTCCTTTGCACCACCTGCTCACGCTCCAGGGTAATCATAATATTTCGTTGTTCCATGTGAGTATTGTCCTGACTTCAAATCAATCATACTTCCGCCTGTTTCCTTGCATGCAAAAATGTGTGAAGCATCCCTTTGGCCATACTGTCGTGGTGGATTCCTCATGCCAACCATGCAAACCATCCCTCCAGGTGCCATCGGCCATGCTGCCTCAGTGTATCCCTGCTTCCTCATTCCGTCCCTGTTGGTGCGCCATCTTGCCACCAATCGATCTACACTCTTCCATTTTTTTATTTTTTTTTCCCGATGCGACTCAGGCATAATGTTGTTCCAAGCTTGACCGATAGGGATTCAACCTACTACCATTAATCAATTTGGGGAGCATCGCCCCATCCAACTGCTGCAATTGTACTGCTCCTCCTGAAGTAATGCTACTAATGCGATACGGACCAAGCCAATGCATCTACAATTTTCCTGGATGTTTCATAAACTTACTGTCGTACAACAACACCAAATCACCTTGTTGAAACTATTTGTTCTTGATGTGGCGATCATGCCAAGCCTTCTGGAAATCCTTCTCCACACCCTGATGAAAAATGGCGATAAACAATCTTCCTCCAGCTGTATTAACTGCATGAGACGTTCCTCTAATGTTGTCACAGCATCCATACCAGTTGTTGCCGCTATGCGCAGACTCGAAATGATATACTCCATAGGCATAACCACTTCTTTCCCATACACCAGCTTGATTGGTGTCTGTCCTGTCAGCCGTTTGCATGTGGTGTGATAGGCCCACAATACTGCTAGGATTTTTAGATCCCAGTCATCGCGGTTCACATTGCACACCTTTGTCAGCGCATGCTCCAATATCTTAGGAAATATGTCATGAAACTCATGGAGCAAATCAGTGACCTTGCTTATCAGCTCATCATCCCAGTAATCCCTGACACTTGCGAACTTCGAATTGTCCTCTGTCCCAATGTTAACCTTACGGATCTTTAGCGGCTGACTGATTGGATCGCTTGGCGCATCCGGTGGTACTACAACACGATTTCCTTTTGATTCTGGGATATTCACATTCCGTGGATGATCACCATCTTTTGGCCCACCACTGATATTGAAGCATTCCATGAGAGACTACATCTAGCATTACATGTGCAGATCCACAGGATATGCCACCGGGACAACCTACAGAATTACATCGTGGATGAGCTGTAATGCATTATTGACCTCTGGATCGGCGTCTACAAAACTAAATGTGTGGGTCAAGCATACTGTGAGCTCCAGCCAAGTAGAAATTTCTCCTCGCAACTCAGCTGCAGTATACCATGATCGTGGCATCTCATCCAAAGTATGGATAAAAGCATGGACCCACTCATCTCTTGGTCGCGATACCCATAACCACTAACACTCCATTAAGTGACCACCAGGATCATTCCTACCATCATACTTCTTAGTGTGGTAAACCTCAGTATCACCAAATCGCACCATCATCAATCTTCTGCATTTCAACCAGCCATCAATGGATGCCTTGTGTGTCGCCCACCAACGTGCTTGGGCAGCCTTCAGTGCTTCGTTCAATGCCAACAATCACTATGGTTCAGAAACTCTTTCCTTGAACTTCATCAGAAAGTGAGATAAGCCAGGAAGTCCTTCATATACTAGTAGTGTGACTGTTTCAGTTGCAACACGGCATAATGATTGCATGATCAACCCACATTTACGGAGCAACACCTCGTGCAAGCGGTTCTACCAATATTCTAGCGCATCATCAGAGTTGGATGAGGCAGAGCTGGCGCTGCACCATCCCAGCTCACCGTTGGCAGTCAGATGGATATAATCTTCAAAGATATTGAATGCATGGTCCCATCCACTAGGATCGTCATCCTTCACTGGTTCTATGTAGCATTGTCCTTCAGCTAGATCCAACGGGGCGATAACTCTGAGATCGTGATTTTCAAAAGTCATCATTCGTCACTTGAAATTGATTACATCTCCACTATCATTAGCCCATCCAATCCCCAGTAATGCAGGATAAGAGCTTCCTCCTTCAACTACTTCTATTACATCAAAGTCGGCATATGTTTTCATTCCCTCAATGTCCACCACCATTCGTGGAACTCTCCCAATCGGTGTCACTTTAGCATGATTAGCTAACCGGAGTTGTACAAGATACCAACTCAATGGGGGACTCCCCATCTTCTGCCAAGCCTGCTTGGTCAATATGTTGACATCCGAACCAAGATCCAAAATAACTGAATCAACATCATAGTCTCCAATTTGAATATTCATCCGCATATCCTTACCCGTCTTCCATCGTTGTAAGGAATTAACCGCAAACTCTTGTCGATCCTGGGCCAGTCGTCACAACAGAGCTTCAATCGCAGCAAGAGCATCGGGATCTCTTTCCAGGGATAAACAATGTTCCAAAAATACTTGAAGTGTGTTGGACTACCGCAACGGGCCAGCCTCTGAGGTAGCATCGAAAGTAGAGGGCATGTCATACACAACAGTTTTACTTCAGTCTTTGTCTAATGCACGACGTGCTTGAAGAAATGCCTCTCACTCTGCATCAATGCCAAATGATACCTTATTTTATCCAGCTAGTCGAATCATTGATCTGTCCTCTCCAGTTGTCTTTACTCCACAAGTGACCACAGCAACGAAATCATCTTGCGATCTTGGTTCTGCAGAAATTGTGGTGATGTTTGCACCCTGGGTCTGGTTCAGTGGCGGATTTTCGGGTGGGTTCACATTCTGATTCTGATTTGGCCGCATATTTTGGTTCTATACTGGTTGCTGCACTTGGTTCTGGGAGGGCTATTGTGCCTAAGGCTAGTTTGGCAACTGGGGAGTATTCCCTGCTTGCCATTGCGCAATCAACTGCGGACAATTCTCAACCGTGTGATCATTAACAAAACAGAACGTACACTAGTTCTACAGCAATGGACAGTCTCACTGGTAGTGTCCCCATACTGCACAATGATAGCATTGAATAGGTCTGCGGACACCTCATCCTCCTCCTCGACCAAATCCTACACCACATCCTCCCCGGTATCCTCCCCGGAATCCTCCCTGCTACTGGTACTGTGGTTGGTTGAACTGTTGCTCCATTGGTGCTGGTTGCATTCCTTTCCCTTGCTGTGCATACTGCGGTTGTTGTACATACTGTGGATGCTATGGAGCCATATGGATTGGAGCATATTGCAGCATGAACTGCGGCGGTTGCTACTACTGCGATTTAAACTGCATCTGCGGTTGAGGTAGCGGTTGGGCTACCTGTGGCCGCAGTTGTGACTGTTGTATGGCACGTTGGTTGTCCTTTACATAGAACACATCATACATTCTTTCTTGTAGCAACCCATATTCATGGCAATCCTTGTCGTCGTGACCCACCGATTTTCAAAATGTATAATAAAGATTCCTTGGGGTTGTGACCATTTTCTGCATATATGGGAAATTGTCATGGCTATGCCTGTATACCTAGCAGACACGACACCACGGCATGCTACCACCATTCAACGGATTTGGTGCTCCTAAAACCAAATAATTGCAGAAATCTAGGCAATTGTCCTTTGTATGCCCTTCTCCTCGGCATCGCATACACCATACTTCATCGCACTGTTCCTTGCCCTTATTTAAATCTTGCAGCTGTATAGTCAAGTTAGCGAGCTATGTCTGTATCTACGACATCCCGGTTGCATTTTTTCCAATCGGCGATGCCTCCAATCGCATTGCAATATCCAGAGCTTCACTGGGCGTCGAGATGTTTTGTTGCATCAATGGAAGCCGAATATCTGGTAGCAGTGCTGCGATGAACCACTCTTTATGTTGGACGACACTCATGTTGAAACTAACCCTTTCCATCAGCGTCTTGAATCGTTGGTCGAAATCCCACACTGTCTCATTGGGATACTGCTTAATTTCTTTCAATTCCGTAATATATTGAGCCTCAGACTTGGGCTTTCTAAATTCTGCAATCAGTCCATCCTGGATCTCATTGAGTGACTTCTCTGGGGCTCCTATAGGGACTAGAACAAACTTCATAAACCAATATAATGCACGACCTCGTAGAGTTGTCTCTAACTTTCCTTTCTTAGCGGAATCATCAGTGATCTGTTTTATGGTCCAGATTGTTTCACACAAAAACCAATAATGTTCTGGGTTATCTGTCGCACTCCTATGGAACAATGGTAACTTAGCATCATTGCCCACCATTATGGGATTCCTTCCTCCTTTTGTTGTACTACTACCGATTGACTTTTGTGGTATTGATGAACTTGGCAGTGTCGAAGTAGTATTTCTTGCTATCTGAGAGATAGTGAGTGGAGTTGTGGGTACGTTGGTGCTAGGGTTTGGTCCTGCCTCTATCCTGGGCATAGCTTAGTTTTCCTTTTCAGGACTGTGAGTTCTCTTCATCCCGTGTGGTCTTCCTTCACGGCCTTGCAGTTCGACCGTGGCAGGACCTTCTCCTGTCCTCTTCCTCTTTTCCTGTAGGAACCTTGCTCCTCCCCTCATAAGACCACTTTCTTCCTCGGCTTCACTCACATTCTCGTCATGACCTACACCCATCTACCCCTTATCATTCCATGTACCCCCCCCCAACTATCGCGGTATCCACAGCCTCTGCCCACGAGGCTATCTACTGATCAAGATGCATCTTCAATATACCTTTTCCGCAAATAAGCATCTTAATCGACAGTTGAAGCAACAGCACCCGAGGTTTGTGGAAAAAATATCTTTTGGATTCACTATAGGATTTCTGAGTATCAACCATGAATTCTGTGATATAGCCCTCTAGGACGCTATCGAACCACACTTAGACAGCTCGTGATGCTTTATTATCAACCTCCTGCAGCTCCTAAATCAACTTAGGGGTCCAGGTCATCGGTTCACCACCTTGGAAGTTCCTCTTTTGGAAGGTCAACTTCGCCAACCACTCATACAGGATGACTGGGAATTCACAGAAAAACCACTCGTGCAGTCCATCGTGAATATATCTATCCACCCACTGATCTATTGTCAGTTGAGTGTTCTAGATTTCTTCTTCTGCGAATTCTTGTAGCTCAGTTTGATCAAACCATTCTTCTATCTCAGGTTTCTTCAGGTGCCACAACATATCCTCCTTTCACTTCGCACACAATCCTGGCAATGGAACCATTGGTTGACTCAAACCCGGTCAACAGGGTTTCCCATCACTGTTGACACCAACCCAGCATGATCTCCCTAAGCACTGGCCCAAGTAGGTTTTACCCTACCCAGCAACACCTGCAGAGCAGATGAGGTCTCACCCAAGGTGATCAAGGGAGAGTGGACAGAACCATGTTTCCATCGAATGAAGGAGGATGCATGTGGCATCGGCTACTTAATCTTATTGCAACATTCAACAGTAAATCTATGCATTCACTTCGACATTATTAGACTCGTAGCATCATTTAATGGAAACATTTATTGTTGTAGTAGATTATAACAGTATAGTGACTATTGCATCAAAGAAACATTGCATTACCATCAAAAGACAGAAGACACTCCAGGATTGCACAGAATAGTTTCATCACATCATATTATTACTGCAAAAACCCAATACAATGCCTCTGCAGATCACAGATTTCAACAATATCTCTCAGTCTCAGAGCATACGCACAAACCGTATATCAAAAACTTCTCTTCTTTTTCCCTTCTCCTTACAACCTACAACTTTATGTATATATATAGGCTTTGCCTTTACAATGTTTGTCCACTTACTAACAACTTCATAACCAACTCTTGGACAAATGACCCAAAATCTAACTGATGCGGTCCAAATGACCCAAAAACCTGCCTACTACGGTATAATTAGCTCAAAAATACATTTCATATGGTCCAATGACCTAAAAACACGCCTATTGCGGTACAAACGACTCAAAAAATACATAAAATAATCGAGCCTTCTTCCTTCTGCGACTTCGTCTGACATGTCGTAGCATCGTCGATGTTGTGATTCTTCCTTATCAAACCGCCTGCCAACAGTTAAGTATTAATTGTGGTTATCTTTAAAATAAATGCTAGTAAATGATTAAGAAGATTATTGTTAATGTAATTAATAAATATTAATGAAGAGTTAATAATGTGAGTGGGTGATAATAATGTTGGTACTGAATTGATTAATGTTAACTAAATATTAATGATATCAATTAGTTCAATTGCTTGGTTTACCAATGATAATGGTGTAAATAGTATTGATAAGATTATTATTGACTTGATTAATAAATTGTAGGGTCATTGCAAGCTAATGAGGGTCACTTTTGGCACATTAGATGTAATAGAAAACTGAAAAATCAGGCATCCCTTAACTTACTTGGATTTTTTCAGATACTTATGCAAAATATCTTGCATTGAGTAAAAAAGATGAAATCTATGAAATTGAATCATGTTTCCGAATATATAACTTTTATGTACTGAAAATTTGCATAGCTATTTCAATTTTCATTTTTCATAACAGACACTTTTTATTTTTCACGCAAATGATAAGGTATATGTTTTTGTGGGTGCAGCCTTTGAGGGCTTAAACGATGGAATCGAGCTACCAAAATGGGCATCCATGTAGAGAACATATAGCACTAGTGCGTCATTATTTTTTGAAAATTAAATTTATAATTTTATAATTTTTTTATAATTGTATAAGTGGTCAAACCTCGAAAATAGTACATCTTTTGTGGGTGCATCCTCTGAAGGTCTTAATGCAAAAATCATGAAATGGGGTTTTGATAGAACGTGGAGGTTAGTGTCTACTTTTGCACCATACAATTTCTTTTTTAAATGATTAAGAATTGAAAAAGTTATGGAAGAAACACTTACAGTGTGTTTCATGAGTTAAGGAGGTAGGACACAAAAGAAATTGAAAAAAAATAGGAAAAATTAATATTTTTAAATAAAAGTTACGTATTTGGAATCTGCAGAAAAAATGTTAGTTGTGTTTAAGATTTCGTCAAAAATGACTGTGTGTAGAATACTGTAACGAGTGGCTAAGCACGGGCTTCTCCAGAAACTGGAAGAAATACCCAATTAGCTTTGGTTTATCATTACCATAGCATAGGTTTGGTATTATCGAAGCAAACTCCAAAGCATACACATAGGATTATGGTTGACATGCGAGCAAGTGAGTTGGCTTGGTTTAGGCTCTAACAAACACGAGTGCGTTCTATTTAAATTCAAAAAATATTCCTGCGCTTTTATAATTTCATAACGCAAACACGATATATAACAACATAGTGCGTGCGCGTTCGGTAGTGCAAAAATGTGGTAGCATTATTTAAATCATAAAATCTATGTTTAATACTTGAGAGGGGGTGGGGAAGACTCAAGGGCATTTTTGGTTAATAGTTGAGAAGGGGTGGGGAAGGGTTAAGGGACTCTATGTTTAATATTTAATAGGGGTGGGAAAGGGTCAAGGGCTTAGAAGGATGTTGGAAGCTTGAGTGGGGAGAGATGAAGGGAATGGGAACATGATGGGCTATGGGGGTGAAGGGAAGTGGAGCTTGAGAGCACTATTAGGAGTAAAAGAGGTTCTGAAGAGGTATAGGGTGAGAAGTTGAAAGTGAGACTTGAGCGATAAGGGGGGGTGGATGGAGGCAAGGGGGATGTGAGAGAGAAAGAAATAATACAAGGGGGGAGAGACATAGAGAGAAGGAGGGAGAGGGACAATGGGGAGGAATGGATTTAGAGGGAGTGAGAGATAGATGGGGATAGAACGAAATAAAGAGATAGGAAGGGAGGGATAGAAAGTGTTGGTGGGAAACATGCAGGGAGTGGTGGCGATGGCGAGAGAGAGAGAGAGACAGAATATGAGAGGAGGGGGAAGGGACATAAAGTGTGAGAGAGAGAGGGAGTGATGGAGAGATGGGGATAGGTTGAGGGAAAGATAACATGAGGGAGGGAAAGAAGGTAGGGTGACGGATGGATGGAGAAAGGTGGAGATAAATATGGATGGAGGGGAAATGGGTTTGAGAGGGGAAAGGGACATAGTGTGTGTGTGTGTGTGTGTGTGTGTGTATGTGTGTGTGTGTGTGAGAGAGAGAGAGAGAGAGATGGTTGGGGAGAGAGAGGCTAGAGGGAGGTGTGAGCGACAAAGAAAGTGAGAGGTTGTGTGTGTGTGTTTGATAGGGAAGGAGGAATCAGTGGGGTGGCAGGGATGAAAATGGTGTAAGGGATAGAAAGCGACATAGAGGGAGGGAGGTAAAGGGAGTGAGGGACATATCTAGGGACAGATCTAGAGAAAGAGATAGGGAGGGAGGGATACAAGGTGAGAGAGAGAGGGCAAGAGGGAGGGATAAAGGAACATAGGGTTAGTGATTAAGGGTGAACGAAGCGAGAGAGTGCTATAGGGACCTGTATAATTGCGAAGATAAAGAGAAGGTGGAGAGAGAGAGTGAGAGAGTGAGAGAAAAGGGGATAGGTTGAGGCAAAGATAACAGTAGGGAGAGATAGAAGGGGAGAAGGGGAGAGACGATGAGAGAGGGAGGGATGGAGGGGTATTTTTGGTTAATATTTGAGAAGGGGTAGGGAAGGGTCAAGGGAATCTATAGTTAATATTTAATAGGGGTGGGAAAGGGTCAAGGGATTAAAAGGATGTTGGAATATTGAGTGGGGAGAGATGAAGGTAATGGAAACATGATGGGCTACAGGGGTGAAGGGAAGTGGGGCTTAAGAGCACTATTAGGAGTAGAAGAGGTTCTGAAGAGGTATAGGGTTAAAAGTTGAAAGTGAGACTTGAGTGAAAAGGGGGGATGGATGGAGGCAAGGGGGATGTCATAGAGAAAGAGAGAATACAAGGGGGGGGAGAGACATAGAGCGAGGGAGGGAAAGGGACAATGGGGAGGAATGGATTTAGAGGGAGTGAGAGATAGATGGGGATAGAACGAAATAAAGAGATAGGAGGGGAGGGACAAAAAGTGCTGGTGGGACACATGCAGGCAGTGGTGGTGATGGAGAGAGAGAGAGAGAGATAATATGAGAGGAGGGGGAATGGACATAAAGTGAGAGAGAGAGAGGGAGTGATGGAGAGATGGGGATAGGTTGAGGGAATGATAATAGGAGGGAGGGATAGAAGGTGAGAAAGAGAGAGACGGTGAGAGAGGGAGGGAGAGAAGGTAGGGTGAGGGATGGAGGGAGAAAGGTGGAGATAGATATGGATGGAGCGGGAATGGGTTTGAGAAGGGAAATGGACATAATGTGTGTGTGTGTGTGTGTGTGTGTGAGAGAGAGAGAGAGAGAGAGAGAGAGAGTGATGGTTGGGGAGATAGAGACTAGATGGAGGTGTGAGCGACAAAGAAAGTGGGAGGCTATGTGTGTGTGTGTATGATAGGGAAGGAGGAATCAGTGGGGTGGAAGGGACGAATATGGTGTAAGGGAGAGAAAGCAACATAGAGGGAGGGAGGTAAAGGGAATGAGGGATAGATCCAGGGACAGATCTAGAGAAAGAGATAGGGAGGGACGGATACAAGATGAGAGAGAGAGAGGGAAGGGGGAGGGATAAAGGCACAGAGGGTTATTGATTAAGGGAAAACAAAGGGAGAGAGTGCTATAGGGAGGGATAATTGTGAAGATAAAGATAAGGTGTAGAGAGAGAGTGAGAGATATGGGGATAGGTTGAGGCAAAGATAACAGCAGGGAGAGATAGAAGGCTAGAAGGGGAGAGATGGTGAGAGAGGGAGGGATGGAGGGATAAAGGTGAAGATAGAGATGGATGGAGGGGATGGATTTGAGAGTGGCAAGGGACACAATGTGTGTGTGGTGGGGGGGAGAGAGAGTGAGAGAGAGAGAGAGAGATGGTGGGGGACATAGAGACTAGAGGGAGCGGTGAGCGACAAAGAAAGTGTTAGGTTGTGAACATGTGTGTGTGTAATAGGGAAGGATGGATCAGTGGGGTGGTAGGGACAGGGATGGAGTAAGGGTGAGAAAGCAACATAGAGGGAGGGATGTAGAGGGAACGAGGGAATGTGCGCATGTGTGTTTGTGTGTGTGTGTGTGTGAGAGAGAGAGAGAGAGAGATGGTTGGGGAGAGGGAGACTAGAGGGAGGTGTGAGCGACAAAGAAAGTGGGAGGTTGTGTGTGTGTGTGTGTGATAGGGAAGGAGGAATCAGTGGGGTGGTAGGGATGAAGATGGCTTAAGGGAGTGAAAGAGACATAGAGGGAGGGAGGTAAAGGGAGTGAGGGACAGATCCAGAGAGAGATAGAGAGATCCAGGAACAGATCTAGAGAGAGATAGGGAGGGAGGGATACAAGGTAAGAGAGAGAGGGCAGGGGTGAGGGATAAAGGCACAAAGGGTTAGTGATTAAGGGAGAAGAAGGGAGAGAGTGCTATAGGGAGGGATAATGGCAAAGATAAAGAGAAGGTGGAGAGATGGAGATTGGGGTGGTAGGGACATGGATGGATTAAGGGAGAGAAAGAAACATATCGGGAGGGATGTAGAGAGAATGAGGGACAAATATTTAGAAAGAGATAGGGGATATGTAGGTATTATTGGGAGAGAGTTAGGGGGGTATAGAGATAAACATTTATATATATGCATGAAAAGAAGGGAACACTAAAAAAAAAAAATTTGTATCTAACCATACAAAACATTTGTTTTCTTTTGATTTTATTCGTTGCCTTAGCAGTGCACCTAACCTATTTATTGTGCTTAACAATATCGCGTGCACATTTTTCTTCTCCATATCGTGTGCGTGTTTTACCTTTATATAATGCGTGCGCATTTTGTAACTATATAAACAGTGGACTATCCCTATCTGACAACAACTTTACTCTGTCTAAATGAAAAATAGGTTATCGCCCGATTTTTTGAACAGGGCAGGAGCCCGCCACTGGAAATATTCACAATACACCATCTCCATCACTATTTTTGTTATGCAGGTGTAGCATTGAGGACATCTTTCATGATTGATCAGTGTGGTGTTGGGTTATATGGTCATATTTGAAGAAGAAAATCAGAAATCTTGAAGAATTTCCAATTGAATAACACCAAAGATAAGGTCTTTGAAAGATTCATTTTGCCTATATTTGAGAACCACACAAGATAAGATATCAAGCTTCAAGACCATTTCATGGTGATGGTGGATATACACAATTGTACAAGAGAATCAACTTGAGGAACAATTTATGATTTAACTTTCATTTTCTTATTATTGAAGAGCACCAAAGGTAATTTTTCTCATTCAGCATTTTTTTGATGGGAAATATGAACAATTGAGAAGGAAGATTGAAGCACCTTGAAGGATCTATAGTTCTAAAACACTAAAGGTTTGAAATCTTGTAATTGAAGAGCAGCAAAAACAAACTATATTGAATTGATCATTGTGGTGATGGGGAATGTACGTAACCAAGGAAGAAAATCAACAAGGAAGAAGAGACCTCAAGAAGTCATTGAAGAAGAGAAAGAAAAGAAAAGAATAGACATGATGAATCGGAGGATTTATTTGGAAACTAATCTAAATCCAATTATAGAGGATACCACGGTTCATCCTATTAATACATGACAAGAAAAAAGGAAGCATTCACTAGAGGGACCTTCAATTTCCACAATAGTTGTTGAACAAGCACCCCATGGAAGTAATCAAGAAGAAAAACATAGGTGCTAATTAGGGGATGTTTCAATTCCCACTTCAATTCAAAGTGATAAGTTACCATCTCAAGATGAAGCTCATGAAGAAACACCAAATTTGCTCACCTCTTGTTGTCATACAAGTGATCAAGTCAGAGAGGCATTGGACATGGAGCCTACTATTGAAGAAGAAAATGTTATCCGGACCATCGATGAGGATGTTGGATTTCCACCATCCAACTACCAGGAAGAGAATGAAGGAAAACAAGCTACTACTGAAATGCCAGAGCGTCTTGGTGATGTGCTACATGGTAGAATTCCACCCCCCTTACCTCCATTAGTAAGCAAACGTCGAAGAACTATGAAGCGTATACAAGTTAATGAAAGTCTCCTCAATTCCATTGAAGGTACGCTATCTAAACGTAGTATTTCTTATCAAAATCAATAGATACTTGATAAATATTTTGTTTCTAAATGTGATGGAGATAAATGTAGATTATTTTTATCATTGTTAAAATCTAGGGGCATGAATATTGTTAGGAAAAAGTTAGGGATAAAGATGATAAATAATTATGGACCAAGTTCTCATATAGTTAAAAGCTTAGTAGATGCCTTTGGTAAAATTGCTAAGAACACATGTTCAAAGGACCGCAATGCAGCTCGTCGTGTGTTGTCACAAGCAATTGTAAATAAGAACACCAGCATCCTTCGTTTTCTCAAGCCTACATCCAAACTAGTTAATTTGAATGTAAAAACCCTCCGTAGGTATTCTATTAGAAGAGAACTTCTTGACACAACCAATCAGACAGATTTTTGGGCCTTTATTGGTCGGTTTCCACGTCATGACATGAAGCTAGTTGATGCAGTAAAGGGAAGGGACTAGTGCAGAGTTTTTGGCATGATCACACAAGGCCTTCTTCAAACCGGAAGGATGTACTAAAACTGAGAAGGGGTTCAAAGGATCGTGAATCACATATTAAGCATCTTCTTGATATAACACAGACAGAAATATACAAGAAATTTAGGAATGAACATAGACAATTGAACTTGGGGCAAAGATCTTTTGAGAAATGTAAGCCCTGGTATGTTAGAATAAATACTCTTCGTAACACGTGTTGCTATAGATACCATGTAGAATATGAATATTATTATGAAACATTTTTGTACATTCATCGTGTGTTGCATACTAACCATGTGCAGGATTGATCCCTGACAATACCACTGACTTCATCAAGAGAATTCATTCATAGCATCATGTGCAATAGGCTTGAGGGGAAAACATACTATGAAAAATCTTGTTTGGATGGAACTTGCTCCAACTATGCTAGAATGGAATTATTGAGCCAATGTATGCATGAGAGTGGAGACAGTGAATTTGGGAATATGGTTATAGACATGAAAAGTTTCAAATATATCAGCTATGAAATAGTCCCAGGGAAAGAAAGCAAAAAAATACAATTGGTGACATCTTAGGTATGCATTTATATCTATAAATTTATGTTTGAACAGTTACATTTCAATCCTTACTTACAAAAAAAAATTGATATTCAGATCATTTTGTGTCACCAGGTACAAGTTAGTGACTTTGTCAAGGAATTTCTTGAAAAGACACATCAATATGTTCAACATGTCCACTTGGCACGATGGCAGGATGAGAAGTTTATAATATGCAAAGATACATTTCCCCATGGTACTATACTTTCAGTTGTTGATTTTTCCACGAACTACACTCTGCAACCTCAAAATGAGATCCAAAGTCAGTATTATCACTCTGGGCAGGTTTCCTTGATGTTCCATATCACATATAGGCATGGCCCAAATAGCAGTGAAGAGAAAAGAGAAATTCTGAAGGAATATCACTTCTACATAAGTGATGATAGGTGCCATGACTTCCACTATGTACGCCATTGGTTCATCATGTTCTATGATCACTTGAAGGGCAGGAACATACAGATAGATCAACACTGGATTTGGTCTGATGGATGTGTTGGTCAGTTCAAAAATGCAAGCATGTTTCAATGGTTGTGTTCATTGCATAAAAACTACAAAGTGCCACATATGTGGAACAATTTTGAGACCAGGCATGGTAAAGGAGAGCATGATGGAGCCGAAGCATGTGTCAAAATAGCCCTACGAAGAGAGGAATCGAAATTATCTATAGAATCTACTATTTGAAATGCTCAATCTATAGTCAGGTTGTGCACGTTAGTAATGGGAGAGGAATCAACTATGCGAGTAGAATCCACAAGAAAGAGACATGTGGAGATATTTTTTTGGAGGTGGTAGACATAGATTGTTCACATGCATGGGAATGCAAGACTGTGCCTAGGACTCGTGGCTTTCATTCGGTTCAAAGCTCTGATAACCCAGTATTTGAAATTTGGACCAGAAAACTCGCTTGTTTTTTCCCGCCTTGTTGTGATGGTGACTAGGATGGGTGTGAATCATTGGATTGGGTTGATGGATGGGATCACATATCACTTCCACCTGATCAGCCTACAATTGTTGAGTTAACTCAGTTGGAAGAAGACCAATCATCTATTTCTATAGATTTTGATCATGTCTCAGACCTTGTACAAACTGGTATGATGCATTTCCTTAACATTTTTTTGTTTATTTACATAGTCTTCAAATGCACATTAATGGCCTTGTATCACATGAAAAATATTTTGATCATATACCTACAATCATATTATGCAGGGAACATATATGTAGTGGTTGCCTCAAAAGATAGTGAATGGGGTGGTGATTACTGGTTGGCACGTTATATAGAGGGAAAGCAAACCCTCAATATGTTCATGACTGACGATGAAAACAACCACTTCCCAATCGGGTCTATGGTTGTTAAAGGTGAATACTTGACACAGGACAACAATGCAAGAGAGAAGGGTGGGTATGTTTACAAGGATTACAAACCAGGTGCAAGTTTGTATCACTTTACAAACTTAATCATTGGTACAAACCTCCAGGTACGAACAATGCCTACCCAAAATTCATCGAAGGTACGCTACTTCTTCTTACCAGATACAGAGCACGAGACACTAATGGATACCATCATTATAAGAGATGATCTAGAGGGTTTGGTTGTATGATAATAGGTGGGATCTAGCATGATGAGGTATGTTACATACTTTTAATACTATACTATTTATACTATTTGTAATTGAATATTGATATATGCTCAGTTTTCTCATGTATGTTGTTTATGAATATGTCAATTTTGTGTTTTTGATATGCCAAATTTTCGTTTATGTTGTTTATAAATATGCCAAAAGTTCTCTTGTATGTCAAGTTTATGAATATGCCAATTTTTACATATGATCAATAAACCCTAAGATTATGAATGATCATGTAAATATCAATAACATGATCATGTCAATATCAATCATAGTGTTTGACCCCCCTCTTTCACAAGAAATATTCATACATAACAAAGAGAGAAGGTGTGATCTCCTTATCCTTGAGGGTGCATCGATAACCTTCACTTTCAATAACCTTTCACTTTCATACATAACCTTCGATTGCCATCTTTTACTACCTAGACACCTACACGACTGCCACTTTTTTTTACTGTCCTAACCCTTTATTGCATCCCTACTTCACATCATTTCACTCCCTAACATCCCTATCCTAAATTCCCTAAAGTATTCAACAACTTGGCCATCCAAAACATGCTACAAGAAAATTTTAAGGACTGTAAAACATAAGTAATTTCCAGCTATAATGATGTTGATTTTTACAGTGGTATGCAAGTAAAATTTGACTTTGGAAATTGTAAAAGAAACTTGGTTTTGCCTCCATAGCTTGTTTTCCATACATATGTGACTTTTATTATCACTTGGAATCAATTGGGAATATCTTTGGATTGAAAAACATTTCATTACTTGGATGGAAACAATTATATGTTTGACAGAGATATAGAAGATATTATCAAAACAAATACATTGCAAATATTTATATCCTTGAAAGCTTGAATTAAAATCTTTATGTGATACTTATACTTATGGGACTTCATATTTGTTTGGATGGAATCTTTCCTTTATGACAGTGGTATATTGATACTTGATAGAGATTTAAATTGTCTACAACCCATTCAATTAAGAGCAATAATTTGTTTGTTCTCATAACTTGTCTTTACTCGAATGTATGTATCAAAACAAGGAGATATCACTCATATCATTAAATTGAGAACATTTAGGCCTTGTGATCAACATTTCATACTGATTTAGAAATCATTTATACTTTGACAAAGCTTTTCTCACTGAAATATTATTGTTACTAATCATTGGCACGAGGAGATTTGTGAATAAACACATTGAAATATCTATTGTTTTGTTTTGGATCGTTTTATTGAAAAAATATTTGACCATTTGATGTTCAAAAGTATAATTGTCTTGATTTGCTAAATTGCTCATTGGAACTAACTCTTTAATTTATTTATGGGTTTATACTTGGCAATATTTGACTTTGAACTATCCTTGCCCATAAAGCACTAGTTCATGAAACCCTTGGTTTTTAGTTCTATGTCTAAAATGTGTGAACCATAGTTTTTAGGTTTGTGGTTTGTAGTTCATGAAACCCTAGCTTTGTTGTAGTGCAGGTACATATCATCTAGATATATGGTCTACTAGTTTCTAGTTGAGTGAGACTAACAAATATAATGATATAAACCTAATGAGTTCATAAACCCTAGTTTGTGTAAATTTATAAACCCTAGTTTTTAGGTTTATGGTTTGTAGTTCGTGAAACCCTAGTTTTTTTTCTATTTACTCCTCCAAGTCTAACCTTTTATTTTGTGAGTCTTTAAAAGCCTAGCAAGACCCCTAGGGTTTTGTTTCCTTGCTGGTTTGAGTATTGTCGATTCGCCTCCTAAACTTCTCTGAAAATCATCATATCTATCCTCTTTACAATTCTAATATATACCTTAAACTACCTTAACCATACACTACCTAAACCTAGCCCTAAACCACCATAATATTCTCCATTTCTAACCATAATTACTTCACAACTAGGCCAACCTCTTGGCACATCTGAAATCACACACATAGAATCCCTAGTATACCTATTTGTTTCCCTCATCCACTTTCCTCTGCATCCTTAGAATACCTACGATACCTCCCCCTCCTACTTTACCTTCCTATCCATGAAAACCACACATCTAAGGACTAGTATCTTTCAAATCCTTCCATGTTATGAGTACAAAATAGACATATATCAGATTTCAAATATTATAATTCAAATTCCAAAACAATGATATCAAAATTAAAGATACTACAACTAAATTTGGAAAAGTAAATATGAGGTATTACATTCCCGTAAGGTGTAATTTTTGGAAGTGTATCTCTCATATCTCTAGAATCATAACCCCTAATCTCTAGAATCATGTTAGTTTTTCTTGTAATTCATGTACATGTGTTTCTACTTCTAAGTCATGCAAGTATGTGAACTTCCACCTATGATCCATGTTCAGCCCTAGTCGATTTGTTGAATTTAAGTACATAGCATAGGTATATGGTCTATTGGTTTTTACATGAATGAGAATAACCAATATTATGATATAAACATAATTTTTTCATAAAACCCTGGTTTTTAGTTCCATCTCTAAACTTGTGAACCCTAGTTATAGTATGCAATTTGTAGTTCATGAAACCCTAGTTGGTTTTCAATTTGTAAGTGTAGCCTTGGTATATGGTCTATTGGCTTCTACTTTAATGAAAATAACATAGCCTCTGATCTCTATACTCATGGATTTCTTATAATTCATGAAACCTTAGTTGGTTTTGCTTGTAATTCATGTACATGTGTTTCTACTTCTAAGTCATGCATGCATGTGAACTTCCACTTGTGATCCATGTTCAACCCTATTCATTTTTTTTCATGTATGTGCATAGCCTAGGTATATGGCCTTTTGGTTTCTACTTAAATGATACTAACCAATCTAATGATCTAAACCTAAAGAGTTCATAAAACCCTAATTTGTAGTTCCATGTCTAAATTTGTGAACCCTAGTTTTATTATGCGATGTGTAGTTCATGAAACCCTAGTTGGTTTGTAATTTGTAAGTGTAGCTTAGGCATATGTTTGTTGGCTTATACTTTAGTATAAGAATAATATATCCCATGATCTCTAGACACATAGTGTTTTCTTAATGTTGCAGCATGTTCAAATGTAGCATATGTAGAGTTTGATATACAATGAATGATTAAGTCACTTGAAGTAGACCCATGTGCAATTGTTGAAACAACCAATGCAAGAGTTGCATTGAAGGAAACTGAGAAAAACCCTAGTTTACGAAATGAATGCACAATGAAGTCACTGGTCCATGAGAACACGAGGGAGAGGCCCCCCTAGAGGTAATCGCATGCCAGGAGACCAACTAAGTTGATGGTTCGTCGATCCGACCTCCGGTTGTCGAGTGGGAACACTACCAACACTAGCTCGGTGGAGGTTTTTGCAGAGTTGACCCACCAATAAGAGATTGCATTGAAGGAAACTGAGCAAAACCCTAGTTTACAAAATGAATGCACAATGAAGTCATTGGGCCATGAAAACATGAGGGAGAGGGATACCTAGAGTTAATCGCATGCCAGGAGACCAAAGGATTTGACGGTTCATCGATCCAACCTCCGATTTCTGAGTTATGTCGTGTTGCAAGTCGCATGAAAATGTCGTTCAGGGACATTTGGTGACTTTCGGTCTGAGAGTGAAAAAGAAAACGAAGTAGCAAGATTGCATGTCATTGGCTCCTACAAGTGTGTATGGGAAATGCTGACATGGGAACACTACCAACACTGGCTCAGTGGAGGGTTTTGCAGAATTGACCCACCAATGTGAGATTGCATTGAAGGAAACTGAGCAAAACCCTAGTTTACAAAATGAATGCACAATGAAGTCACTGGACCATGAGAACATGAGGGAGAGGCCCTCCTACAGGTAATCGCATGCCAGGAGACCAACGGAGTCAACGGTTCATTGATTCAACCTCCGGTTGCCGAGTTATATTGAGTTTCAAGTTGCATGAAAATGTCGTTCAAGGACACTTGGTGACTTTCGGTCCGGGAGCGAAAAAGCAAATAGAGCAGCAAGATTGCATGCCATTGGCTCCTACAAGTGTGTGTGGGCAATGTTGACGTGGGAACACTACCAACACTGGCTCTATGGAGGGTTTTGCATATTTGACCCATTAATGCGAGATTGCATTGAAGGAAACTGAGCAAAACCCTAGTTTACCAAATGAATGCACAATGAAGTCACTGGGCCATGAGAACATGAGGGAGAGGCCCCCCTAGAGGTAATCACATGATAGGAGACCAACGGAGTTGACGGTTCATCGATCTGACCTCCGGTTTCTGAGTTATGTCGAGTTGCAAGTCGCATGAAAATGTCGTTCAAGGACACTTGGTGACTTTCAGTCCAAGAGCGAAAAAGAAAATAGAGAAGCAAGATTGTGTGCCATTGGCTCCTGCAAGTGTGTATGGGAAATGATGATGTGGGAACACTACCAACACTAGCTCGGTGGATGGTTTTGCATAGTTGACCCACCAATGCGAGTTTGCATTGAAGGAAACTGAGCAAAACCCTAGTTTATGAAATGAATGCACAATGAAGTAACTAGGACATGAAAACATGAGGGAGAGGGACCCCTAGATGTAATCGCATGCCAGGAGAGCAACGGAGTCGACGATTCGTCGATCTGACCTCCGATTTCTGAGTTATGTCGAGTTGCAAGTCGCATGAAAACATCGCTCAGGGACACTTGGTGACTTTTGATCCGGGAGCGAAAAAGCAAACAGAGAAGCAATATTGTGTGTTGTTGGCTCCTGCAAGTGTGTATGGGAAATTCCAATGTGGGAAAACTACCAACACTGGCTTAGTGGAGAGTTTTGTAGAGTTGACCCACCAATGCGAGAGTTGCATTGAAGGAAACTGAGCAAAACCCTAGTTTATGAAATGAATGCACAATGAAGTCACTGAGCCATGAGAACATGAGGAAGAAGGCCCCCTAGAGGTAATCACACGCCAGGAGACCAACAGAGTCGACGGTTCATCGATCCGACCTCCGGTTGTCGAGTTATGTTGAGTTGCAAGTCGCATGAAAATGTCGTTCAGGGACACTTGGTGACTTTCGGTCCACGAGCGAAAAAAGAAAATGAAGCAGCAAGATTGTGTTTCATTGGCTCCTGCAAATGTGTATGGGAAATGCTGACATGGGAACACTACCAACACTCATAACTTATTATTGGAACTCATAACTTCCTTGGAAGTCTCTTGTCTCTCCTAGGGTTTTTGCTTGCTTATAGGGACCAAAAACCCTAATTTGTAATCTCTTCTTATTTTGAACATTTATAGCTTGGTAGATGCGCTATGATGAGCTGATTTCAAATCTATAATCACTTTCCCAAACACTGCATTGGAACCCTCCAATGTTGTACAAGGTCCCAACAGGCCTACATGGCCTAGAAACCCTCAAATCAACAAAGAAACCCTCCAAAGCTATAGAGGAGGTTCCCAACGTTGGAAGCCCTAAATTTTCCTCCTAGGGTTTCTGTTTTTTAAGGATTTTATTCCTTCTTGATAGCTCACCTCTTATACCATGTTAAATTTTTTATACTTTATCTAGATAAATTCTTTATACCAATTATAACCATTAGTTCAATGCATAAATTTAACCATAAAACATTTACATAAAGAATTTAACATGTAGGATCTAGTTAAGAATAACAATTCACAAGAGACACAACATTTTATCCCCGGAAATCCTCATGGGGAAGAAAACCTAGCAACCTTTCTTAGAATAATTATGTTTAGAAAACAAGTACAATGAAACCATGAACAAACCCTAACCCTCGAGGGTTTTACCACATGAAAAAACCTTAATGACGCATGACAACAAGAGTACTTATCTCCATGAAGATGACCTCCAAGCCATAAGGATATCCAAGCATATCCTTCCCAACCAACAATAGAAAGCACTTGCTCATGAGAAAACCTTAATACACAAACTCATGAGGAAACCCTAAAATAAGAGTTTCCTTCTCCTTCATGTGCAACTCCAAGAGGAAAAATACAAGACATGAAGTGTCTTACAAATGAAGAATATGACTCTTATTTATACATGACTCTAACTTTACAAGTGGGTCTTCAGTTACATGTGGGACCACATAACTTAATTTTACATTTACATTAGATACCAAGCATTTCACGACAATGAGGGACAAACTTGGAAACCACGGACGGTGGGGCTGTGGTTGCCGTTTTCATATGGCCCATACCCAAACACATGTTACACCCAAATATTACCATCATGAGACTCAATGTAAACATCCCTAAAGTTTCCTTGACTAAGTCATTAACTTGGATGAGAAGCAAACCCTTTTATACTAGGTTTTGGGAGGTCGTTGCAGGTTGTCCTCAAGCAACCTGCGACGTCATAGGTTGTCCTCTTACAGACTGCGACAATGTTAGTTAATGGACTAAAATAGCTTCTTGGAGCCCATTCTCGAAGCTAGTTGATGTGTATCCCTATCCCTAGCCTTTGGGGAAGCTGGAATTCAGTTCCTAACCTCTTGGAAGGATCCCCTATCTCTCTCCTACCATATCTCAACCTATCCTATCCACTTAGTCCTATATAAGTGAAGGTCACTCCCATCCTAAGGGGAGGAATTCTATAGTATCTAATTGCTGGTGAAATTAGCTTAGGAGAGATCTCTACTCATCCTTGAGAGATCCATCATCCCTTTGGAGGCTTTGGCATTGGCTTGATCGGATAAGTATTACTACGTTAAGTCATTGGTTGTAATCTCTTCATCCTATGTATTTCCCTTTTAATAAGGTAATATAAGTGCTTTCCACCAATATCATTGTGTTAATGATATCTTGTGTAGTTTGTTTAGTTAACTTCTTACTTAGATCTATTATTGCGTAGATGTTATTTTACTGCTTCTGTTGTTGTGTTGTCTTGATAGGTTTCTCAGCTCAGATCTGAAGACTATCAAGCTTTGGAGCAACATTCAAGGAGAAAGGATCAGCGATTCAAAGAGTAAGAGCATCTAGTTCCTTGATCTCTAATTAGATCTAGGAGAGTTATTTATGTTCTGTCTCTATTTTTTCTAGACTCACGTTGAGCTAGGGAGATTAGGCCTTGAGTCCACTCTTGGTAGATTGTCCGTCAAACAACACGCTAGCAGGAGTTGACGGAATTCAAAACTGCTACTCCGTGATGTTTTTTGCGCCCCAGGCACAAGTCCACCAAGTGTCCCTGAACAGAATCTGGAGGTGACCTGTAACTCACCATAGATCGATGGTCGGGCCTCCAATTGACGAACCATCGATTCCATTGGATTCATGACGTGGGATTTTAGCTAGGGGGGCCTCTCTCCGACCTATCCATCGCCCGGTGACCTCCGTATACGGTGGTTTCTGAAACTACAGTTTGGCTCAGTAGGGGACAATGACTTTCACGCCAATGAGGGCCAAACTTGGAAAAACACGGACGGTGGGGCTTCGGTTGGCATTTCCATATGGCCCTTTCCCAAACACACTAGCAGGAGTTGACGGAATTCAAAACTACCGCCTTGTGATGTTTTTTGTGCCTCGAGCACAAGTCCACCAAGTGTCCCTGAACGGAATCTGGAGGTGACCTCCAACACGCCATAGATCAATGGTCGGGCCTCCGATAGATGAACTGTTGATTCCGTTGGATTCGTGACGTGGAATTTTAGCTAGGGGGGCCTCTCTCCTGGTGACCTCCGTATATGGTGGTTTCTGAAACTAGGGTTTGGCTCAGTAGGGGACAATGCATTTCACGCCAACGAGGGTCAAACTTGGAAAACCACATACGGTGGGGTTGCGGTTGGCATTTCCATATTGCCCCTGACCAAACACGTTAGTAGGAGACGGAATTCAAAATCAATGTTCCGTGTGGGTTTTTGCGCCCCATCACGAGTTCACAAGGCAACCGTAACCCTAAGTAGGGTTTAGTGTTTAACATGCATGGCCCAGGGTTTGGAAATCATAACCTATGGTTCAGCATGCATAGATTGTTCAACTGGATGTTCATCAATGGGGAAACCCTAATCCTAACCAGGGTTTAGGGATTACCATGCACTAGATTTGATGCTCAGAGTTTTCCAAGAAATGGTCCAATCAATGAGAAGGTCTCGCTTTTTCAACACTTGATAACAACATAGTTGATGAAGTCGATCTTTCATCCTTTTTTATTTTGGAATCTTTTAAATATATTTTCAATATGTGAGTCACACCTTTTCTTGTAGATTTTCATGCATAGTCTGGGTCTGTCATAACTCAGTTCAGAATCAGTCTAATGTCCAACTCAACTTTTTCAAATCCGGTGGACTTATGCTTCAAATCATGTTGATTCACGAAGTTGGTTCTCGGTCCTTGGATTCTATTGTAGTTGCTTTAATGCTGAGTGATTAGTCATTGGGTGCATGAGGTTTGCTGAATAATGTTGTTGGTTGTGCTAGGTTCATGTTGAGTGAGCATTTATTGTTCATGTTGATTGAGTAAGGTTGCACTGTATTTATCGATTGCACTTTATTTCTTGAATCCCGAGGTAACGTTTGTTCCTTTCACCAATGTTTCTTTGAGCACTTGTATGTAGTTACTCATATGTAGTGTTGAATCTAATTGTACAATCAAATATTGGGCATTGGTGAAATGTGAAGCATGTATTGCACTTAGTTTTATTAAATTACACTTGAACATTGACTTAACTTGTAATTTAATCATCCAAACTCACAAATTTTAATTAGATATATCCAATTAGTGTGCATGAGTGAGTTCATTGAAACCTTGAAATACATTGTATTGCACTTAGTTTTATTAAATTACACGAGCAAAAACTTTGACTTAACTTGTAATGATCATCCAAAATCACAATTTTTAATTAGATATCCAATTAGTGTGCATGTAGTGAGTTCGTTGAAACCTTTAAATATAATAGTTTGTTCTTTTGACATAGTGCGTTCATAAGTAATAGATAATTCACACAAATCAACACAATAGATTGACACAAGAACATGTGGAAACCGAAGAACAAATACAAAGTGAAATTCATCATTCATTTATAAGTGAAATGTCAATGTATGTGTCTCCAAAAGTACATGTATCCAAAACTATCCAAGCCACATGTACATGTATCCAAATGTACATATATCCCATAAGACACATCAAAACTCAAGCTTCCTCTTGTTCTTTCTCGATGTTGATCCCCTAGGCACATCTCTAGGATCAGTGTGTGTCTCTAGATCCTGCAAATTAAATATCAATTGTTAAATTCAACTAACTATGTACTAATACATTAGCTCAAGATAGAAATTAAAAAAATTAATTCGTGACTCACTGATTTATAACAAACACTCACCCACTCCGCTGGACGAATTGGAAGCTCTGATGGTCCGATCACCAATCTCCTCCTCTCTCAAATCGGTCTCTACAAATAAAATACCATATCTAAATTAACTCAACAATTATCAACATGTGCATGGAAATTGCATGAAATGCTTGGTCACTAATGGACATCTCACCTCAACCAGAGACTGTGACAAAGGGGATTGTGTTCCTTGTATAGCAGATGGAGCTATTGGTTGAACATCCAAGATGGTCACAACCATGGTCGAACTAGGGGGGGCAGAACTGGTCCTGCTGTTGGTGGCTACAATCACCAAATGTTGAAATAGTTAGACATGCATGAATAAACAATAGACAACAATAATAAACTATGTCTAGATCATGTTGAAATAGTTGTACCTCTATGTGGCTTGTTTTTATTGTAGATGCAACATTGACTGCTGCATCAACGACCCCTGGGGGGTTTGCAATAGACAACTCCGAATCCTGATGCAGTAAGCATGCAAATCAAACATTAACAAAAATAATTTATGCACTGGATTTCAAGTTAACCAACAAATATCATCGAAGGATATACATTTCCATGGTATCAGATGGAGCTATTGGTTGAACATCTAGGATGGTCTCAACCATGGTTGAACCAGGGGGGGCAGGAACTACTCCTATTACTGGTGGATACAATCACCAAATGTTGAAATAGTTAGACATGCATGAATAAACAATAGACAACAATAATAAACTATGTAAAGATCATGTTGAAATAGCTACATACCTCTGTGTGACTTGTTTCCATTGCAGATGCAGCACTAACTGCTGCATCAACCATCAATGCAAGGTTTGCAATAGAAAACTCTGGTTCCTGATGCGGTAAACAAGCAATTCAAACATTAACAAAAACAATTTATGCACTGGATTTCAAGTTAACTAACAAATATCATCGAATGATATGCATTACCATGGTATTAGTAAGTCCATGGTCGTGGGCAGCTGGAGTCTTGCAAGGAGTAGGCCACCTCACATACACATGACCCCTGTTCACGAATGGCCTAGGAGGATATACAAATCCAAGAAATGGTCTAAATGTTTCGATTGGTGCCTACAGTCAGCAAGTGTTCATGTAGTTGGACATGCATGATTCAACGAACAGACATGTATTTAAAAAATGACATTTTTAATTGTTTACTTGGAGCCCAAATGTTTCCTCGGACGATACGACCATGGATGCTACCTCCATATTAGCTTGCCCCAGTGAATGATATGCCATCTGCAAGTTTAATAATTGTAAATATTAGACCGTAGATAGCATTAGTGAACTAACATGTAAAGCATGTGGAAATTAACAAATTAACAAGTATTACAAAACTGATATTTTAAAATGTTTACCTCAGTGTGAGATACGGCAATGGGTGTTATATAAGAGGGGCCTGCCAACTGGGTATCATCATGAATCCCTCCACCAACGACGCGATCAGTGGATGGAATGTCATGCCCCCCTGTAGAGTATGGAACATCTGACTCTGGGGCGTCGCTACCGGCATAAAGCATCAACTGCAAATTCACAAGATTAATATATTAGCTCAAACTATATATATGTGTACAAAGAGGAAAATCAATGAAGAATTTATTACAATTAACCATCTACATAAGTCACTCAAAAACCCACTGAAGGAAACATATGAAGCAAGACCATAGCAGGGACGACCACACAATGTGCACTCGTGAGGCTTAAAAGCAGGCTGGGGATGTGTCGAGGTCCTGCACTAGCAGATGGTCCTGCACTAGTGGATGGTCCTGCACTAGACAATGGTCCTGCATCATGATGACCTGGTGTATGTACCACACTAGGGATAGATGTCCATTCCTCACCCATATGCTGAACCATAGTGCTATGGCGAACAACCACCCGTGCCAAACTCAAAAACGCATCACGTGTCTGTGGAATAACACGATGTATAGGTGGGACATCTGGCCCAGGAAACCGCCTGCGAGGTGCAGGGATAGGGCGATCAGGGTCTCAAAGCCTCGTATTGGATCAATTTTGGGGCATCCCCCCACCGATCCCCTAAAACTGCAAGATATTAAAATAGTTTACGTGTTTATGTAACACGAACTCTGCATACATCTTTCGAAGGAAATACAGGGGCATTTCCTTATTGTTATGTGGTGGCATATCAAAAACCATATACCATTTGTCCATCCAGTTATTAACAAATGGTTGAAATGTGCACCACTCAATAGAGATATGAGGCTTGTTTGCATTTGGGATTTCCCCTAACCAAGGGTCCCTAAACAATGCAAATATGTGCTCTTTGGTTATTTTCAACTTTTTGATTGCAGTGTAGTCTAGCCCATCAGCATATTCTTGTCTTTTTCTTTCTCTATATGATCTAATATCATATAGTAAATTGCTTGACTGTGAAATAGTGTCAACAATTGCATCCAGAGTTGATGCAAGTGAGCGTTGAATCCTGTCACTAACACTAAAATCCGCACTAATGCCCCTCAAGCGAGAAAGCTCAATCAGTATCTCAGCACTTGTGTCCATAGCCACAACTGCAATAAAAACATCAATACAAAAATCATTAGAAACATATACATAGTATATAATGACGTCTCTTCAAAATTGAAAATGTATTAAATCAAATCCAAGTAAGCAATTTAATGGCATTCACTTACATACATTTAACAATTAAAAAGTAAGTTTCGTTCAACTTCTTTCTAGAAGTTAAGGCACTTCTTAACCCTCATTGGTGACTTTTCCATGCACACTTGGGTTTAAAATTCTTAGAATTTAGGAGTGTTATTTTGACATGTTTTGGCCTTTACTTCCCTTGCAAAAAGCAATATTTCCATCATCTTCATAAGCTAACATTAAATTTATTGATTTCAACATATTACGCCTTGTGGTTGGAGGGGGGGGGGAAGTGGCATCGAATGAAATGGATGTGTATGAGTTTGTCTTGCCAATATGATTACATATACTTGAGATGACTATCAATGATTAAGATGTTGAATAATCAACTAGAGATTGTGACTAGAATCACAATAACAATAATGTCAACTTAATAAGATATCACAAGTGGAATATGACAATGTTATCTCATAATTATCACATATATTTATTAATGATCCAAGTATTAAGATATGTGATTGATATGACAAGATGGTTGATTAGGAGGATGAAGATTAAGTTGAGATAGAACAACTAAATTTAAATGTCACAGTCCTAGGACTGTGACTACATTTAGTTAATGAATAAGTAAGAATAGGATATGACTTGTTAGGCTTAGAAAGATGGTTAAGGTAACTTGGTCGGGGGCATGTCAGGTGTTAAAACTCATACCTGTGTCTAAAACACAGTCTTTAAGAGGGATGTAAGTTTAGGATAGATGTAGGGTTAGGAAAACATCCAAGGGAAGAAGGGCCGAGATAGGTAAGAATGTTAGAAGGGTTTTAGGATAGGTTTCTATGAGTAGTTACTAGGTCACGGCCGCAGGTCTTTCTGAGTGTAGATTAGGATTGTTGGATATGTAAATGACAAGGGCAAGGGACTATTAGGATATGTGAGGCAAGAAAAGAGGTGATATAGGGCTACCACCAATCCTCTAAATATCATTGACTCGATCATGGTTGGGAAAACTCTCACGAAACACTCTAGGTAGTTCATGGGTGTTCACCATTTCCATTGTTCTATAAACATGGAAACCAACAAAAAGTGACATGGGAAAATGGGGAAATTGTGGACTGGAATACAATTGGTTGTAGATGAGCTTAGAGACTCGACATGTAGAAATATATTACCCATTTTTTTTACTATTTTAAAAAACAGTTGATAAACCTAGTGATGCAGGGGCATAGACTGTTTGAGTAAAGTCATTTATGACTTTACTAGGTCAAGTGAACTTAAGGAGAGCTAGGGTCTCACATGTTTCTAATTTGCTTTATTTTCTTGAGAGGTTGAATAAAGAGGATAAGTATACTAGATCCTTTTCCCAATGTAATCGATTGGGTTAGTTGAGCATTTCCATAATTGTAGCATCTAGTTAGTGATTTGTCAAGTGAGTCACCAGTTAGTTGACTTAATCATGGATTTTGTTCCTTATTTATAGGATCAAAGAAGCAGAATTCGAGTTGTATTTAGTTTATTTGATGACCTTTTATTAATTAGCTTTTTTCTAGCTCAATAGAGATAGGGTTAGCTTGTAGAAGTTGAAGATAGAGATTCAAGTGGAAGAGGGCTCAGAATTATCAATTCCTTGGAGCAAAACAGAGACAATTTCTCTATGCAAAATCAATCTCTACATTGTATGGCAAGCTCAAAAAATTAAATAAGAAACAGAGTGATTTTCTATATGAAGTATTTGAGTTGAATCGACGGTCCCTAAGCATTGAGTAGATTGATCGAGGGTGTGGATAGGTCGATTAACTAGTCAATAGTCTCGATGGCGAAGATCAGATGTCATTTAGATCAATGATTCCAGATCCACATCACAGTCAGAACTACATGATGGTTATGAACTCTTCAACGGTGTGATGAATACCGGGGTTGATGGTGGTTTCAGGACGTGTTGACTTGTAATTCGATATCACAATGAGAAGGTTTGTATATTTCAACTTTTGTTTGCCATTGCGATAAGGCCAGGGGCAAAAAGGCTAAGTCATATGCGCAAAACAAGAGCCAAGTGTCGAGGAAGGTAGAGTTAAAACACAAATGAGGTGGGTGCTATAACCAAGAAGTGCAAATATTTTAGTGGAAAAATGGTGGTGGTTGCTAAAACCGGAGGAAGGAATAAAACTAGTCATAGTTACTAGTTTTAACTCTGTGTTTATATATATATTGTTGATTTATATATAATACACTGTTTTATGTTTGCAGGCCCGAGAGGCACTTTGTTAATGTGTTTTGGCATTAGGTTAAGGGTGCTTAACTAAGAGGCAATGTATAGCTACATACACTTGTGATGAGATTTTGATTATGTTCATGGACAAATGATTGTGATGAAATTTTGAGAAACCAAGTTACTAATTTTTTATGCATTTTTTCTATTCACGCTTGTGCATGCATTTCATCTTGTTATGGCCATTTATGAGGAAACTTATTCAATTAGTATCATGGGGAAATGGTCTTTGAGGGTTGGAAATTTGGGTTTCATGTGGATGGATACATTGTAGAAAGGGAGAAGTTCTATTTTTTTCAATTTTTTGTTGCATTAGGAATTTTTGAGTTCTTGAAAAGGGATTCATTATAATTATTCACTCATCTTGGTTGAGGGAGATGTGAATTTAATTAGAGATTAGGTTATTTCCAATTTGCTAAATATTACAAAATTAGGTTGTTTTAAACTATAAAAAAACTGTAATTTGGGTTTAGAACTGACAAAAAAATGGTATGGGTGAATGAATTACCTGA
Source organism: Larix kaempferi (assembly GCA_027924585.1). Classification (NCBI taxonomy): domain Eukaryota; kingdom Viridiplantae; phylum Streptophyta; class Pinopsida; order Pinales; family Pinaceae; genus Larix; species Larix kaempferi. Next base: position 10,648,270 of record BSBM01000461.1, read on the forward strand.
TTAGCTGACAATTCATCGGTCAATTTGCCTCCCATCCAACGAAATATGGCTCCTACAATACTCTAGGGCACAAAATCCGCGATCGTCCAAGCTCAAATTCGTGTTCCTGATGGTTGAAATGCGTCGTGGGTTATCGAGATTGTGTATTTAAATTGATTTTATATTTACAAAGCACGTACGTGTTCTATAACTACATAACCCGTACACGTTCTATAACTACATAATGCGTACGCATTTTGTAGTTATATAATGCGTACCCGTTATGTTTACCTATATAATGCGTACCCGTTATGTTTACCTATCCTACATGTCTAATGACATGTCAGGCTCGAGTTTTACCATACCAAGTGCTATGTAGTAGAAACACGTTATATTTTTATGTAACATGATTGTTTTTTCAAAAACTAGGATTGCATCTAAAAGGTCCCTCGTCGTCTTGCACACACCTTGTAATTAGTTTTATTTATAACTAAATATTAATTAACATTACGGAGGTGTGATAATCATTGGGTAAATAATTAGTGGTGTTAATAATTAATTAATGAACAATTTTTGTCAATTAATTAATTAATAGATCATTATTGATTAAATATTGATTTTAATAATCACTAGAGGGTGAATTGGTGACATATACCATAGTAACAATTTAATATATTATCACAACTTCTTGAAGTAAATAATTTTAAATATAAAACATTTAACAGAAATTTAGAATTAATTAACAATTATGTATAATTATTGATTGACCATAATAATTATGATAAAAGTAATGGAATATATTGTTTAATGAAAATCATGCGTGAACCTTATACCATTAATTTGATAAAAGGGTAGGTGACTGAGTGGGAGGCTTTTGAATGGATTTCATTTAATGTTGATAAGCCACATGTTCAACTTGCCTCATTAATAAGGATAAGATTTAATATTTTAATGTTTAGGGGTACAAGGGAATTTGACGGTGGATAGGAAAACATGAATGAACATTTATGGGGATATAAGGGTAGGAATGGAGGGAATGGAGTCGGCAGGGGAGGGAGTCGGTAGGGGATCGATTCTGCAGAAGAGAAGAAGATAGGTAGGAGGAGGGGGAGTGAATAAGGGGATTTTTTTTTACGAAGGAATAAATTTAGCATAGGAGGCTAAAATTCACGAAGGGGAGAACTACAGGACTGGTTGGATTGTGCGGTACTCAGGTTTTGGGATCGAGTGTCCAAGAAGCAACACTTGCATCTCGGTGGTCGACTAGATTATCCTAGTTGGCACGAAGGCAGATCAAGTTTCGGCGGTTGAGTACTCTAAGTGTTTGGGATTTTCTTTTATAGGCATTTTATTTCTTTATTGTTTTCATTTTATTTGTATGTGGAAGGAGCTGAAACACTAATTTAATTCAATGAATAATATGTTGTGTAATTTAATTCTTACATGTATTGAAATTTTTTATCTATACCTACACTTACCTCATATTTTAATTTTTTTCTACCTGCACATGAGATAGATTAACTTAGAATGACACAGAAGCAAATATAGACAAGTAGTCAACAAGTTAGAGTAGCTAAATAAACCAATAGATTTATAAAAGATGTTTTGAGTAAACCAGGGACCTATTTTGAATCTATATATCCATATCATGACCATTAAATCTATGCATATAAACATTTTCCATAAACATTAAATTAAGTAAATACATAATAGAAGATATCAACCATGGAATTCATATACAAATGAGAAACTTAACAAAAATAGTCCTCCAATTGATTGTAGATAAAGGATGTTCCTCCTAGGAGTAGGCTCTCTATCACACTAGTTCTTTCTATGGTAAAAGCTTCCCTGATTTTGAGCTATTAATCTATAGTTGTTACTGGACAATCCACTCGACCGGAGGCGAGCCGGATCTCCCTAGCTCAATGCGAGTCTAGAACAAATAGAACAGACTACAAACACATTTCCTAGATCTACTTAAGGATCAAGTACTAGATGTCTTACCTCTTTGATTTCGCTATCCTTTCTCCCGAATGTTGCTCCACATCCCGAGGTCATCAGATCCAAGCTACAAGACCTGTTAAGACACAGAAAAGAGAAACGAGTAAAGAGCATCTATACAATAAGAGATCTATGTAAACAGTTAAGCAGGTAAACAACACAACATCATTACACATTGAGAACGATATTGGTGGAAAGCATTTGTATTACTTCAAATAGAGGAGTACATGATAGAGATATAGAACTTCAACCAATGACTTAATGTAGCAACCCTTCTCCACACAAGCCAATTGCCAAGCCCTTCCAAGGAAGCATGAATTCTCCAAGAGGTGAGTGAAGGTGTCCCAAGAGAGATTTCACCAGCATGTAGATACCATGGTCTTCCGCCCTTTGGTATGGGAGTGAGCCTCACATATATAAGACTAAGTGGATGAGTTTATGGATAGGATAGGATGAGAGATGGTAGGAGAGAGATAGGGGATCCTCCCAATGAGTTAGGGGTTGAGTACCAGCTCTCCAAGAGATCAGGGATAAGCCCCCAAATGGGAAAGCTTCGAGAAAGATCTCGAAATGGCTATTTTTGCCCATTAACAGACCTCGTCGCACTCTGCTATGGAGCAACCTGCAACGTCGCATGTTGCTAGTATGCAACCTGTGACGACCTCTCAAAAGGGTGTACAAACTGAGTACAAATCCTCCAAATGAGCACTTGGTCTAGGTGACTTCATGGATGTATACACTAAATCATAATGATGGGTAGATTTTAGGTGTAACAGAATGCCCCCCAAAGCATGAAGCTGTTAAGGATGTATAGGTGAAGTGCTTTGATAGAAATAATGGAAAAAGACTTGTCGGATGAAGGACGCTGCTGCAGTACAACTGACTTTGAACTGACAATATCATATGTAGTACAACATGGCTGCCGACCAATACATTGCAGATCCATGGGAGTAATGACCGACTGAACACAATCATGGCTACTAGACACAAGTGTAAATCCATGACGAGATGATAACACAGCCACGACCAATACAAAAGTGGATCCGTGTAATATGACTCAATACAAACTCCATCGCAACCTGGGTAAAACATGACTCCCCTGGGTCTTCAAGATGAACCCACAATGATACGAATCTATCCATGTGGTTACAAATGCCTTGACGTCGAACATGGTAGAAACCACTTGATTACCGGTCATTGATGTAAATCGTTAACAAGTGCGAGGGAGATCACCATTAATGTCAATGATTCCCAAAGTATCACAGTACATATCATCGAGCGTGAATAAATGAGTTGATGTCGAACGCAAGATGAAATCTCTCAATCAAGAGTCAATGATGTAAACTCATGATGAAAGCGAGGTGACCTGCCATTGAGGCATGCAAGACCAAGGTACTTGGTTGGTTTCTAGATTCAATCCTTAGATGATGAGTTGAAGTCAACAAGGATGAATCCGTCGAAGGAGGGCCATGATGAATCCACCATCAATCGACACGAAACACGACAAAAGATGTGTAGAGCGAATCGGAAGGTACAATAACATGTGAGACTGACTCAAAGTAACAATGGCATGACGACATGTGTACTAACTCAAAATAATGAGTGGTGAATGTGTTCTTGAACATGGGCATGGCATGACTTGGCAGTATTGACATGAGAATGATGCAAACTTCTAATGAAACTAATAGTGGAAACTTTCTCCGAATCACTCAGAGGAGTAACAGGACTCAGAAAGTAAGCAAGGACTCATAGACAAACATATGACCCAAGTATCGGTATGCAAATGCAGATGAGTGCCATGTTCAAGAACGACTATATACTGCCACTAAGGTATGTAACACAAACACTTTCCTTTTTCCCCATCATGAATGATGAGTGCCTCATGTGCTTTTTAACGAGCTTGATGAGGGTAACCAGATGCTCGGTATAGCTCATCTCATAGATGAGTACAATCCCAAATATTTTCTGAACCTAGGATAGGAGGGGTTCGTCCCATGATGGGCCCTTCAATGTGAAAATTTAAAAAGTCCATAGAAGGTAAACTCGGTCGTCATTTCATATTTAGAGAATATGAAAAGAACTAAAGAAGACTCCAACAATCCTTTTTCGTAAAGTTAGCCTCATCGCCCGAAAAAGGGTAAAACAACGCGGGAGAGGACTCTTCTAGTCATGATTGGCTGGAGTATTCATTTTTCATAATTAGTGCCCCCCGTTCCGATAAAGGGGTAAACTATAACCAGGAAGACGACCATTCAAATACTTTAACAAACGTGAACGTGACAAGTTCGCTTGGCAATATTTTCAATTTTAGGGAGTTTGAAAAGAGCTTAACTATGGACTACGGGGGGTGTCCTTTTCCATGGAAGTTTAACGAGCCTGAAAAAGTGATAAATCATAACTCGGTACTTGTTCTCATGATTTGATGAGTACGAGAACAAATGAAGACTAAACTCATCCTCATGCAATAATTACGACTTAACCAAAAACAATAATGACAAAACGTTCAAAAGAGTGTTCATACCTGTAATTACCGTTGGTAATGTGAGAAACACTACAAAATACCACTTTACGACTCCTATACACTAGAGAAAGTGTCAAATAGCCCCAAATATAATGACAAATAGTCAAAACTATAGTAAATGGTCCAAAAGCATCAAAATATTTGAAAAGGAATATTCCATTTCATTCTATAAATAGAAATATGGGCCAAAAATAGAAACATTGTTCAAATTGCCAATTTGGGTGGAGAAGTACCAATTTGGAGCCAAAACTTCCTTTGCCGATTTCGGGAGCTACGATCTGCCATTTCACCAACCATCCGAACCAGGTAGGCCTAAATCTTAGCCTGCAACTTTTGTAGTGGTTTAGTTTTTTCTATTTTTGTCCATTTTTTTAGTTTTTTGATGATTTGGGGAGGGGCCATTGCACCCTCGGCTCGTCGCAAGTGGCCCTTTCGGGACTTGCGACAGGCCTGAGTCATCGCAAGCCTTGAAAATAGGACCTGCAACGACGTCGCCCTATACCTGAAGGTGAGGTGCGACGGCGGAAACCCACAAGTCAAACATCAAAAATCTTTCAAAAAATGAGCTTGTGCCAGTTGGGAAAGGACCTAACATGTTTTAAGTGCCCCTTTTGGTAGGTTCCCAGTGAGCAAAGATGGTATTAGAGCATTGAGAAAGAGAACATGAAGTGGAAGATGAGCAAGCCGCAAACGATCCATAATGTGTGGCTGCTTTGCGAAACTGTGGGTTGCTCAAATTCTTCGAGATACAGGGGATGAGAGCCCAAATCTCGTTCTTGACACACATGCTATAGAGTTGGGATGCAGCCCAATAGTACTTTGTCATGGGTGAGCATATCCTCAATATTGACATTGAGGACATATACTTTCTGACCAGTTTGTCCCAAAGAGGGGATGCTGTACAACTCACTGGGACACGGGCCAGTGATCGTACAGTTGAGGACATGGTGTCACGACACTGTGTTGCTACTTCTCGTCCTTCCAGCGGGAAGATACTCATCAGAGATGTGGTGAGTCATCCACTGAGGACCATACTGCTCACTATTACCACGGTGGCGGGTAGCCAAGCTCCACATATGGCTACTCGGACTCAGATGTTATATGCGGAAGACTGTATGTCTCCCATGGTGTTCAACTAGTGCGAGGATCTACTCGCAAACATCCGAGCTCAGTTGACCAAGTGTTGGCATGGGGAGCTCAAGCAGTTTGGATACAGATTGATCGTAGTTTCATTCCTCTTGGAGCGGGTTCCTCTTCTGCGCCTATAGGTGGTACTGGATGACAACGATCTGAGAGATCCTCACATGCTCAGGTGGGCAGAGGTGATGACCCGCCATGGTGGGGGTCCCATCATCAGTTTTGGCCCCAAGTTTTTCAGCTGGCTAGAGGGCTTGTTACTTATGGTCAAGGACTTTCCTTACAATGGTACAGACTTTTGGGAGGATCCCGACTTAGCGCTGCCAGAGGGTGCAGCATGGGGTGATATCGGTAAGAACAAAACCCTTGTATTTTTTAGTTTTGTGAATTATATTATTTTTTTGATGTAGTGCTGACAAGTACATTATATGTATGTGTAGATGTGGGTCCCATGCGACCAGTAGGTCTCTCTCTTCTGGCGAGGAGAGACAGAGGTGGAGAGGTAGTGGTTCCTGCAGGTGCTCATGATGCCATCGAGGAGATGGAGGAGGTATACCAGAACCTGTCCGAGCTGACTGTGGAGGTACCAGAGCCGGTTATCAATGACCTATCGAGGCCCATGCAGAGGTATGGGGTTGGAGCATCTGTGCGCTTCAACGCCTTAATCCACAAGGTGGCTCGTACTGTAGACTGATTTCTCACCCAGCGTTAGAGAGCTATTAGAGGCAGGGGCGGTGTACGGGGAAAGCATCTAGCCTGATTGCACTTTTAGACTTGTACTGAGAGCTTAGAGGCCTCAGATTTTTGTACTTACTAAAAGCTATGATGCTTCAGATTTTTGTAGAGACTCACTGAAAGCCATCGTGCTTCAGATTTTGTACCAACACTACTTTTGAGCGATTATATATATATACATTATCGGTGGTTTATACATTATATGTTCTTCAAATGATTAGTGATGTGATCGTGTTTATATGTTTTCTTTTGTACATTATATTTACATGTTGTGAACGCTTTTACATATTATGGATGTTATGTGTGTGCAATGTACCAATCCAAAATGAAATTGGCCATCGAGTCAGCAACTGTGTTTAAATCTCGTGGAATGTGCAGGTATTGAACAGATTCAAATGACCTTTCTAGGAAACGTACTCGTCTGAAGAGACTAAGTAAGATGGGATCACGGATGGCGTATATCCGGTTCAGATGAGAAACCACTAATTGAGAATCCATGTGGATGACAATGTGGTTCATACCCAAGGAAATGGCATCAGCTAGGGTTCCGATTACTGCCTGATATTCTGCGGCATTGTTGGTCGCAAACCCTAGGCAACTTCCTCCTGAGCTAATGAGCTCACTTGTTGGGGAATATAGTACCCAGGATGCCGAAGCAAAGTGAAGGGTATGCCGGCTGGTGTCATCCGTGAATCCATAGCACGTTTCCATCTGCACACGCAGACAGAACATGGTATGAGAAGCGGAAACAAGATCAAAAGACACTTGAAAAGAAATGCATCACACCACACAAAAACAAACCATGTACAGTATATACAAGCAAGTCTATGCATGAGAGATCAAGCGTAGTATCTCTTGAGGTAAAGCCCATTACAGGGTTCACCCAAAGAGATTCCATCATAATCTTCAAGCTTGTAGGCACCTTTTTCCAACACATGTTTTATAACGTAGGGTCCATGCCACATGGACTCGAACATCCCTGCTCCTAGTTTATCGTGCTTTTGTTCATAAGTGAGGACCAGATCACCCTCATTAAAGATATGAGGTTCAACCGACTTATCATATTGGGCCTTGATGCGTTTCTTATGTGCTTCATTAGCAAGACTGGCATCACGGCGAGACTCGTCAAGTTGGGCTAAGTGTAAGAGACATTTTTCCTCAGCAGTAGTGTTAGGAAGAAGTTCGATCACAAGCTGTAAAGATGGGATTTCGCACTCTATCAGCAGAACAACCTCCAATCCATATACCAATTGGAAGGGAGTGAAGCCTGTGGCAGTTTTAACGGTAGTTCGGCAGGCCCATAATGCTGAAAAGAGCATATTATGCCAGTTGGACTTTTGTGTCCCTTCCATCCTCTGGATCATAGTTTTCAAGACCTTGTTAATTGCCTCGACCTGTCCATTGGATTGCGAGTAGTAGGGTGTCGAATTTTCATGGCGAAAACCCAACCTGTCGCTCAATTCATCAACCATATGGTTCTGAAAGTGAGAACCATGATCGGTAACTATGGCCTGCGGAACTCCAAATCGCACTATCACATGATTAAACATGAAGAGTGCTGCGGTTTTGCCATCATTTTGGTATGTAGGCATAGCCTCGTCCCACTTTGTGAAGTAATCCACAGCTACGATGATGTAACTATGCCCCCCTGCTGAGGTAGGCTTACAGTGCATAAAATTGATGCCCCATTTTGCAAATGGGCCAACGGCAATAACCGGATGTAGCGGGGAAGATGAGTGCGCTTCTTCATATGGAAGTGTTGGCAAGGAGGACATTTTTTAATGGCCTCAATACAATCTTTGAAGATAGTAGGCCAATAATATCCTGCGCGCAAAATATTCTAGGCAGTAGCCATCCCAGAGAGATGACCGCCACATGCCCCAGCGTGACAGTCATTCAGAATGTGTTCAACCTCATCATGAGTGAGACAACATTGAAGGATTGAATCGACGCCACGATGATACAAAGTATCATTGATGATTAAATAATACTTTGCATGGTGACGAATATTACAACGATCGTCGCGGGAAAGTTGAGGATTGAAGCATTGGGTTTGAAGATACAACAGAATATCTCCATACCAAGGGTCAATCGTACTAATGAGAAACAATGATTCATCCGGAAATGAATCATTGTGCTCAACTTCTAAATCAGGACGGGGAAGGTCGCAAATGAGCTCAGCAAACACCAAAGGTTTTTTAGACTTAGCTTTCTCAAAAAGAAGATCGAATTCTTGCAGTATCACAATCCAGCGTGAATACTTGCCCCCAAGCACCTGATGTGCCAGTACGTGGTACATGGGGTTCGAGTCGGCAATGATAGTGGTGGTGCGGAGCAAGATTTAATGACGGAACTTCTGGATGGCAATGACTACCGCGAAAGCAAGTTTTTAGACATGTGAGTATCTAGTTTCGGTGTCAGCTAGACCCTTACTTGCATAGTATATCACATGTTCCTGAGCGTTTTGATCCTCCTGTACCAAAACCATGGCGATAGTGGTAGCAGAAGCGGCGAGATATAAGATGTAATCTTGATAATAATTAGGCGGTTGGAGCACAGGGGCATGCGTGATGGCATGTTTGATACTGTCGAAGGATTTTTGAGCTTGGTCGTCCCAAATGAATGGGACGTCCTTCTTAAGCAGTCTCATATAGCCCTGAGTTTTCTCCGCAAAATTGCACACAAAACATCTGAGGTAAGTCGCCTTCCCTTGGAGACTTTGAAGTTCTGTAACATCAGTCAAGGGTGGTAGGTTGATGATGGCCTCCACCTTTAAGGGATCAATGTGGATCCCATCCTTCAAAATGATAAATCCTAAGAGGCGTCCGGACTCAATGCAAAAGATACACTTGTGAGGATTCAGACGGATATTGTACCATCTGCATCTAAGGAAAATGGTCGTCAGATGATCGATGTGGAACTCACGCTGCTTTGAATGAGCAGGGAGATCATCCAAGTAAGGTTCCACAAAGTCCTTAATATCGTGGAATGCATATGACATGGCCCACTGAAATGTGGCGCCAGCATTTTTAAGGCCAAATGGGAGCTTGTGATAAGCGAATGTACCCCATGGGCAGATGAAAACCGTCTTATGTTGGTCGGCTGGGTTGATCTCAATTTGGTTGTAACCAGAAAAGCCATCCATGAATGAGAAGATGATGCTTCTGGCACAGTTGTCGATGATCTGGTCGATGAAGGGGGTTGGGTAGTTGTCTTTTGGACAGGCCCGATTAAGGTCCCGATAATCAACACAGACATGAATGGTGCCCTGCTTTTTGTTCACAGGAAAGACGTTTGAGACCCAATCCGTCAATGGGACAGGATAAATAAAGCCATCCTTTAAGAACTTTTCAATTTCTGTCTTAATAGCCGCAGTCTTCCGGGGGTGTACCGATCGCAACTTTTGACGTACAGGTTTGATATCGGGATAGGTTTTTATTTCGTGAGAAACAATTGCGGGGTCTATCCCAGGCATCTCCTCATAGGACCAAGCAAACACGTCTCGAAATTGCTTGAACAAGGCCATGCTAACAGTGATTTATTCAAAGGAACACTTCTGGCCTATGCGAATGTGTTCCACTATACCTGGTTTCACGGAGATGTCTACCTCAATAGTTGGCTCAATGTTAGCCAAGTTTCCCTCTGTGTCCGTAAGACATGTGACGATGGGAAAATGAGGGGATGGGTAGATATCCGGTGAAAAGAGGGTATGAATGTTGTCTTCTACGTACTCCCATGGAGGAAGAAAAGATGACCTATGATGAAGATCATCCCATGGACCATCATCTACATTCATTACTTCCATGATGGACTCGTCTGAATGAAAAGTATGGAGTAAGAGATCAGGTAGAGAGGGTTCCCGTCGTAGAGAACAGGAAGGAGGTTCCATGGATGGACGGTCCTCCGGCGCTGTTTGGATAGCCTCACAAATACGTTTACCGGGTGAAAGAGGCATCGCATCTCCAAACAAGTGTGTTGTGGCTTCATCCGGTACAAGCCAAGCATCGTTTGAGTGAGATAAAATCTCAGTGGATATCATGTTCACCGTGACGACATGATTAGGGGGGTCCGCGGCTGGAAAAACGCTCATGAGAGATGAATATTTCAATAGGTCAACCCCTACACTCTCATACTATTTTGATGTCTGTCCAATGGAAGGAACATGGTCACCAGGATGAGTAGTGACGTCCGGTGTACAAAAATCTAATTGGTCGATAGTAACAATTCGGCCTTGGTGGGGGAATTGTGTTGTGCGAAAGACTGAAGAGGCTACAGCCTGCATGGTATAAAACCAATTGTGACCAAGCAAGAGATTATAATCTAACGAGGCCGAGACCACTTCCACGTTAATGGTTAAGATATTTCCACCCAACTCAATTGCAAGAGCTTGTAAGAGCCCATGAGGTTGACATCCACGCCCGTCGAATGCTTTCAATGTGGTAGGAGAATGATTCAATTCAGGGGATCCAATGGCTCTCCAACAAGCGATGGACATGACAGAAGTGGAGGCTCCTTCGTCCAAAAGAGTGCGATGGACAATCTTCCCAACAAGGTTCGTAGTAACTTGGAATGTGAGCTGGTGTGAGAGCCTCGGCTTGAGGTTGTCAAGATGAAACATGATGGTGTTCGAGGAATCCGGGTCAACTGCACCAATAGCTACAAGGAGAGTTCTGCGTTGATTGGGACAATTCTACAAAACTTCCAAGGTGGACATGGCACAAGGAGCTTGGGCCAGGTCTTCTACGATATTGTAATTTTGTGTCGCACGAGCATTAGGATTGAAAACAGCTTTTCGAATCGTACTCTTGGGCGGACGCAATATCGAATCTAAAGAGGGTCTCTCTATGGTGAGAGAAGTCGACGGTACAATGACATGAGGTAAAGAGTCGAAATCTTTTTCAGTATTACTTCCGGCGGGTTCCTTCGAAGGGACCTGTTCGTAAGATCGCGAGCGAGTAGTTAAATTGATCGCCTCGTTATGCAACATGAGAACATGCGCGGTATTGGATGGTAAGATCATGAGTGAGCAATCATCTGCTGATTTTGAGCAGGAAACGGATCATTGAGGACTGCCGGAGTCGGTTTACCCCTAAGAAACTTCTGAACTTCATCTCTATCGGAACACTCTTTGGAGAAATGGTCTTCTCCACACAGTAAGCAAGGATACTTCGGTTTCCTTTTCTACTTAGTATCTTCGGGAGTGCTCTTCATTTCCTATTGGGAAGAAGACTTCTTGGGTTTCCCCTTGTTCTTCTTTTTTTTTTTTAAATTCTGGGATGAAGCTGATTGAACAGAATTCACCTCTTTAGTTACAGTAGGAGGAGTGGACTTGGCAGTGCTGTGGCCAGCCGGAGTTATGTTGGATGATCCAATAATGCTAGTAGCAGGCTGGGTGGTAAGGGAACCTATGATCCCGTCAGCTTGGGGTCCCTTATGTGGCTTTGTGGGATTGTTAATGTCCAGGGGTGCATCAGGAAAAATATTGAACAGAGTGCCAGACTGGGAATAGACTAGGTCTAACAGATGAGCACTCGCGATGGCTTGTTCTTCGGTGATAGCACCTCGCATGGCAACATCTTTTGCTATGACAGGAAGGAGTGACTTTGTAAACCAGTCTAATAGGAGCTGATCTGGAATGGGAGCTTTAATGAGACGTCGTCTCCTTCCCCACTCGTGGATATGATCCGAAATGTGAGTGGCAGTATTCTGACGGAGTGAGGTTAAAAGCTTAGTACCAGTCTCATACCGTATAGGCAACTGGAAATGCATCAAAAAGTTCATAGCAAGAGAGCCAAAGTCAGGAAAAGAGTGTGGTAGCAACTCAATGTACCACTTGGCAGCCGAACGGGTGAGAGTCCTTTGGAACAATCTAAGATGAATTGAATCGTCCATTAAGGAATTAGATGAACACCATAAATGGTATGTCATCACGTGGTTCTTCGGGTCTTCACCCGGCTTGCAGTCAAACTTGGGGATATCAAATGGAAGTTTCACCGAAATCGGTGGCCAGTTAGATCCATGGTAAATAGGATCGTTGGTTAAGCGAGAGAGGTCAGGTAGGTCCAAAGTAGCCAAAAAGGGCAGTTGTGGATTAGGATGCGCGTATTGATAATACGGATATGGCGTGTAAGGACTAAACTGACCGTAAGGTGTACCATGATAAAACTGACCATAGGGGGGTGTGCCGCCCAGACCGTAAGGAGGTCCGCCACCATAAGGTGGTCTATTCCAATAGGGTGGGGGTCCACCTCCACCTCTGGGAGGGGGTGGAGATCCACCACCACCACCGAGAGGAGGTGGGGGTCCATAACCGTAATAAGGTGGCCCACCACCACCTCCACCTGGAGGGGGTGGTGGACCACTTCCGCTGTCAGATGGGTGGGGGCCCCCATCGCCTGTGCTGTCGGAAGGATGAGGGTTTCTACCAGTGCCACCACCAGGGTAATTAGGTCCTCCACCGCCTCCACCTAGAGGGGGAGGTGGACCACCGCTGCCACCCGAAGGGAAATGTCCTCCTCCACCATGATAAGGTGGTCCGCCGCCTTCTCCGCCTGGAGGAGGGGGTGGACCATTTCCACCACCGCCTGAGGGGTGAGAGGCATTGTAGGTAAAATGAGGTGGGCCTCCACCAACATTAGGTGGGGGCCCACCGCCTCTAACAGGAGGTGGGGGAGGACCGATCGGGGGTGGTGGTACTTAAGGGATAGTTGGTTGGGGTCCGTGTTGCAACACAGGTTGTTTCCCCCATAGAGTATAAGTATTTCCGGGATAAGGTATCCTGTATAGTGCATTTCCGGGATTGGGTTGGCCCGGTGTAGGGTTAACGGAACCTGGATACGCTTGAATCCATGAGGGTTGGGTTACATTTGACGACCCTCCAACATGAGATAATCCCGTGGTGGATGGTCTAGCGGGTTGGGTAGGTCCAACGGAAGGCCTGTTGGGGACTCCACCAACATTCTAGTTAGGAAATGAGGGTTTCCCCCCAGCCACAATAGGCTGACCACTATTCAAAGGTTGAAGCAACGTGGGTTGTTGACTAGCTACCATGGTAATAACATTACCAATAAGATAATCTGTAGGAATGGAGTACCCTCCCCTTGAATTTTGAGGTGGGGGAGGAACTGGTAAAGTAACCGTGGTAGTGATAGGTGTATTGGACCGTTGTCCTTCCACCGGTTGGTTCACTTGAGCTGCAGGACTAGATTCCTACGAGGGTTGACCAGTCTCATTAGTGGTCATGGGGTGGGGTGCTTCAGGTGATCCAAAAGATATCGAATGAACTGGGATGTTTCCGTCGTCAAGTCTTATTTAGAAATGACGATTGTGGAACTCTTCAGAGTGTCGCTCAAGACTTTGTCTTCGAAGCTCATCTCCTTTAACACGTAACTGTTCCAAACATTCGTGAATGGGGCTGAAAGTTTTGGCAAGGTCAGACCTATGGTAAGGCCTAGTGAACTCTAGAGTAGTCCAGTTAGGTGGGGATGAGATGGCAAAATGAGCCATTGGATGGTCTGTAGAAGATGTCCAATAAGCTGCTGAAGGACCAACAGTTGTTGTAGGGTCGTCCTAGGTCGGTTTATCCATTCCAACGATCCAAGTTCTCCCAGGATGATGGGAGAAGGGTTTTGTGAAGTGGGGGTTTGTGCTTCTTCATCCTACGTGGGATGAGAGGCAGGTGAATCTAGTGGAAACAAATATCCACCAATATTCAAGGTGGGGTTCCCTATTTCAGTAACTACGACCACGTTACGCTAATCCATTCTTACCCTTGAAATAAACTCCGGATTAAGGGGAAATTCAGATGGCAATTTCAAGATCCTACGGAACCTTCTCTAGGGAAAATCTGCCAGAGTATCAGGAAAATCATCCAAAAAAGGTCGAAACAGCGTTTCTCCTAAAGGTATACTAAAAGATGTTAAATTTTCAAAATTTACTTCAATCTAATCTAGGATCTTAACTGAGAGAACAACATGTACAACATATCAATCATGGACACAATAATACAAGCACACAAGAGACATAGATTTTACTTGGGGAAAACCATAAAGGTGAAAAACCCCAATAACTTCCTCAGAGATAGATAGAGCAATGATACAACCAGAATACAAGAGATAGTCTTCTCCTAGAAGCAGAGCCTCCTCCTCCACAAGTGCGCCACTCTCCCAAGTGTGAGTGAGAGAATAGAATGTATAAAATGAGAGAGACACACTCTCTATTTATATAGTAACTTGACTTGACCTTTACTCAACTAGGTCGGCCTCAACTTAACCACTTAACATAATGCTGACTGGGCCAACCCCCACTAGGGTGGTCTAATAACCCTTTGACCCACATGACCGACCCCCAATAGGGTGGTCTAATAACCCTTTGACTCACATGACTTATACAAGGCCGACCCCAACAAGGTGGTCTAATAACCCATCAAGTATAAGTTACGACACTTACAATATAAATGACGACACTTCCGTATAGAGGAATAATAACATCTCTATAGGAATACAACCACTTCCGTATAGAGGAATAATAACATCTCTATAGGAATACAATATACATATATGTGAAATACATTCTGAAGTTACATATACATCAACAAAAGAAAAGCAGTCCAAGAAAACCTTCTCAAACTAAGGCAACAAGCAAACTTATGTGACAGACTAGATTCAAAATTTTGGAACCTCATGGGATTATCAAGGCATTGTAAACCACAATATACTGCAAGGTCCAACAGTATGACATGACAAGGAGGATTGGGACCGTACCCTTGCCTGCATACCCGACTACCTAGACAGGACATGCGTGCTAATCTCCCCGAGTGTTGTTCTCAGTGTATTGCTTTGCCAAGACGGACAAATGGTTAACTCAGTTGGTTTCAGGAATCCTAATGGTGTCTCCCGATATACGCAAGGTACGTGGGAGCTCAAATCCATAGTGGTGTTGTCTAATGCACAGCCGTTGGCATGAGACCTTCCGATATACGTATCGAGTACGTGATACACCCTTCGATATATGCCAAGTACGAATTATGGTACTTGGTGGGTACGTGAAGGAGCTCGATATACCGATGTACGTAGAAGACTACAATACCCCCAGACTACAGTGCTGGAAAGTAACGATAACTGCCATGCTTAACGATGTCGGAACACGTCTCTAACTTACACACAAGATTGCCTAAAAATTTTACCTAGTTCTACCGTTTATTTTATCTTGGACGATTAGGTGAATGCATGAGGTGAGTACATAATTGGAAACAGAATGCAAGCCCTATCTACATGCACGGAATATTCTTTTCTTTCGATGAATTCTACCTATGGTAAGGAGAAATCTTTTTCCAATGGTATTTCCAAAACAAACTCAATGCAACACAATTCCCAATGCAAGCAAATTTGACAATGAAAGTACTCTTTTCTTTTTCAATGAGACACACAAACGTACACAACACTACTATCCAAATCAAAGTATTTTTTCTCTTTTCTTTTCTTTTTCAAATCAAAACAACACTAAGTAATGAGATGAGAGGATTCTGAAATGGAGATGCAAGCTTTTCACTCTCTCTTTTCAATGATCTAAAGGCAACAAAAATAAAAAATGCACCTATCTTTCCTTAGCATGGAAACAACTTTTTGAAAGAAAATGAAATGTACTAGAGCTTTTCAAGAAGATGAATAACTCATAATTCAAGAAAAACACAATCAATCATATTTCCATTCATCTTTTCCAAAACATTCCAATGCACAATGACCTCTCTTCAATAACTTTTTGAGAAATAACGGGAAAGAAGCACTTTTAATCTTTCAATGGATGTATCAAAGCAATAAACTTGAAAACAACTTTGCTTTCAGATCTAAATGACTGGAAAGAAAATGTTACTTGCGGCACTCATACACTCGAAAAACTCAAGAAAAGACAAGCACTCAACCAAGTAGAAATGACACACTTAACTCAAAATCAAGCAGCAGCAAGCAAACTAAGCAAGCACAGCTCAAAACAAAAGTAGGTGAGGTCTGGAAGCTGATCCAATGCAACGATCAGATCATGGATGGAAGGAAGGGAATGCAAGAGTGAAAAGGATGAAGGTGAAGGAGACAAAAGTGTCCAACACTACCAATCTCAAACTCATCCAAAGAGGAACCCAAAGTCAATCCAAACAAACCAAACTCTCAACACACGAATCAAAAATGGGATCTCTGGCTGAATGATGCAGCACAGGAAGAGTTCATACACCAAACCAAGGCTCAGACTGTCAGATGAAGGAATGAATGCCCATATGTCAAGTCTCGACAGATCAGCGCACTCTGTCTTTGCAGACATTGTGACGTCGCAGGTTACCTATACGAGAGGTGCGACGGTCTCGCAGTTCACTAATGCACAGGTCACGATGAGCAAGCAATAGACAAAGGACAGAGGCTCAGGAAAACACAGTGTCACTCTGTTTTCACTGCCCAGGTGCGACAGGTAAGTTCTAGATTCAAAATGAATCAAATCTCTCAAAAATGAACCGGAAACAGGTTTGAAACTAAGCTGTCTAAACTCAAAGGAAGAATATCAGGATCTTCAACGTGAAGATATGACAATGGAATCAATCCTAAGAAAGAAAATGGCAAAAAGATAACAAGGCTTGTGACAAGTAATCGACTGAAAATGACTCAGATTAACGATCACTAAGCAAGAATACTCCCTAGTATGGTCATCAAATTTGTTACCGGACAATCCACTCGACCGGAGGTGAGCCGGATCTCCCTAGCTCAATGTGAGTCTAGAACAAATAGAACAGACTACAAACACGTTTCCTAGATCTACTTAAGGATCAAGTACTAGATGTCTTACCTCTTTGATTTCGCTATCCTTTCTCCCGAATGTTGCTCCACGTCCCGAGGTCGTCAGATCCAAGTTGCAAGACCTGTTAAGACACAGAAAAGAGAAACAAGTAAAGAGCATCTATACAATAAGAGATCTATGTAAACAGTTAAGTAGGTAAACAACAAAACATCATTACACATTGAGAATGATATTGGTGGAAAGCATTTGTATTACTGCAAATAGAGGAGTACATGATAGAGATATAGAACTACAACCAATGACTTAACGTAGCATCCCTTCTCCACACAAGCCAATTGCCAAGCCCTTCCAAGGAAGCATGAATTCTCCAAGAGGTGAGTGAAGGTGTCCCAAGAGAGATTTCACCAGCATGTAGATACCATAGTCTTCCTCCCTTTGGTATGGGAGTGAGCCTCACATATATACGACTAAGTGGGTGAGGTTATGGATAGGATAGGATGAGAGATGGTAGGAGAGAGATAGGGGATCCTCCCAATGAGTTAGGGGTTGAGTTCCAGCTCTCCAAGAGATCATGGATAAGTCCCCAAATGGGAAAGCTTCGAGAAAGATCTCGAAATGGTTATTTTTGCCCATTAACAGACCTCGTCGCACTCTGCTATGGAGCAACCTGTGACGTCGCATGTTGCTAGTATGCAACCTGCGACAACCTCTCAAAAGGGTGTACAAACTAAGTACAAATCCTCCAAATGAGCACTTGGTCCAGGTGACTTCAGGGATGTATACACTAAATCATAATGATGGGTATATTTTAGGTGTGACAATAACATCCCAAAATATTGAGAATGCACAAAAAAAAATTAAAAATTAAATATGCTCATAAAGCAACTAAATCTTTTGTAATACTTAACTCATGATGAAATATTCAATGCTTTGAATAACACTTTCATAATTTCACTACTCTTTCTTTCATCATACCTTAATGAATACATGGGAAAACTTCATGTCTTATAGACTGAAGTACTTATAGCAAGTATTTCTTTATTTGTATAACACAACCAAAGCAATTTCAAAATTTTACTTACTCATTGTATTCAATCTCAATGATTTCCTTTCTCATACATAACAACTCTACTCTTTCTTTCATCATACCTTAATGAATACATGGGAAAACTTCATGTCTTATAGACTGAAGTACTTATAGCAAGTATTTCTTTATTTGTATAACACAACCAAAGCAATTTCAAAATTTTACCTACTCATTGTATTCAATCTCAATGATTTCCTTTCTCATACATAACAACTCGTTTCCTCACCATACCCTTTAATTTTAGGAAATTCAACATACCATTCAATTCAAACTTAACTATTATACAAATAATCAATGACCACATCATGACCATGATCACAATAAATTCATAATAATATATCCCATAATTGAGAATTTCATACTAAGAATCCCTATGAATTTACTTCCTACCTTAAACTCTTTTCTCATGTACAAACTATCTATCATCAATTAATATATATTACCAAATGCACAAGTCCATTATTCATGGATTATCTTTATACCCATGGTCTTAAAGGTTATGTGTGTGTGTGTGTGTGTGTGTGTGTGTGTGTTTATATAGCTATATATAGATATAAACTTATATGCATAAAACATTATTTTTATATATATCAAACAAAACTTTTACTTCCTACCTTAAACTCTTTTCTCATGTACAAACTATCTATCATCAATTAATATATATTACCAAATGCACAAGTCCATTATTCATGGATTATCTTTATACCCATGGTCTTAAAGGTTATGTGTGTGTGTGTGTGTGTGTGTGTGTGTGTGTGTGTGTGGTGTGTGTGTGTGTGTGTGTGTGTGTGTGTGTTTATATCGCTATATATGGATATAAACTTATATGCATAAAACATTATTTTTATATATATCAAACAAAACTTAAAATACCTTTAGGGATCGAGGCTAAGAGAACGATTTCAATAATCCATTAAATTCATAACCCTCGGTTACACATAGATACCGTGGATCAATCCAACGAATACTTCATCAACATAATAAACAAGAGCCACGAGGTGGCAATGTCCTCGATGTTGTAGTTGAAAAAGATGATTGTATATAGTGCATTTTGTAATTTGCGATGATGGAAAGCAGCTTATGTTGGAGAGAAGCGTTCAAGTTCAAACTTCAAACCTTAAAATGGATATAATCTCCTTAATGTCGAGAAAAACATAAGTGGAGGAGCTAATTCAAAACACCGGGAAGACTCCTCTCATCTCTACGAAGGACATTTTACTGCAGGAAATCTTCCAAATGGGGCTATGAATCTGACTAGCATCATCTTCATAAACTTCAAGAACCTCATAGGCACAGAAAATGTTTTCCCACTCCAAATCAAAAGAAGACTATGAAAACAACACTGAACAGGAATTATGGGAATGACTAAATTTTCTTCTTGGGATGGCCTGGAGCTGTATCAATAGCTTTGGGTATAGACAACAATCAAACACGGGAAACCTTGTAATTTTGTGCAGTATGATGCTTTTCAGTATCAAAAACCATCCTTATAAATTCTAATGCAAAAGCCAGAAAATGAATACAACTAAGCTATAAAGAAGAAGACAAATCAAATTTCAACAAGAGCAACCAATTGGCTGAATATTAAATCGTCTGATAGCCATAAAAATCTACAGCTATTGGCATAGATAGAAGCCTATGTGCAAAGAAGAAAGGTGACCAAGGTATTATATCAGAATACAGTTATTGTAACTATCCAGGTAAAAGGATTGTTATGAAAGGAAACATCAATATTTTTTAATAACGAACAAATACTTGCAGACATGCAACTAGTGTAAATGCCAGAGAAAATACATTTGACTACCATATAATATATTTTTAAACAAAACCAGAAACACAAGTCAGCACTCAACTCAAGTGCATCAAGAGATGGATGGACAATGTTTAGGCCAATATTTTTGTCCTGAAATAGTCAGATCAATCAAAAAGTAAAAACGAAAATACATTTGTGAATTGGACATCGACTACCATACAATATATTTTTATACAAAATCAGAAAACACAACTCAGTCCTCAGTGTAAGTGCATGATGATATGGATGGGTAATGTTTAGGTCATTATTGTGATCCTGAAACATGCAGATCAATCAAGATGTTGATCAATCAACATGCTAATCAATATGCAGATCAATCAAGATGATGTCCTCAACATTTCCATTTGCTTTATGCACAGAACAATGTGGGAAGCATGATAAATACAATATATATAGACCTTCAATTGTTTTTAAACTAGAACAAGTTTGAGTAAGTTGGAATTGAATCAGAAGCAAACATGCAAAATAAATTCTAAGTATGAAGTAGAGAGTGCAAAATTTAGAAAGGTATGAAGGAACATCGCAGACATTTTTTCATTTGGTAATGTATGAAAAGAAGACCACAGTAGTTAGTTTTGCTAAAAACAAAGAGCTTTTATGCAATAAATATTTCAATAGCAAAGAAAAGGGCCACCAAATATGTTGATGGTAAATTGTTTTTTCTACATAGTATAGTAAACATTTATGCTTATTATAATAGTTATAACATGAATGAGAAACAACAATCGATGGGGAACATCCTAGACATTTTTTTCCTATGCCAATGTATCAAAAGAAGAGCATGCCTGTTTGTTTTGCTGACAAGAAACAACTTTAAAGGCAATAAATATTTCAATTACAAGGGAAGGGACTGCCAAATATGCTGACAGTAAATTGCTCTGCATAACACATTAAACATTGATGTTTACTATAATAGTTACAACATGAATAAGAAACAACAGAAAGCAACAACTCTTCCAAAATATATCAATGCAGCAATCAAATGCTTGAAAAGTATATCATATGAAAGAACAAAATTGTAAAAGTGGAAAACAAGTATGTATGCCTATCTTAAAACAAGTATGTATGCACGGAGAAGCATTCAAATAAAGTTTTGTTTTTGAATATATATTTATATGATTTTATCAAAATCATGACAACAGAGTTTGTCAACATATTGGATGCATAGATAGTTGTTGTATACATTGGTACAAAACCATGGCAGTTGACCATTCTATCTATAAGTTCATGCCATAAGCAATTGTTAAAAAAAAATTGCTATTGTCCATGGCCCCATTGGGGATGTTTCTTTTTAAATCCAAGGAAGAAAAAACTAGTTGAAGAAGTTGTAGCATGGGCATCTATCCATGTTCACTTGCTTTCACATTAAGGCCAAGAAAAAAGAAAAAAGAAACTGTGGTAAGACTGTGACTATATCAAAACAACAAAATTTTAATAAAGTTTTTTTCTTTTCTTTGTATGCAAGCTATTGCCAATGTGCACAAGCATTTTCCAGAACTAGATATCTCCTTTGAAAAATTTCAGTTGAAATAAACATGGTGACTGTAGTGGAAAGGGTGCTCAAATTTGCTTCCTGCACCTTGAAAAAAAGGAAAATATTATCATCCAAAGCAAGTGACAATTGGAACTAAAACATGCTGTTACAAAAAATTAAAAGGTGAAGAGTGATTGCAACGAGTGGAAAGATTGAGAACCAGTACACAAGAAAATAAGGTAGACCAGTATTATGCAGAAGATGAACATGTTGATCAACACAGAAGATGAACATTTGCAGCAAGATACAAAGGATTAGTTTCTACAAGAGACTATTGAGTTTGTTCTTCATTTCCATTCAAGATGGAATCTATGTTGTGAACAGATCACAACGATGTTGAACTGTGGTAGATCCAAGGACAGAACACATGAAATATGTGATTTTGAAAATATGATTGAAGCATTTGCAATTGCATAGAAAACAATAAATTTGAAGTGAAAAAAAAAATTGGAAGGAAGTTTCAAGTTCAATGTTGCAAGAAACAATTGATCTAAGAAAAGATAAAAAAATGCAGTCGACAGAAACAATTGGCATGTGTTATTTTTAGGGTAAAAGACATAGATAGGTTTAGATGGCAATTCAAGCAGTCTCTTTAGCATGGTAGCTCGGTCAAATGAAGCAGACATGCAAAATAGATCTTGGATGCTCATTCCATGTCTTTATTTGGTGCAATGACTTTTTTTGGGTATGGGAAAACAAAAAAAAAACAAAATTCAAGAAAACTATACATAGATCAAAACTTCTGGTTGCAATTGCAAATTGCATGGAAATGGATACAACTGAACATGTCAAATGAAACAGAAAAAAGAGGAGTTGAGCCATGGACAATGTCTATTGACATTGCAATTTAGGAAAACATAATTATTTACTATATACTTTTTTTAAGAATCTTAAAGTTATTTGAGAATGAGCTATCAAACCAAAAGTGAAAAAATGATTTGGATTTGTTCTTCCATGTTCTATATCTGGAAAGATGTGCTTGTAAAGATGTCTATGGCATCTATTTTTTTGCACTGATATAGGATGTCGATATTGCAAAGACATGTACGTTTGGCACTGATAAAACAAATAATAAAAATAGACATGATTCAATTTTAAAAACCTAAGAAGAATAATGCGAATTCTACAATGTAAAACTACTCAGAACTATTTATACAGCGTTAATGAAAAGTTGACTCATAAAAAAACGAACCCAATACTAAAACTCAATAGGACATGTTTATCAACTTTAAGTTAATACGGTCTATTTCCATTACTTACAGTATCTATGGAACTTGTTTTTTTAGTGCAAAATAATGAAATAGGAACACAGATAGGAATACCTGATCGCAACAAAATATTGCCCATGCCAATGGCTTGCTCAACATAATATTTCGCATATGCAGGCTCAAAAAGCACCTCATGCCTTGCAGAAGAGAGTATACTGCAAGAATTCCATCTGCAATAACTAAGAATCTGCATTAAAAGGAACCCATGTCAGATCTTATCAGCCCTGCACTGTTTCTAAGGATACCAAATTTCAAGAAACCAATAAGAGTTGGGTTTGTGCAAGTATTGCAGAAATCACATGAAACTCATGAAGGATACCTAATTTCAAGAAACCAATAAGAGTTGGGTTTGTGCAAGTATTGCAGAAATCACATGAAACTCGCATGAGTGTTTTCACCAATTAGTGAATGATTCCAAGATGAAATAATGTCACCACATATCTTGTCAAACTCCAAGATAATGTAGTCATTGTGAAACTTACAATTTCATTGTAATGGGAAGAGATACTGAAGGTAATGGGTAGAGTACTACAGTGCTTTCTCGTCCTTTCGAATATACATGGAATTTTAACAATTATAAATGATGACATCTCAGTGTTATTCCTTCATTCATAGCCAACGTAGTTACCAAATTCGCTTGTATTAGGCCAAATAATAATTAAATTCGAAAATTTATTTTGTATCTAGATTTATTTGTTGAAATACATGATGTAATTTCAATCCTAAATCCTGCATCCCGATTTCTTGTGAGAGAGTGATTTCTTTTTACATGAAAAGCCCCCAAAAGCAATACACATGAAGCCTGTCTTAACCACAAACAAAAAAAAGAAAAAAAGCTTGCTCTGTTCTGTCAACTGCGATCAATTTGCATGGAACTATTTTCAAATATTATTATGTGACATAATAATACAACACTTCAAACAAATCTTACACCAATAAATTCATTGAGAGATTAAAGATGGAAATCAAAATTGCAGCTGTCACATCATAATATGCCTTGGCTTTAAGAGATAGACACATTCTCGAGTCCATAGAGATGCATAAAGCAAATGGTTACAGGGTAAAGAAAATCACCACTAAATGAAGCCGGGCTTAACCACAAACCCCCCCCAAAAGCAATACACATGAAGCCGAGCTTAACCACAAACAAAAAAAGAAAAAAAGCTTGCTCTGTTCTGTCAACTGCGATCAACTTGCATGGAACTATTTTCAAATATTCTTATGTGACATAATAATACAAGACTTCAAACAAATCTTACACCAATAAATTCATCGAGAGCTTAAAGATGGAAAAAAAAATTGCAGTTGTCACATCATAATATGCCCTGGCTTTAAGAGCTAGACACATTCTAGAGTCCATAGATATGCATAAAGCAAATGGTTACATGGTAATGCAAATCACCGCTAAATGTGAAAAAAAGAAGCAATGTTAAAGACATACAACAGGTTAACCCTCGCGAGTAGAACTGCTAGGTTTGTTGACAAAATCGGGAGTGAAAGACCATAAAAAATCATGCTCGAATGTAATGTGTTGATTGCATTTTAATTTTTGCAAGACGACAACAGCCATTTTCGGTGAGAGTTGACATCCATTCACATGCATTGTTTGACCGACAAGCAAAGGGCTTGGGTTTCAAGGATTTTACCCTTGACTCGGTCGTTTGGGTCTCAAGAATTTGACGCTTAACCTGGCTAAACAAATGAGGGATTTTTTTCAACAAACACCCATGCAACAAAGAAATATGCTGAAACCATCAACAAGATCAACATTTTTGAATTTCACAACACACATTTTTCAAACAACTGCCAAATAGAAGCAAACAATGGAAATTCATGGTTTATAGCCATTCCCTAAATGAAAGAACACTGACTTTCGAACTAGTATTACATTCCATTAAATAACAAAATAGGCATTCTAGTAAGCCGACGGAACCACTCACCTACGAAAGAAACGCAACAGGAACCCTAAACCACTCACCTGCGACAGAAACGCAACAAGAACCCTAAAGAAGGAAAATATAAATTCCTTTCTTGAATGAGTGGACAGACGAGCCAGGTGGAAACAATAGTACCCACAAGCAGAAAACAAACGAAAGCATTGCCCCACGCACCAAACACAGAAGAGAGTCATGCCAAAGAAAACCAGCAGCAACAGAACACCTCCGCAACAACACAATGAAATAGAGTTTCTTAATACATACCATCGATGCATTCAAATCTCCACAGCCAAGGACGTTGCACGAAGATAGAAAAAATTTTAAACCCTCGAAGTCGTAAACAACCATACCAGGCTCAGTATGAAGGTCCATCACCCAAAAATAAAATATGACCCAAGTCAATCTGCATTCAATGCAACAGCGACAGTCTCGAGTCCAACAATGCACTCTTCAATCCCTGGAACAAACACAAATACAGGGAAAACAGGACTCCATCCACCATATCGGAAGGACCAGTTGAGATGACAGTCTCACCAACCGCATTTACACCGCGAGATCATGAAACCAGGGCACTGTCCGTCCTCCAGCCTCGGTACATTGAACCAGCATTAATCACCCTACAAACATCGAGCCTTGGACTGAACCAGCTATGATGCAAGCATGACGTCAGGGCCTGGGGCACACAAACCTAGGCCTATGTCATGGCGCACAGAACCAATAGAAACTGCGAAAATTTGTTATTTAAAAAATCAAAAAAAAAAAATTCTCCAGACTATGTAAAAAGCTTAGTTTAAGGCAAAAATTTCAAATGGACTCCCGATTAATATCCCTGACCGAAAACATAATGTCGGGTACATAACAACCTTGATTCAGAGAGGTGGGTAATGGATCCACTATCTATTAAGAAGACAATTCATCGTGGATTAAGAGGCAATCTCTACTAATACGGGATTGACTTAAATGTAACTGCCACATGATAAACAAGGGGTAGGTGCAATGAACTAATTGCATGCCTTGATTCCACTAATAAAACAAGATTTTTTACAAGCAAACATTTACTCCCAAGACTGATCGTCCTGCTGTTCTACACCATGTAGGAAGAGGTTGACTAATAATTACACAAAGTTTGATTAAGATAATATATACCAAACAAAAATTAAGCATTCAATTTCATTAATAAATAGTGGATTGTCTTTCCAATTAGACTAGCAGAGGACTGATCATTCCACTCTAGGAGAATTGATCTCTCACTCTTTTAAACATAGAATTAAAATGCCAACGTTTACATAAAGGATCAATATCCATAGAGGATCGATCCCTTATCTAGACAAACAATAAATATTTAAACGTTTTCTCAAAGGGTTGATCTCCAGAGAGAGTCGATCTCTCTAATTCAAGGGAAACATAAAAAATCGAAACACATAAACAGACAATCAAATCGCAGAAAGGATCAACCTCTTAAATTTTTAAAACATCAATTTGGATATCCACCATAAACACAAAATCGATCTCCATAGAGAATCGACCTGCTAACTTTTAAACAACAATTAAATTTTTTATCATAAACATACGATTGATCTCTTTCAAGGATCGACCTCTTAAATTTTGCATAGAACATTTAAAGCGATGGTTGATCTCTGTTGAGGATCGACCTCTTATCGTTTGCACAAAGAATAGCAAAAAATTATTTAAACAAAGGATCAATCTCCGTAGAGAATCGAGCTCTTAATATTTTGCACAAAGAAATATATCAAACAAAAACAGAGGATTGATCTTTGTAGAGTATTGATCCATTAAATCTTTGACAATAAATGAAATGTACACATTAACTAGAGGATTGATCTCGGTAGAGAATCGATCTCTCCCATTAAAATGGCTCAACACAATAATATATAACCAAAGGAAGGACTTCGACATGATTACTTAGAAGAAGATCACACCATAGAGCTATAACTTCGAATGATTCACCTCAATAGATATATTTATCACAGAGATTGCTGGAAACAATACCCATAGGGGTTCATTTCTATCATAGAGACCTCATAAAATATTTTCATTGAATCAATCCGTCAATAACCTCGACTTAGTTCTAAATCATAGCGATATAAATCATTCATCGATTGCATTCATCACACTAATGAAAAAGAACCAAGCATTTCACACAAGATCATTCAATCCCATAACACACAGAGGTTTGATACATACATGATTTCGGTCCAACATACGTTATTAACACAATGTACATTGTTCTAATTTAATGAATGTGAAGATGCAATAAGGATATTAATCCATCCTCCTGCACACGCATTACTCATAAAAGAGCACACAGTCTATAATGTTTTTCCCGGGGTTTCAATCCCACACTTAACATTATCATAAAAATATATAGAGTTCTCATCAACTGATTGTACAGAGTTATAATAAAAAAGAATAAAAATTGATTATTAGAACTAGTTATAAGATCTTTTCCACACAACTCATGTTATATTAATACAGTACAGATATCTATATGAATTTACCTCAACCCATCGCAAGTAGATTCAAACTATTGGCATATGTAAAACATAGTGTATAAAATAAAACAAATCACATGATATTATATCCAAATATATTTGTAATATGTATACATATGTAACAGAATGCAATATTTTCCCAACTTAAGGAATGAAAATAGAGTATAGAGGTACATATAACATTCGTATTATACTTCACACACACACACACACACACACATATATATAACAGAGTGATGTAATTCAAGTTATGTCACCATGTCTTGTATATGTAATAGAAAATAAACTACAATCATATATGTGATTCACAACTCATTGGTTCATAAGAAAAATTACACTTACTTGAAATAATGCGAATGAAAACTTGGAGAATCAGTTCCTCCCAACCATAGAAGAGAGTAGCACAACTACTATCTCAACTCCACCCCTGAGTTGGATCACCTCCAGGAACACTAGAACTAACAAGCAAAGCTTCCACGCAACGCTCTCTCTCAGAGTCTGTAACAAGGTCAGTGATGGACTTACAAAAAAGAGAAACACTCAACACGTGCACTCATAGCAAAATTTCTTCGTTCACAACACAACATCATGTGCTATGTCAATGCACCAATTTATAGTTAGTTCCTTCTCATTATTAAGCATAGGATTATATATGATTGCATCACACCCAAAACCATGGGTGAATACCAAGGGACAGTAAATACTATGGGACATCCAAGCTTCCTAGTCAAACTAACCAACTAACCACTCAACTAATTAATGTACCAATAACGGGTAGTGGACCTGTGAGATTACAATTCTTAACACACCCCCTTAATCTCAACTGGGATAGTGTTCAATACTATCACTGGCTAAGTGTTGTGTCTGCTGGTCTATGTCTCAGCTAGGCATACATTTCATTCAAATAAACTTAAGCTTTACTTTCGTCCTTGGTGTGTACTTGGATTGCTTCTTCTTTGTATTCTTGAACTTGATGCTAAGTAGGCGTTCTTCAACGTCTTCTTTAGTTTCTTCACAATAAACAATTTTATTGCTTTTGATTGGTGTTGAAACAAGTCTTCTTCTTCTTCTTCTGTTTCAATATATTGTATGTTGTTGTCCATTTTACCTGCACACTCAAATTTTTTGTCAAAAAAAAAAAAAAAAGATGAATATATTTCAGCTCTTCTTGGAGAGCATTCACATCTTCCTCTTCTCTTGTTTCAATGATTTTCATCTCTTCTTGGAGAGCAATCACTTCTTCGTGTTCTACATCTTCCTCTTCTGTTATTTCAATGGCAGCTACATCATCATTCTCATTAACTGTTGCAGCTTGTAACCACTGTGCATCCTTTACTGCTTTCTCAAAAAATGTGGGCTGACAAGGAAACATAGCATACTCATACGGCTCATCAATAATGGGAGTATGCTCATATAGCTCCCTCAAACTTTTGGTTTTCTGGTTTTGTGATGAATTGGTGCTACTTCTATGCTGCTATCAACTATCTCTTTCTTTGAGAGACTATCATTGCTGCTATCAACTGTCTCTTTCTCTGAGAGACTATCACTCACATCACTGGGGACTGCTACATTGACAGGTTTTTTTTCGCTGTGATAAGAAAACAAAGCTAGATCAACAAGCTTTGCTAGGCTTACTTGATCATTGGCTACCTCATAAACACAGTATTCTTGGTTGTTTTCCACTTCACTGTGGGATTCCTGGTGCTCTGTGTGGCTTGCAAAGTCAACTAGTTCCTCTTCACTAAACTCTGTTTCATCTTCTTCTACATCAAGTTCCTCTTCACTAAACTATGATTTCAATATATCCCATGCTTCTTTTGGAGTATAAACTTCTGCAATGTTATGAAAGATGGAATAATCTATACTATTTTGTATGAGACTTAAGGAAACAACTTGTCTTCTTTCTTTCTGATACTCTGTCAAATTCTCAAATGCTTCTAGATCACTAGGATCCTCTTCAACTACAAAATTCCACAACTCTTGTGACCTTAAAAAATTCATTATGTTTAATGACCATAGTTCATAATTATCTCCATCAAAGGTTTTCCATGAACCTATTGAAGTTAACAGATTTCTTACCTCTTCGATTTCTTCTGGTAACTCTTCTAGCACCATCTTCAAGATTCCATCTTCTTGGTTTTCTTCTTCTATATCATCGATCCTTCAGACTTCAAATCCTTGGAAGTTGGATAGAAACTCCATATCTTTACTACCCTTTTCTACACAATTTCTTCTTGGATCAATATCTGCTTCAATCTAATCTGAACAATGTTCGATCGTTGTCCAATCTTTTGGCTCAACGTTGTCCAATCTTTGAGCAATACTTTCTCTTCAAAACTGGATCAGTAGATAAACTGATCTGGTCCTTTAAAATAGTGCCGCAACTTCTCTTACGAGTATAGTGTGTCACAGGGTGTGTTGGGAAAAATCCGTGCAAGTGAACAGTGTTCGACGCACTTTTCCTTAAAAACAAGGGCGTCAGAGACACGCTTCTTCCATGTAGAGAGTGCGTCGGTGACGCATTTCTTTTATGCAACAGATGCATTGCACCGCAGTTCCCAAAAGGGACAGGTGCGTCGACTCTTTCAACGGAAAAATTAAAAAAAAAATTGATGCGGCCCCAAAAACTGTGAAGCTTCTCCTCCACACCAATGTGTTCCGTCTTGATCTATGAGTGTATGCTTTCCACTATGTGGAAATTCTTACCCAATAACAAAAGGTATGGATCGGGCCATACGCTCTAATACCATGTCCAACCTTGAATGTTGCAATGCAACATACCCATTCATGAATGTCACAATCCAATGTAACCCTTGACAAATATTGCAATATGGAAATACCCTTTTTGAATGTAATAATGGGACACAACCAATGTCAAACCAACCACTTCCACAAATGTTAACCAAGACGTATGTTGTAATGCAACATAGCCAAAGTCAACCATGGTCTTCCATTACCAATATGGTCAACCATATTTGACCATGGTCAACCTGGCTATCCATAGTTCACCATATGCATTGCCTTTTGATTATTAACCATGAACTTATATAGGATTACATCACATCAATACCACTGTCCAATACTATGGGACAGGAAATACTATGGAACATCCAAGTGTCCTAGTCAAACTAACCAACTAACCACTCAGTTAATCAATGTACCAATAACGGGTAGTGAACCGGTGAGATTACAATTCTTAACAGGGTGGCCTCTTGCTTGTATTTTTTTGTTAAAAATTGATTTAGTATTGCACCAAGAGGGAGGCCTCATTGATAGAGAGCCAACCCATTGTTTATGTTTGATATTTGGTTAATCGTTGCAAAAGAAGGTGACCTCCTTGATAGAGAGCCAACCATTGTTTTGTTTGTTAATATTTATTTATGTTTGCAATAAGAGGGAAACTTCTTTGACAGAAAGCCAGCCCAATGTATGAGATTGTTGATGTTGTTTTTTTCGAGTTGTTGGTGGAGAGGGCAGACTCTCAAAGAGAGGGCCGACCCAATGACTTCCAAGGATTACCATTTGGGGAAAAGACGCCCCATTGGATTGTGACTTTTCTCATGAAGAAGAAAAGCGGCCAAGGTAGATCTATGATCTTTTACCTCAGTAATGGGAAGGGGTATAGATCTTATTTGTTACAGAGATGGAGGGCATCTCTACCATGTTAGGATTGCTTCTTTATTTAACTTACACTGTTGTTTTCAAAATGGAGGGCGTCTTTTCCCTTCTATGCTTGCTGCATTATTTACTTCATAGTTTATCAAGATGGAGGACATCTCTACCCTTGCATGCTCATTTCACAGGATTGCATTGACTTTAAAAATGGAAGGGATCTGTCCCTTGCAGACTCCATGCATCAACGCTATCATTGTGGTGACAAATCTCCATAGATTATACATAAATGATTATAAGAGTGTCTGGGAGCAAACCTCATCATCTTGGAGTGTAAACTCCAAATTTAATTTATTAGTACTTTGTGTTTATAAAGATTGTATAAGGACAAATCTCATCATCTTGGAATGTAAACTCCAGACTTAATTTAGGAGGACTTGGAGTTTATTAAGATTGTATTAGAGAGAATCTCATAATCTCAGAGTTTAAATTCCAATTTTGACTAATGAGTTAGAAGGACTTGGAGTTTATAAAGATTGTATTAAGGAGAATCTCATAATCTCAAAGTTTAAACTCCCTCTCTCATCATGGAGTGTAACTCCATATTTTTGTTTTATATGAATGTTGTGTTTATTTCATAGAAGCGATCTTATAGAGTGATCTCTCTTTCCTTGAACATTTAAAGAAGAGACAAGAAGATCTTCATTATTATTTGAATTACTTGACCAAATTTTAATGTCTGCATCCCTTATCTAATAATTGAAAACACAGTTCTCTATGGTTGGCTATGAGCTCCGTTTAATATGTTACTTGTCCTACATAGGTATTTAGATTACGTTTGGTCATAAGAGCATGTTTCTTTATAAATGTTTTTAATGTGGGATTAAAAGGTTACATATATGACTGGTGGTCATATATGGGTCATATTTCAATAGTTGGATAATATTAAAGTAAGATTAATGTTTCCGGTACATAATTGGGATAACAGTTTTATATCTTGGTTCAGGGAATTTAAGGAAATGGTTTTCTTATCTCAATTAAGAAAGCAATGTTACAAATTTATTTATTTATATGGTGGATTTAATGGTTAAAAACATTAAAAAAATTATAAGTTCAACTCTAATAAAAAGATAAGGTATATACATCTTTATTTTCATAAATAAATAAATATTATTATAATAATAATTATTTATTAACTAATTTTAAATTCTAATTTTATTTATTTTATTTTTATTAATATAATAATTTTTAAAAAATGTGAAATATAATGCAAAAATATTCAATTTAGCCTATTTTATCTAATTTGGTTAACGGTGTATTTTGCATCCTAAATTGAAAAAAATAAGAATAAATATGTCCGCATTATCTAATTGGGATAGCGGTGTATTTTACATCCTAAATTGAAAAAAATAAAAATAAGAATAAATATGTCCGCATAAGTACCCATATTAGGATTTGAATACATTTTTTATAAGATTACTTACTAAAATAGAGGGGTGTATATATCCTTATTTACCTATTTGAGAAATACGTAAGCATCATAAAACATTTTTAAATAAACGATTAATAGAGACTTGATTTTTTCAAAACTCTAACAAATCATTTCTTAGTCACGATATTCAATTCTTAAGCCATGCATAAAATCTCATAACCAGGGATCAAATTTGAAGAGTAGGGTCCCATTTCACTTTGAAGGGCTCTGAGATATTGAACCTTCAATGCTGCCATGTAAAAATAAGTCATTCTTTTCATTTGAAAATGTACTAGTACATCAAAATTTCAATGTTTACTTACGTAGTAAAGTAGAGAGGTTTTATTTTGCAGTGGATATAGTAGCACTGAACGTTATACATGTCATATAACACAACCATACTTCGCCCCGCTCTAGTGGCTGGGTCTCTAGGCCACTATGCCACATTTTCCATCTTAGCAGTTTCCCAAATTGATCTTGCCTCTTAAACTTTCAACGAGTATAATAATACAGTTAACTTACTAACCCCATTCCAATCCAACTTTCATCCTTACATCCAAAATTAATACTATTTTACTCTTTCATGATCTGCTTGAACATGAGGAATTTATTAGTGAAACATAACTTAGGAGACACATAGAAAATCCACTTTCCAATGTTCAGTGTGAATTTCCATAACTAAATTCATTTAGCTTGCTAGCCCAATTCCAATCCAACTTTTAATGAGTATAATAATATTTAATACCTCTTAAAATGGGTTCCTAGGCTGCTTCAAACACTACGAACTCGATGAAGAATTGGGTTATTCAACTCTTCTAAAAGCAACATGATGCTTATTCTTGGAAAAGTTCAATCTTTGTGAATCAGTACGCTCTTCAAACTAATATAAATTCTAGCCTACTTAACAATGGAAAAAATGATAATGTAAGAAAAGAAAGAAAAAAAAAATTGTTTTATAAGCCAAAAACAATGGACGTTGAGTTTGGTCTCTATCTGTTACTAAATTAGTGAACAATAGAGATGTATGCAGAAAAGCCGTAAAAAAGGTGAAGGGAAAGAATCTGAATGGTAAATTTTTTTTACTTTGTTCAATTGATGACCATAATTCACTTTCATGCACCTCTATCAAACAACTTTGTTTCCATTTATAATCCTCCTTCACGCAAGTATATTAGAGAGAACAGTTCAACAAAGAAGTTGGATTGGGCTGAAAACTAATAGCAAGTTTCTTTGTCACTCTAATTGTGTACCCTACGGCAGAATTGAATGCCAATGACAAGAATATATGTTTTAATTTTTCATTCAACACTATGAATGCCACACGTACTTGGGATAGAATAAGTTTAAGCACTCCTTACATGTTACATGCTATGTTATGGTTTGAGCAAAGAGAACTATCCAACTCGAGGAAACTTTTGTTCTCAATAGTTGATTAAGGACCCTGGATGCTTCTTCTCTATAGCCCTCCCCCTAGATTTCATTATACATACTAAATCTATGGTATGATGGAGTAGAGGATGGGTTGTAACTTGTGAAGCGTAAGTAAAACGTAGGTAGACCAAGTAGAGAGGAGATGCATAGATGCTTGAAGTTCTTGTTTTATTCCAGACCAGCCGATAAGGGTAACCAAATCAAAAGGTAAAGTAGCACTGTCGCTCTAAAGATCAAGATTACAAAAATATTTTTGTCCTAGTTTGTACAGTCGAACGCGGATTGTAAGTGTAGTAGCATCGGTGGTCTTCATATTAATAAATACCAAGTATAATAAACCATTTACTAGAGGAAGGTGTCGATTCAACTACTGAGCAATTGGGGAAAATAGCTCATGTAATATAGTTTTAGATACAAAGTCTAGATTCTTGATCTAACTCATTAACTAGATGCATGGAGGTTGGCAGAGTGGGAACTTCCCCAAATCCCCAGGCTTTTTGGTAAAGCTGGGGGGTTCACTGCGCACACATGTTTCTCGTAGGGATGCAACAATGACCAGTGGAAGTTGAACGGGGAAGAACTCGGTTTTAGAGTGAAAACAATGGTCTTCCTTGTCCCCTTCATTTCAGGAAAGTTAAAGGGCAGCTAAATTCTCAAGAGCTTCGATCAAGTGACAATTGAAAATAGGGCAAGGCAAGGAGCACGTGGAATCATATGCGCATACATAGGACATATGAAGAAAGAATCAATTGTTGTTGTTACTATAGTTGGGAATTGATAAATGTCGTTCTAAACAGCCTTTGACGGATATTTGTGACAAACCCACTCTCGAGTCCAGGCTTTATATTTGAAGCCTTCAAGGCCCATTTGAAGTAACAAAATTTCAGTCAAATAATAATATTGTGTTTGAACTTTGAAGTTACAGAATTTTAATCAAATAACATAAATTTTTAAATAATTGATGGGATCATGAATGGATAAAATGATGTACATACCTGTAAATTCATAGGATGTCGCCATTCTAGTCAGCCTTGAAGTTGAGCTCCTCTAAGAAAATGAATTTCTTTATATATGTTTATGGCAGGTTGGCATTGGCAGCTTCACTCCGCAAACTCTCCTGGAGGAGATAGGGTAGGTGGAACTTGGAAGTAGCTCGACCACAACAGAGTAGGGATATAAGAAAAAACTTGTTTGTAATCCTTTAATACTATATATTGATGGTCGGAGCCATGGAAGCATGGAATTCAAGCATTGACTTGATACAACAAAGAAAACACAAGGTGGGACTCGAGAGCCGCGGGATTGACTTGATACAACAAAGAAAACACAGGGTGTGAGGATCGAAGTCGTAGACGGTAGGATTAACTTGATACAACAAATAAAACGTAGGGCTGTGGGTAGGGGCCATGGGAAGGAGCAACAACCTGCAACATTACAAGAAGTTTCTGGATTGTGGATTTTGTCTGAAATGCCAAATTCAGGGCACATTAACATAATATATTATACATTGAATACTCAATTAACTCATTGAGTCATAATTCACGAATTGGTATGTGATAACTGTAACTTGGTAACTTGGTAATCCTACTGCCAACAACACGTATGATCCACCAACCAGGTTTAATAAATTTGTTGCTTCCATTAAATGTGTTAAACATGTAAGCGCTCACTGCAAACACGAGAACTTAGAAGCGTACAAGCCATGGGTTGCTCAGTGTAAGCCCGTCCACGTAAGTTGGTCAATGATATTATTAGAGGCCCAATGGTCCATGATCCATGGATGATCGAACAATGGATGATCGAACACATGGATATTGGAGAGTAACCGAGTCCCATTTCCAAGTCACCTAGCTAGTAGCCACATTCCCAATTTCCCACTGAAAACTGTCGATGGGTGAAATTTGAAACTACCCTTCTGTTGCAATTTTAAATAATAATGATTAATTTAATTATTGAAGGGCTTACCATGAAACTGAATTTTTTGCATGATAAAATTTGAAGTAGCCTTCTATGACGTGTAAAATGGCCTCTGAAGGGCCCCGAAGGCTTCAAATTTGAAGCCTGCTCATAACATAATTCCTTCAATCTGTTCCGAACGCAATGCATAAAATCTCATTACATCTCAACAAAATTATCGAATTTGAAAAGCATCAACGTTATGAATTTTCATACTGTAAGACGGTGTTCACCGCGTCCTATAATTACCAAACTTTAAATCTTACAGATAACTGTAGATCCAATACCCTGAACATAGTCCACATTTGAGCTTTCCGGTCTCTCAATGGCAGCCCACTTTCCACAGGTTTCCGCTTGCGCTCCAGCGGCACTTTCGAACGGTGGAGGCTCAAACATATAATAAACCTGAGCATAACCGCCACTGGTTTTAGCATAACCGCTCACAAAAATCCTGTCACGCCACTCTACACAACACGAAATCACTGGAAGGGTTTCTGGAAGAGAACCCACAGCCCTCCAAACGTTTTTCTTGGAATCGTACTGTATCATTCCCAGCTGCGTCTGGAAGGAATATAAGCTCCCTGAATTAGAAGAAGCAACAACACACGATCGAGGGCCTTTCCCATCACCGACCGTCCACATATTCTCCAGCATTGACCATGCCCCTGTTTCTGGATCGTAAATTTCTGCACTACGCTCGAACCGATCACACGCGTGAGTAGTATCAAGTATGTCCACTAATAACGATAAATTTCCCGTGGATAAAAGCACCATAGCACTCGTCCCGCTCTTGGCTCATGTCAGGAAGAATCTTCCACTCGTCTTCCGCCACATTGTAAACTGCTGCTCCCCGGAGAGCATTTACCTCGTCGTCATGTCCTCCAGCAACATAAACAAGTCCTTCCGGCGACACGGAGCAAGCGCCGGAGATTCGAACCAGTGGCATGTCGGCACCGCGGCTCCACTTACCAGACAAGAAATCGTTGATGAAAACGGTGTTTAGCGCCTCCAGGGCGTTGAGGTCGGAGGGTTTCCAGCGGCCTATCAAAATCAGCTTCTGATTCACAGAAACGCAATCGCAAAAGAGTGGAAATCCAAGATGACGAACTGGAAATATGGGAAGGCGAGGGAGTGTTTCCCAAGGGTGATACACAGTAACTAGTAACTTGGAGTCAAGCTGATTCAATCGAATCAACTCAATACTAACCAAGTAAAAAAAAGTGGGAATTTTTTTTAGCTGGTTCGTTCGCTATTTCTCTCTATTTCTCTCGTTCTAGGATTTTTAGTATTCTGCCAATGGTGGGTTTTCTCAGAGCTTGGGTTTTGTTTTTTATTGGGGATTTTCCCTTTGGGGCTTAATATTTTCTAAATTTTGGGGGCTTTTATCTTTTTCTGAATGCCCTTTATTTTCCCTTTGGGGCTTAATATTTTCTAAATTTTGGGGGCTTTTATCTTTTTCTGAATGCCCTTTATTAGTTGGCTTTCTTTTATTATATGGTACAACTTTGGGACATCTGGCAGTGGTCCCTCTACTGCTTTGTGGGAGCTGTTTTTTTTGTGTTTGGTTACGCGTGGCGTCTCAATCGTGTGGATGGACCCAAACTCTTTTCCTACCTCAGAAAATGGGAAAGGGATTTTTGGAACCTTACAGAGTGTTTCGGTGGAGAAGGGTTTTCCTGAATCCGCTCCTAAGCCCCTAGGTGTGCAGCCCGAACGCAAGAAGACTGCACTGTTTGGAGATAAGGCACGTCTGCGTCGCTCATGCAAAGCCATTAAGGCCAGAGAGGGAAGAATACAATTTTTTATTGAGACACGGACCAATTTGGATTGCATAGAAATGTTATCCTGGAGGGCGTTAGTTGGAAGATTGGAGTTAACATCAGGAAGCAAAAAAGAAATTATGGATTGGGTCAATAAACTCTGGACTCCTCTGGTAGGCATGGCTCCTAGGGTCAATATCCTTCTGAACAGATGGATTTTATTTACTTTTCTGAATGTTGAATGTGTTAATGATATTCTGAACAACATTTGGTTGTTTAAGGATGTATCTCTGTTTTTAAAAAGATGGCATAGTGCATTTGACCCATTAAGGGAAAAGCAAAGTCGGAGGCACTTATGGATGTTGATACCGAGTCTTCCTATTGAAATTTGGACAGACATTATTTTAACAGGGTTGGCAAACAAGGTTGGGAAGTTTATTCGACTGGATAGAAACTCGTTATATGGTTTTGATAGACAGGTAGCCAAAGTTATGGTCGAATTTTATATGAGTCTGGGACTTCCTGTTGAAGTGGATTATATTTGGGGGACGCGTTCTCTTTGCATGAGGCTGGATTATTTCAAAGTGCCATTCAGATGTTATTGTTGTCGGAATACAGGCCATATTCAATCTAGATGTCCCATGGGTTCTTTGGCTCCTACTGTTGGTGGAAATAATGCAGAATTTGTCTCGACTTCCCCAAGCTATTGCAAATATCGTACTAGGATTGCCTTGCCTTAACAACTTTTTTCAGGTAAGAGGCTACTTCCAATGAAAAAACTCCTTATAAAGGTGTGACTCAAGCCGAATTGGACTTCTATTTAGATGCGTAGAAATCCTTGGATGAACGAATTTCTAATGGGGAAGTTACCCTAAATTTGGGTGTGACGATTCCGCCAATTGATGAATCTTTGATCTGCCAATCAAACCCTAATTCTCGTGGGAACAGTCAATCTGCAGTTTCCCCTGTTTTGGTCTCCTTTGATTGTCAGTCACACCCTGAGTCTCTTATGGGACAAAAGTTACCTATTTCAGGTAGGGTTTCCTCTCTGGATGTTGAAGCTAAGATGTTCACGGTGGAGGAAAGCGATGTTTTAAACGAATGTCGATATCACCCTAGTAATTTTGCGTCTTGTATCACTCCTTTTCCTATTTATTCTAATAAACCCTCTCTGAATCCTAATGTTCATTCTCTTCAGGGTGTTCGTTTCCAAAATGTTGCCATTAGGAAAAAGAAAATTGCTCAGAATCCATTTGTGGAGGTTGTTGATAATTATATTCCCATTTCTGCTAGAATTGATGTCTCTGCAGAGACTAATGATGTCTCCCCTTCTCACCAGGCACTTAGAGCGTTGATGCCCTCGTCACATGTTGCTTAATGTTATTTTTAAACCTAAATGTTAGAGGTTTGGGTAAGGCTACTAGGGCTAGGACCTTATCCAAACTCTTTCAATCTACTAGTCTGGATTTAATCCTTCTTCAAGAGACTATGTGTGTTGATACCAAAGTTATCTTGACCTTAGCAAACATCTTGTCGGTTTGGGAATTCGCTGCTATATCTGCCTTTGGAATGTCGTGAGGCCTTGTAGTTGGTTGGAACCCGTGTCATTATCATTTTAGTGCTTTTAAGACTGATTGGGGTATTTTACTTGATGGTTGGAGTAGAGTTCATAATTTTAAGCTGACGGTTATGAACTGCTATGGTCCGTATAAAGATAGATTACAATTCTAGAATTCTTCTAAGGCCTCTAGAATCCTGAATCTGGACAACCTTATTCTTGTAGGATATCTCAACTTTACTAGACCGGTCTCTGAAATCTGGGGTTTTAAGGCTAAATTGGATGTTCTTGCGGATTATTTTTCTAATATTTTGGATATCTATAATTTTGTTGATGTGCCATCTAGTACTTTAATGCCTACCTGGACAAATGGAATATTGGGAAAAGAAGGAATACATAAAAGGCTGGATAGGTTCTTGGTCAAAAGATCTATTATGAATACTTTTTGGAGATATAGATCTTGGGTTTGTGAAACAATTTTCTCTGATCATTGGCCAGTGATTCTACAACTTGAAGATACTATCTCTGATATGAATTATCCCTCTAAGTTCAACAACTCATGTCTTAAGGATGATTCTTTCTATGCTTTCATTTAGGATTTCTGGTTAAACTATGTGTTGGAGGAAAATTTAAATCCTATGGATTCTCTAATCTTCAAGCTTCGTAAACTGAAGGGTGCAGTTTCATTGTGGATAAAAAACAAAAAAAGGGCTGAGATGCAGGCCTTTGAATTATTGGAAAAACATATTCAAACTTTACATTTAAAAAATAGAGACCAAATTTTGGAGAAGAAGGAACATGAAGAGTTAAAAGCGTTAGAGCGAGAAAAAGAGAAATTTTTTATTCAAGAAGAAATGGATTGGCGGCTCAAGAGTAGAGCTACCTGGATCGATTTAGGTGATAAGAACACAAAATTATTCCATGCATTTGCTTCATCCAGAAGAATTAATAATGCAATATGGGAATTGAATGATGAATTTGGTAATTCCATTTCAGGACAGGATAATCTTCTTTCTGCTGCAAAATGTTTTTTTGGTAACATTTTCACTGACCCTAGGCACTGTGACCTAGTATCCCAGCTGAAGGTGGCTATACTTTTCCCTTCTTTTTTCACTGATCAAGAAGCTTTGGATTTGGGTAAGGAAATTACCTTGAAGGAGGTTGAGGATACATTGAATTTTTTTGCTAAAGAGAAGAGTCTGGGGCCTGATGGCTGGACAATCAAAAAATTTCTTCATTTATTCAACATCATGGGTGAAGAGCTTCTGCAATTTGTTGAATTTTCCAAAACCAAGGGGTTCATTTCTGGAGCAGTGAATTCCACCTTCCTCACACTTATTCCTAAGTGCAGTAAACCTAACTCTTTTGGATATTTTTGACCTATAGCTCTATGCAATCTGATCTACAAGCTTATTTTGAAGATAATTGCGGTTAGATTGAAACCTGTTCTGTCAAATTTCATTACCCCAAAACAATTTGGGTTTCTTCAGGATCATCAGATTCTTGATGTTGTTAGTATCACGTAGGAGATTATTCACACAATAAAAATACAGAAAAAAAAAAAAAAAAGGCTTTACTTCTCAAGATGGATCTTGAGAAAGCCTATGATCGTGTGGACTGGTTTTTTTAAGGCTCATTTTGATTCAGATTGCTATCCCTCCGTTGGTTCTTAAGTGGATCATGGCGTGTGTATCCTCAAATAATATTGTTGTTTTTGTCATGGCATGCCTTCAGAATTTTGCAAGTGCTCCAGGGGTATTCGGCAGGGGTGCCCCTTATCCCCTCTCCTGTTTCTACTATTCATTGATGGTTTCAACCGATTGATAAATACAACAAAACTGGAAGGTAATTTGAAAGGTATAAAAATTTCTGCTAAGCTCTCTCTTTCTCATTTTCTTTTTGTAGACGATGTTCTTCTGGACGGTCCTAATTCTCTTGAGGAATGGAGGTATTATCATAAAATTATTAATGAATTTTGTGGGGCTTCTGGCATGAAAGTAAGTTCGAGAAAGTCAAATTTTTATAATCATCTTATTGAAGATTCCAAACTTGCAGATATCAGTAGGTGCTTACCATTTAATATATGTCCTCTAATCTATGGGTTTAAGTATCTTGGCTACTACTTGAAGCCTAATGACTACAGGATCCAGGACTGGAATTGGCTATTCAAGAAAGTTGACTGTAGAATCAATCATTGGTCTTTTCGGTTGTTATCCATCGGCGGGAGGTTGACTCTTGTTAAGGTTGTGTTATCTGGCATCCCAGTATATTGGTTGTCCCTTCTAAAAATTCCATGCTCTATTATAAACTCTGTCAGGAAAATGTTTTTCAATTTTTTATGGTCTGGAGGTAAAGGACACAATCATTTGGTGATGGCTAGTTGGGATAAAATTGCTCTTCCTGTAGCATGTGGTGGTTGGGTCCTAAAAAAATTGGACATTTTCAGCAAAGCCTTGCACCTTAAAATCCTTTGGAGAGGCATATTTGGATCAACTCTTTGGTCCAAAGTTCTGGCTATAAAATATATCAGGGAAGATACTGTGAACTAGTTAAGAAATCCGAATAAAAGAATAAGAGGTACATCCCCTATTTGGTCTAGATTCATGAAGGTTTATAATTGGCTAGCGAAAGATCTCAGTTGGAATGTTGGAT
The DNA here is from genome assembly GCA_027924585.1 of Larix kaempferi. Classification (NCBI taxonomy): domain Eukaryota; kingdom Viridiplantae; phylum Streptophyta; class Pinopsida; order Pinales; family Pinaceae; genus Larix; species Larix kaempferi. Next base: position 10,690,014 of record BSBM01000461.1, read on the forward strand.
TCGGGAAGGATATTATGGTTGGTATTGACCCTATATTGGGTATTGAAGATAATTACACCCTCTCTAGTGATATCATCAATCACTTACAGGAATTTGAATTTTCTACGCTTAACAAAATCAAAAATAGAGGTGGTAGAGATTCTGAGTATTGGATAAGTTCGAAATATATGGGCTTTTCTGGTCGGTATGCAAGAGAATGGGACCATTACATAAGCTCTGTGAATGTTGTAGGATGTAGACTCAATGAAGAAAAAGATATACTCATTTGGAAAGGCAATCCGGCATTGGCAAGGTGATAGCCAAATCGACACATGACATCTTAATTCTGTACCGGTGTTATTATCCTTAGCATTGGTGGTTCAAGAAACTATGGAAATGGAACATTCCATTGAAATTCAAATGCTTCATGTGGTTTGCTCTTTATGGCAAACTAAAAACTTGGGATAATTTAGTTAAGAAAGGATGGATAGGCCCTAATATATGTTTCTTATGTAAAACAAAGGCGGAGTCTACCTGTCACATTCTAGTTCACTGGGATTTCACTAGAACTATTTGGTATAGAGTATGTGCCTCGCTGAAGGTATGCCAGCAGTGGGGTTCGGATAACTTTGATACCTATACTCTAAACTGGTTTATATGTTGTAAAGATCATCCTCTTCTTCCGATCTTCATTTCATGGGCTATTTGGCGATCCAGGAACTTAGAAATCTTTGAAAATATGGTTCCTAATATCCAGCATATATGCATTCAGATTATGAATACGTATAAATTATATACAAAAGAACAGAAGCCAAAGAAAACCTTGAAAGTGAGCAATTTTTATTTGCAGGTGAATCGTCTCGTTTCCTTCTTTGATGGTGTTGCAATCAATGGTTTGTGCGTAGCGGGAGGAGTTATCTATTTAAACCAGAGGCATTATTATACTTTGAAGTTAAACTGTGGTAATGGAACCAATATGAAGGTCGGTCTTCTCTAATTTTGGGGTTTTCTAAAGGTGGACAACAATTGTGGGTTTGATGATCTCAAATTTTATGGGGATTCTCGGGTAACAATTAAATGGGCGACGGGAGATTACTCTTTTAAATTTATTAATCTCATGCATTGGTGCAAAAGGATCAAAGCAGAAATTCATGTATTCAGCAATATAGAATTCGAGCATATAGATAGACAACATAACTCTCTTGCGGACAAGCTTTCGAAGATGGAGTTGGATGGTAAAGTGGGGGTTTTAATTTGGGAGGAATTTCAGGATTCTCATATTTGCGATATGGGAACTATGCGTCTTTATGACTAAATTCCTGCATAGGTTTTGACACTTTTTTTTCATTAGCTTGAGAGGGATTTTTTTGTATTGTCTATGTTTTTGACAATATTTCTGAACTTTTAGTTTATCATAGAGATGAAAGGGGATGCCAGGAATGAGTTCTACTCATAGATATTTTATATATCAATCTTTTTAAGAGACTAGGATCATCGATGTACTATTTGATTCACTATGAATATCAATAGTATGTTTTTTTCTTCTGAAATTTTTTTGAGATAAGATGTCAATTCAAAATCATTAAACTATTTTTTCTTTGTTTGGATACCACTTTAAAGGAAGATGGATATTGCTAACAAGTTGTTTTCAAATCTAAAGACCATTATTATAACATAAAAACAATTAAATTTAAAATTTAAAAATAATAATAATAATCTAATTCTTGTATATCAAATATAAAAATCTAAATTAATGTTTAATAACTATAACTTTATAATCTGAATTTGTCTCAAAAAAACCATTTCTTAAAAAGAATAACACTTAAATTGAAACTATGTATCATATACACATATTGGTAAAATTAGAAAAAGCTATTAATAATAAATAATAAAATTATGTTGGAGAACGAGAATTTTCGAAGTTGGGTGAGAGAAGGCGGTCTTGATTGGGCACTAGGGTTTCGGCGAAACTGAGAGATAAAAGGGTTTAGTGCACAACGGTCGCCCGACCTATTTTTTTTGCAACGAAAGGACTGACCCTCTGTGATTGACGGCTATTGACAGTCATGGGCTCCTGCGGAGGGGGCTCTCCCCTTCCCCTTTTGTAGCAACTACCAGGCCAACACGGTGAATCACCAAAGACAAAGTCGAATGAACGTAGGGAAGAGTTTGGCAAGGGATCTGGATCCAAAGATCTTCCCGGACATAAACGCAGTCTTGGGGGCTGCATTCCCAGATCTGTAGATATCCCAGCCCTCCAGATCAAATCTGATAAACTGCGAGAATGAGTAGAACTGTGGAAGGAGAAAGCCCTGATTGGTAAGTTTATTGGGATCTGGCCAAAAGATCTCCTCAAATGGATCAAATCCACCTAAAACCCTAAAGGCCATTATGATATGCAGTTGGTATCTAAGGGTTTCTTCACAATCATATTCTTTAATCAAGAAGTTAGGGAGAGGGTTTTGGAATGAGGCCCATACTTCTTTTTCTCTGTTGGGATGTATCTAATACCTTGGAAAGAAAGATTTAACCCAGAAAAAGAGGACATGAGTATAGCACCAATATGGATCCATCTTTACTCACTACCCTACGAATACTGGGATCCAAAAATACTGAGAGATATAGGAATACTCTTGGGGAATTGGTGAAGGTTGCGGAACAATCCAAACAACAACAATATACTTCCTTTGGCCGGATCTGCGTCTATATGAACCTATCTCGCGAGATCCCAGATGTCATAAATCTCTACTAGGAAGACGAGGAATGTATCCATCCTCTAGACTATGAGAACATTCTTTTTAGGTGCAGACAATGCCATGAACATGACCACTTTAGTAGAAACTGCCCCCAAAACATTGCAGCTCCTACCCCCAAATTTCCATTTGACGATGGTCGCGATAGCGAGGGTTTAACCCAAGTCAAAGGTAGAAGAAAGCAGGGTCGTAGAATCCCATCTAAACCACCCACCCGATGATCTATTGCAACTTCTAACAAATTCAAAACCCTAGAATCAGCGGAAGAGGAACATGAAAATATGGATAAAATCCTCAAGAAAGAGACTCATCCAAAGGAAACTTCGTCCACGCAGGTGGATCAAATCCCAGAAGACCAAACTGAACAAACTGACATCATGGAGGAAGATCAACCGGATGAAGTTGAATATATGGACCTTGGGGAATTAGATCTAGATGAAATCGAAAAAGAATGTAGCAAAAGAGGGAAGGGGTATGTGTCAAGAAGACAACTTGAGCTCCTGAAGGAAGCCATCCTAAAAACAATATCCACGCCCCAGCTGGGAATATCTAGGGAACCCCAGAAGAGCAGCAAAAGGAAGAATCCGGAAGAAGGGGAAAGGAGAGGAATAAAAACAAACAAACAAATAATTGCAGAGGTTGGAAGTAAGCTAATAGAATCAGGTCAATATCCGACAATTCAGGCGGCCTTCTCTGACGTGAATAGAACTCCCCAATGAAGATAATATCCTGGAATATTCGTGGTGTGAACCAACCCTGCAAAATCAAGACCTTGAAAAATAAGTGGAGAAAAGAGAAGCCTTGGATAATGTGTTTGCAAGAAACCAAGTGCAGATTTCAAACCATGAAGGAAATCGGGAAAAAAAATTGGAAGGGATGTGAGACGATGAATATTGATGCACATGGAATGGTGGGAGGTATAGCCTTCCTGTGGAACCCGGAAGAAGTGACTCTTTCAAACTTATGGGCTACAAAAGGGATACTCACAGCGGATTTACATATTCATAACACCCAGATAAAAGGGGCCATTACCAATGTTTATGGCCCCAACATTTACCCTCACAAACAGGCTTTCTTGGACTCCCTCTCCTGGGCAGCGCAATGGGTTGGAAACAAGACATGGATAATTGGGGGTGACTTTAACCTGATCACTTCACTCGAGGAAAAAAAGGAGGAAGGTGAAGCTTAGGAACTGCAAATGAGGCTTTGAAAAATTTCATTGAGATCAATAATCTGATCAATGTAGAAATCGTGAATGGTTGGTTCACTTGGAACAACAAACGAGGGGGGTACCACCATGTTTCCTCACATCTCAACAGACTCCTGGTCATAGAAGGGATTGTCAATAGTGGTGGATAATTGACTTCATTGGTTCTCCCCTCTGCTGGATCAGACCATTGGCTTGTCCTCCTGCAGTGGGATGGAGTGGGACCGCCAATCAAGCGACCTTTTCACTTTGAACAATTCTGGATGGAGCACAAGGACTTCAAATATTTATTCACCCAATGGTGGTAGGACTCCCCACCCTCGGGGGGTACAACGATGTACCAATTTCAACATAAATTAAAAAACCTGAAATCCAAGATCTGTACTTGGAACGAAGAAGAATTTGGAAACATATTCGAAGACAAAAAGATCCTGATTGCACAACTGGATGAAATACAACACAAAGGAATGAATGTGGGCTATGATGATGAGTTGAGAGAATTAGAAGACTCCTCCCTTATACGCCTCCATGCTCGTGAGCGTAAGGAGGAAATCTACTTGCAGCAAAAATCTAGAAATCAATGGCTCAAGGAAGGCGAGCGCAATACCAACTTCTTCCACCAATCAGTCACCCAGAATAGACAGAAGAACAGAATCCATCGCCTGAAATCAAGCGATGTATCCTTCATCGAAAACAAGGAGGATATGGAAGAAGAAATGGTGGACTATTTTGGGACCATCATGACGGAGGACAGGGCCAACAGATATTTGGACATTGTTAAGATCACACAAAACATCCCCTCTCTAGTCAACCCTGATTAGAACACGCTTTTAACAAAACCTACTGAGATGATAGAAGTCGAGGAGGAAATCAATCAAAGGGCAGGTGGAAAAGCTCATGGTCTTAATGGTTTCACTACCAACTTCTTTCACCACTTCTGGGACCTTATAAAGAATGAAGTCTGAATGATGGTGGAAGACTCGAGATGGACCAGAAGGGTTCTTAAGGCATTCAATGCTACTTTCTTAACCCTCATTCCAAAAAATGATGGGGATAACTCTCTAGGTAAGTTCGGGCCTATTTCTCTGTGTAATGTTATCTACAAGATCACCACAAAGGTCATGTCAAATAGATTGAAACTGATTCTCCCATGTCTAATCTCCCCGGAGCAATCGGGTTTTTTGGAAGGGAGACAAATCTTGGATGGAGTGATTTTGGTCCATGAGGTAATTCACTCACTAAAAACAACCAAGAAGCCGGGGATGCTTCTGAAGTTAGACATATCAAAATCCTATGACAAATTAAGTTGGAAATTCATGCGGGAAATACTAAAATCCTTCGGTTTCTGCCAATACTAGATAGTGTGGATAATGAATCTCACTTCGACCACGTTCTTCTCTATTCTCCTAAATGGGACCCCAAACAACACTTTCAACCTATCTATGGGTATCTGTCAAGGGGATCTTCTATCTCCTTTCCTTTTTATCCTAATGGTTGAAGGGATGGGGAGAACAATCAAAGCTATGATTGAACATGGGGAGATCAAAGGGCTCTTTCTTCATCCAGAGGCTGATATGCAAACTCACCAACAATTTGTAAATGACACGATGTTAATGGGTTATCCTTCGGTCCAAGAAGCAAGAGATATGAAGAAAATTCTAACTACCTTTGTGAAAGTTGTAGGCCTGGAGGTCAACAGAGAGAAATCCCAAATATTTTTCCTCAACACCCCAAAGATCACTCAAAGAAACATTAACTGCATCCTAGGCTTCCAAGGGATCTTCCTTCCCTCCAAATATCTCGAAGCGCCTCTTGCAGATGGAGTTATCAGAAAAGTGTCATGGGAGGACCTTTTGGACTGCATTAAACGAAGACTCTCCAGCTGGACTATGAGACCTCTTAATCTGGCCATTAGAGTTACTCTAATTAAATCATTGGTGCAAGCAATGCCTATATACCCCTTCTCGACAATGGCCCACCAAATTATGTTCTTAAAGAACTCATAACTATTCAGAGAAACGTTCTTTGGGGTGGGAAGGCTGACAAGATCAAGTGGGCCATGGTCAACTGGGATAATATTTTCCAACAAAAATCTAATGGCGGCCTCGGGCTGAGAGACCCAGAGAAAAGCAACAATGTTCAGGGTGCAAAAAATTGGTGGAACTGGGTCTCTTACACCTCGGATCCCTGGGCAAAGTTGTGGCATGTTAAATATGCTCCCAACAGCCTGGAGAAAGGCCTAATTTGATTCAATGAAGAAAAATCAAGGTCCTTTATTTGGCAGATTTCCTAGGAAGGAAGAAGTATTGTTCAAGACCATAGCTTTTGGGAGGCCACGAATGGAGACTCAGGAAACGTTTGGGAGGATTCCTAGAAACATATGCCGAAATTGGCTATCCTGGACAACATGGCAGTCTGTCAAGCCAATTGTAGGGCATTAGGTTGGACAAAGTTCAACCAATACTAGAAACTTGAATCCAACACTAGTGATTATAAGGAATGGAAACCCCCTGAATGGTGGGATCAAAGAGTTTCAGAAGCGAAATGGATGTGTATTCGAGACAATCTCCATGGAAGGTGCATAAAATCTCAAATTGGCACAGACAAATTACACTGGGTTACTCCACCCGAGGAATATTCAACACCAAAGAATCCTACGACCTATGGACCAATAACCCCGGAGCCCAAATGGATGAAACATGGACAAAGTTATGGAAAATGAATCCTTGGCCAAAGGTTTCCACCTTCATATGGCTTGTTACTGATAAGATAATTTTGACAGGAGAAAACCTTATAAAACGTGGAGTATTAGGCCTGTCGCAATGTCCCATGTGCTATCAGAATGAGGAATCCCTAGACCACCTCCTCGACTCCTTCCCCTTTGCTACAACCTTCTGGTACAAAGGAGCAGCAATATTCAGAATATCCAATCGACATAGAGGAAACACTACCCTGACTATCAAGGACTAGGACCCTCTGACTTTTTCGAACCCCGTTGTTAACTCCATCTAGACCTCCTTTCCGGGATTCATGATGTGGGAAATCTGGAAAGAACGCAATAGAAGGATCTTCCAAGACTTAAGCTCTCCTCTGGCATAGATATGGGAAAAGATCGAGAAATCCATTCAGGAAACCACCAGAGTCACTCTTTGGAGTGACAAATATTGGGACGTCAATGAGAGACAAATATTGGGATGTCAATGAGATGGAGCATAGAATTCTAATAAAATGGGGTGTTAGAAAAGCTACTCAAGGAAGAAACCGAAAGAAGGCAATGAATATCACTCTGAAAATCCCCAACCACTAGATGCCCCCCCAGCTAGGATGATTCAAATTAAACTTTGATGGAGCCTCAAAAGGAAATATGGGTCCAACAGGGTTCAGAGGTGTTATCTGCAACTCGAAAGGTGAAATCTTGCTAGTGTATATGGGAGGTATAGGCGAAGACACCAACAATGCAGCAGAAATGGATGGTCTCCTTACTCGCCTCAACTTGGTGATCATCCAACATGGGCTAGTGCCAACTTCTATCGAAGGAGACTCCCGCTTAATTATCCAGGTGGCATGAAACCTCCAGAATGGCAAAAAACCTGCCACGGTGACAGATAGCTGGAGACTCGCTCATAGAGTGGAAAAACTGGCTATGTTAACTAAACATTCCCATGTGTGGTCCTTTAGCCATGTGCGCAGGAATGGAAATAAGGTTGTGGACTTCATGGAAAATATCGGTGTGATAGAGGAACACCACCTCCATGTTGGTGAGCTAGATGACTTCACGGATTTGGAGCGGACCCCCAATTGCACCCATTTGAAGATGGAAGACACAAGCGTGAGGCCTGGAGTAAGGAATGAAATGGAGTTTCCCATCAATTCTCACAGCAGGCCACATACAGAGCAAACGGATGACAGATGGAATGAGAATAATCTCCCTTGCACAGAAAATGAGAGTACGAGCTGATTTAACCCCTGCAATAATGAATTTGTAAGGTCCTCTGTAAACCATTACGGATACAATCGCTCCCGAGTACAAAGGATGACCTCAAAAAATCCATGATTTTCATTAGGTCTGATGGAGGAAGAAATCATGTGAATGAATGCTCCTAATGCGGCCATTATAGCGGCATTTATGGGAGGTATGATGGAAACTGCTATAAGATGTAGGGATAAGTGTGTGCTTTTATGCATATATCCTAGTTTCCTCTTGTTTGTTAGATTAGATTCAGACAGCGATAATATTGCTAGCAAGGAAAGGTTCTGCAGACATTTGTTTCGCACCAGGATGGCTCCTAGGAAGTGAAAGGGGAAAAAAAATTTGTCGCGACCCAAAAAAGGGCAAAGCCCCAGCGAAGAGGGAGTAGAGGAAAGCCCTCGAAGCTGCATAGTTCTTTTGGGACCGTATCCTTGTAGTAATCAAGGAGGAAATCAAGAGAGTGGAAAAAGACCTTTGGGAACAGGTTAAAGCCATGACTACGGGCGATTTGAGGGAGGAATTTGGTGAATGGGTCATGGATCCTAGTACTACGGTGGGCCGCCTCTCGGCTTATGAAAGGATCATGGCCTCCTTCTGGGTCATGAAAGGGATCATGGCGCACATTCTCATGGAGCGGTAAAACAAGGACGTTGGTGATGAAGAACCGGCCCGTGCCTGGAAATCCCATTATCAAGATTGAAAACTCATGCACCACAAAATAGACCTCATTGCTGGCAAGGTGGGTATTCTGCTCCATCCTGCTTCTATGTCATTCATGGGAGGTGGTGCGATGAGCGTTCAAATTATGGTCGATGATGCAGATCCCAACCCTACCCGTGCACGTTGCCCCCTCCACCACTCTAGACCAAAGGAGACTTCGGGCATTTAATGCCTCCCTCATGTGATTTTTTATCCATATTGTTTTGATAGTTATGATTATCTTCGATGTTATGTCAGCTCTTTCTTCTAGTTCTTCTCTATTATGGAACTGTATGCCTCAGCAAATGTATAATTCCCACAGCTCTGCGGATGTGTCTCTTTTTTTAGCAATAGGTAGAAGTCAGGTGATAGTCTGGGTATTATGGGCATTTTCCTTTTATATGCTGAAGCTTTGTAATCATAGTCATGTCTGGGTAGGAGGTTCAGAGAATATTGGATGGCCTGTGAGTTTACACACTAGCCGTACCACTTGTTTTGAAGAAATGTAAATCTGCTTTAGTAATATAATTTATTACTTTACAAAAAATAATAAAATTATGTTATCAATATTTATTAAACCATTCTAATAGTTAACAATGAAGATCCTATAATCTTGCATGAAGAGTGAAATTTACCAACTTATGGACCTTTGTGATGTAAATTTGTTATTGAAAACGCTAAGTTAAACACATTAAACTTGTTATTGAAATTTACTTGTTCTTGCTTTATTCTAGTTAAACGAGTTGTCTACCACAAACTACCCATTATCCATGCATCATTTAAGAGTTATCCATGCATCAATCTACCCATTATCCATGCATCAGTTAAGAGTTATAAATGCATCAATTACCGGTTATTTTTTATATTCCTTTTTTAATAATTGTTTATTTTGAATTTGGAACAACTACCATATAATCAATCTAGATAGTACACTTGTCTCATACTTGTGCAATGTAAGAAAAGCATAGGTGTTAGTCCACCCCAAATTCTAAGATATAAATATCAAAAACCTAACTAATATCTATTAGTTGTCTCCATGTGTAGTTGTAATCTCTCATTATTCTAGTTAAATGGGTTCAACTACGAGTTATCCATGCATAGCTACATGTTATCACCAGGCCTTCATCCCACTATCTGCCACGAATTTCCCATTATACATTCATTAGTTACGAGTTAGTTATGCATGAATAACCATCAGTTATTTTTTATATCTTTTTTTATCTCTCACATTCTTCTAATTAACTGCCTGAACGATTGGTTTTCCATTCATCTACTACGATTTATCCATGCATATACTACAATTTATCCATTCATCAGCTACCAATTATTTAAAAAAATAGATTATAATCATTTATTTCCAATTTTGAACGACTTCCATTGAATCAACCTAGACAATACACTTGTCTCATCCTTGTACAATCCTGGAAAAGAATAGGCCATAGTCCACCCCAAATTCTAAAATAAAATCTCCTATAGAGGTAATTAATGTGTTGTACTAGTTTGTACCATTTCAAACCATACTTTTTCTAATGACTCACTTGGCATGGCCACTTTTCCAGAAAACTTTCATCACTAGATTCCAACAAAAATAACCTCAAAACTTCAAAACGTAAAACCATTAACCACCGGCTTTTGTTCCAAACTATACAGGAATTTGGAGAAGGACAAAGTGGGTTTTCTTGTAAGGGTTTTCTTAAAGTATCCAGTCTTGAAGGATCCCGTAAAAAACAAAAGCTTCCTCAGAAATTCTAATGGCCTGAACATATGAGCATTCAAAATTGAACCCATCCCAACCCTTCCAAAGGGTTCTAGCCTGTTCCAGAAGTGCAAAAAGGGGCATAATTTATATCAACCTTTCATTGGAAGGACAACATTTGAAATTACCTACAAATATAAATTTGACAATGTGAACATAAATTTAATAGTGTGCACTTTGGATGGTGTGGTGCACTTTTTTTGTGCCTAATTTTTAATAAAAATTGGTCAAAATTGTTTCTGGAAATTGTTATTTTCGCAATTTTACAATTTCAACAATCATATTTTTCTGTCTTAAACTAAATGCCCTACTTTAAAATAACTAAAATTGTTGAAATTGCAATGTGACCACTCCAAATTACGATATTTCAGCAACAATTGTTATGCCAGATTCCAGCGGGTCAGGGGCGTTTTAGTTAGCTCTTATATTGCACTATGAAATCATGGATTAATCGTGCCTTCAAGTTTCAACCATGAGCAATCACAGTTTCACACCTATCACCACCCAGTTCCCAAATCCCATTTTCCAAATTCCCATGTTCCATCATTCCATGGCCCATGACTACGAAAGGAATTTCAGTTTCCACGGATTGTTTCACACATAGGTCTACACATTAATTGTTTTCACTAAATACCTTAAATTTCATCATATTTTCATTCCAATGCAGATTCACAGAATCCTTGAGTGGTACAAAACACACCAAATTTTATTAAAACTATGATCACGAGTTCATTCTTACAGCCCCGAGCTATTAAATGTTGAGGCCTAGCACTTTCTGATATCCCGCCATGACCAAAATTATTTTGATGCTTTAGTTCTATTTAAACAACAGATTGTGGAGACTCAACCTACAGCAAGGTGCAAGGATTCCTTCGACTTAGGATTTATATCCTAAGTATTCAACAACAAAGATTAATGTCTCGGCCCCTCGTGATGCTCTGCTAACCTGTAGGATGTAGCAGCAAGTATTCAACAACAAAGATTGATGTCTTGGCCCCTCGTGATGCCCTACTAACTTGCTAGGCATGTAGAGCAGTTTTTTAATGTTTTCTGAGCATTTTTCTGAATGGCTTCCCTCTTTCCAGTTTGAATTTCAAACCCACTTTCTTTTCATTTTTAAATTGTTGGGAAAATTGGGAAAAATACAGTGTAGTAGTTTACAAAAATATGATGCATCCATAAAGGACTTTGTCTGTCCAATGCATTTTGGTTTATTTTAAAAGACTATATCTTTTTCAGAAGAAAAAAATCATATATTGATCTGTTAAGAGCATATACATTCCACAGGTGCTTGGAAGCACGTTTAAAAAGACTATATCTATCTTGCACTCTATCTACGATCATGCCTAAATATGATTATTGCATCACACTATTGTAAAATGCAAAATATTTGTTATCAGTATTTTGAATCTTTAAATTGTAGACTTTTTTTTATAATGCTCTCAGTTTAATTTTTTTATTGTTATTTAATATTTTGTAATTTAGATTCAGTTTTAGTTATTTCTATTTAGCTTCACTATAATAGCTTTTATTATTCATGGTTTATTGTTACTGATAATCAAATATCAATGAATACTTGCAATTGTTACTAATCATAAAGTTGTACATCATAATAATGTTGTCTTTTATGTTTGATTGAGCTGTAGGTGATTTTTAAATTTAGATTCTAGGTTGTAGTTGTTTGTAATACAAAGGTATTTGATTGTTAAAGAATTATTTCCTGAGACAAATGTGTAAGTTAAAAAAGCACCCTACTACTTAATGCACTTATCCTGTTACTCCAAAGGCTGAGCTTCCCTCTATTAATTCTACTCAATCGCCTTAAAAAATTTGGTTGTATAGAATACATAATTGCTTAGTGCTTTATGAAATCCGTAGTTTGTATAAAATATTTTTTTACCCATGACAAAAAAATATGCATAAAACTGAACCCACCTTGCCGTCGTGCAGCCCGACCAATCACGTGAAACTGAATTCGTAACAAACACATGTGGTAAGGCCCTCTCATTTTAATATTTCGATGCTCTGATATCCATATCCAACACCTAAAATTCAAGATCTGTTACCCCAATGTAGTGCTTTAAAGATTCACCAAAACAAATTTTATAACTTTGTTGCTAAAATTATACTTGAAATTAATATCACCTCATTCTTTGTAATTTATAACAAATTGCTTTAAAGATTCACCAAAAAAAAATTTATAACTTGTAGGTATAACTCACCTCATTATTCATAATTTATAACAGATAGCTTTAAAGATTCACCAAAAACAAATTTATAACTTTGTAGGTAAAGTTATAACTGAAAATAATCTTTTGAAGGTGAAATGCATTTATCGTCAGTATTATGCAACAATCTGTCCTCTTCCTTGAGTGAGGATTTTATTGCATTCAAGCAAGTTGGTTTTATAAGCCAAGAAGTCCCAATTTTAAGATAATACAGTTTCTAAAATAGCGATGCTATTAAAAAGTTGGGTGATGTGATGAGAGAGAGAGGTTATTTAACTTAAAAATACCCATTATTTAGCATTCCTACCATGAATTGAATCCATATATCCATATCATGACCATTAAATCCATGCATATAAGCATTTTCATAAACATTAAATTAATTAAATATATAATAGAATATATCAACCATGGAATTCATATACAAATGAGGAACTTATCTTTTTTAACAAAAATAGTCCTCCAATTGAATGAAGATGAAGGATGTTCCTCCTAGGAGTAGGAACCCTATCACACAAGTTATTTATATGGAAAAAGATTCCCCTACTTGGGGTTATTAATCCACTAGGATGAATCTTCCCAATCCTACTACTCAGCCACAACTCATACAACAATCTAGTGCAAAAATCCCCTACACATTTGTCCCAATCCAATAGTACTCATCCCCAATTATTTTATGAAACACAAGGATTGGGAGCCCATTCTTTGCACTGTAGTCCCTCAATATATCCCCATTCCCTTCTATTGCTCCAACACAAACCAGTTGAGGAGTCTTTGTTATGGGCATCCAAGGACCTCAACTACAAGATAGGTTTCTCTCATATTTGAACCACTCCCATTAGCAATAGTTTCCCAGTGTAATTAACAAGAACAATTATGAACTCTAGTTTTCATCTCTTCGGTACCATCACGAAGGCTCCTTCCCCTAAAGGATAGAGTCATTGATTAATGATATAAATACCAAATCTATAATCTTAATTTCCCACTTTTTATATGCATACTCAAAAACTGGCCATGTGGCACAAATGAGGAGCCCATTTTCCCATATAATCTAGGCTTAGGATAATATAAGCAATAAATGTTAATTAATCCCCTTTCATAAACATGCATGTATGGAACTTAGGATAAACTTACTATCCAAAGTTTTTAAGTAGGGATCATTCCCCACTTGGAACCTCTTTCACTCCCCCCTCTTGTGGAATCATAGTCCCTCCATCTCTTATTCATCCTTTTATCATCTACATGTTTCATGAATTTTATATTAAATTTCAAAAGTATGTATTTACAACAACTTTGGTCATCCTAGAACATTTATATCTAACTTCGAGACATTTCATTATTACATTCTGGGGTAAAAAATGAGGTCTTAAAGTAGTATTTTACCTTACTAAATTCTACACTTCTTGTGAAATTTCTTGAACTCATTTCTACATATCTCTCCACATTATATGTCATCAATGCCTTTATTTTATTCTCTTCTTGGTTTTCTACAAGATATTTAAACTCTTTAAATTTACTAAAAAATTCATACTTATTATGGAAGGAATAAATCTGTGTGTTCCTAGAGAAATCATCATTGAATGAAACATAATACATAGATTTTCCTAGTAATGAAATAGGAAGAGGTCCAAACACATCATTGTTATTATTTCCAAGAATCATTTTTCGCTTGTAGCACCATATGGGAATCTTACCCAATTTTGTATTCTATATATGCAATATTCACATAAATCAAAATCTAATGAGAAATATGACATATCGTTTGCCATACCTTTACCATGTAATGCTCAAAGGCCCTTCTCTCCAATATTTCCCAATCTCCAATGCCATAGAATTCTCTTGTATAAAAGGAAAAAAAGGCTCCAATCTTCTTTAATGTTATCCTCAATAACAACAAAATTGTACATCCATCATTAAAATTGCTTCCTAATAGCTTGTACAAAGTTCCAATCTAAACTCCCTACATATCATCAACGCCATTTCTCCTCGAACTATCTTGCATGTTTCATTTTCAAATAAAGTATGCACACATGTATCATCCATATATATATATATATATATATATATATATATATATATATATATATATATATCAGTTTTTTGGCTAGATCTAGAATGTACAAAACCCCAGGAAGACTTTTAATCCTTCCATCTTTGAGAAGTAGATTGACCCTTCCAAGTCCTATCATTTTGGTTGCCAATCCATGTCCTAGAAAAACATTACCTCCATTGTATTTTTCATATTCACAAACAACTCCTTGTGAGGATTCACATGAAATGAAGTCCTTGATTCAATCAACCATACATCATGATCTGTATGTGTACTTGTATATGCCAAGTAAACATCATGTTCTTCTTATGTAGAGGGTTTTGTTTTGGTAGAAGGGGCATCATCAGATCCCTTACTTATATCAACACTCTCAGATTTGCAATTTTTATTATAGTTCCTATATTTACCACATTTCCATCATTTCTTTTCAACTTTTCCTAGAGATTTAGATATATTCTAAACTTGGATCTGTTAAAGTTACAGGATCATGAGTCATTCTCCAAGTCAATCTTGTGCACCAGGATTGAGCTTCGTGTGTCAAGGTAGTGCCTTAGGGATCCTGATTTGGACTCAAGAAACTTGGAGTATATTCTTGAGTAATCCTTATGTGTAAAGGTTAATCCTCATGTGTTGAGGTAAGTGCTTTGTATGTCAAAGTGATGATGTTGTATAGTCTTGCTTGTCAAGGTTAAGGTCTTGTGTGTCAAGACAGAACCTCATGTGTTGAGGTGGTGCCTCATGCATTGAGGTAATGCTTTGCATGTCAAAGCATGAATGGTGTGTGATGTACTACTAACCATGGTTGAGCTATTAAGTCTCCTCTAGAGATTGGCCACCTCTAGAGTGAATTACTTTAGCATATGACCACTTGGAACGATAGTAGAACAAGATGATCACACCATTGGAAAAATATCCTTAGTATATTTGATATGATAAATAAAGTAAAGATGGCACAAGTGGATCATGCAGATAAGACAAGAGATAAAGATAAGATATGTTAAGACAAGAGACAACTCAAAATTTCACTTCAATGATCAAGAAAGACTGCAGATAATTAAAGGAGAATTTGAATTGTTCACTTCAGTGATGTTATCAAGAAGGACTTCAATTAAAAGAGTTAACTAAGTGTTAATAAAGAAGATCTAGTTAAATAAAGTGTTTTGCATGTCAACACTTGAGTTAAACTAAAATACAACACTTAAGTTGAACTAAAAGACATCACGTGAGTTATGACACTTGAGTTGTGACACTTGAGTTATGACACTTACATGATGACACTTGAGTTAGCCACCTAACTAAGTGACCTAGTATCCAGATGAAGGGCGATCTCATCCTGACGTTAGAAGATAAAAATAGAATCCAAAGCATGAGAAGTATGGTATATATATGGTATGCAAGATCGATGAATTCAATGGGATAGTGAATTCTCTTCTCTCTTGAAGGCAATTCACTTTCTTTGTGCATGTGACCAAAATCAGCAAAATCAACAGGATAATATTATTCCAAGGTCTATTCTTTGATATTCTCTCTTTCTCTGTGATTGCACTAGGGGTTCTTGGTATTTATCTTTGATAATGCACCAAGGTTGCTTGATGTAAATATGCTCATTGTAAAGACATTCTCTGCTATCTATCAATATTCTAAGGAAGATTTTGTTGGGGTTTTTTGGTTTCAGGACTGGAGGAGAGGGGCACCCCTGGCACTATCCCGGCGTCCTAAATCCTGGTTGCAAGACACTCTTTAAAGGTTTTCCTAACCACATGTAATCAGCCCTGGAGATCATATAGTCTGTGCTAGGATGCTCTTTAGAGTTCTTGCAGGATGCAGGACACTCTTTTAAGGTTTTATGGTTGGGGTCACATGTAATCATCCCTGGAGATCCAATAGGTTGATCAGTAAGCTCGTAATCAGTCCTGGGATGCTCCTTGGAGTTCTTGCAGGTTGCAAGACACTCTTTTAAGGTTTTGTGACAGTCAACATGTAAAAGATCCTAGGAGATCCTATAGTCTGAGCTAGGATGCTCTTTTGAGGTTTTGTTGACACACGTAATAAGTCCTGAGGATTCCACAGTATGGCCAGTGATGATGAAGACCTGCAGGAGGCTAGGCCTACAACCAACATGAAAAAGGGCTAGATCTGTAGAACTTCCTATGACGAGAAGAATTCTGAGATGACCCAGTGATCGACATGTCGAGTGCAGCAGCAGTGATGATGATGATGCTCCGTGGTCCAGTGATGATGATCCAGCTCCAGAATTGAAGACTTGTGCCAATATGTATTGATGACCTATGTCGAAAGAATACCTTCCTAGTTAAGAGGGAGTGTTGATGTATTTGTAGCGTAGGAATATATTCACTTGTATATTACATTTGCACTTTATTGTATATCCAACAGAGATGTATTATTCCTCTGATTGGAAGTGTAGTCATTTGTATTTGCAAGTGTCGCAAGTTACATTGTAAGTGTCGTCATTTGTATTGATGGGTTATTAGACCACCAGTGTGGGGTCAGACCTAGTTAGGTCATGTGGTTGGGTTATTAGACTTCCATAGGAAGTCGGCCCTGTTGGTTTATTGGCAGGTCAAGTCAATGTATAAATAGAGGGTGTGCCTCTCTCATTCTATTCATTCACTCACTTCTCAAGCTCGCATAGCTAAGAGAGAAAGTGGCGCACAAGTGGAGGAGGAGGAGTATCTGCAAGAGACATCTCTTTGGGTTTGATCATTGTGATCTTGGTTTATGGCTTATTCTATCTCTGAGGAAGTTGTGGAGTTTTTCACCTTCTTGGTTTTCCCCGAGGAAACTTTGTGTCTATTATCTCTTGTGTTTATGATTGATATGTTATTCTCTTAGTGATCCTAGATAATATTGAATGAAATTATCAAAAAATTAACACCTAAAACTCAAAAGGCATTAGTGGTGGGAATGCAACCCGAGGATGCTACAGGGGAACCACTCCTTCAGATTCTGCATCAATTCCACATCTAAAGCTTTGAGGACAAAGTTTTTTCTAAGGGAGAGGGGATGTTAGGAACCCATGTCAACCCTTCTATTTACTTTGTTAGTATATTGCTGCTTGATGCATATGCTTTGTAAGTCGTCCCGTAGTATGTGTTGATCCATAGTTTGTATTATTGTTGTTGGACGCATATGCTTTATAAGTCGTCCTGTAGTAATTGTTGATCCATAGTTTGTATTGGCCCATGGTTTGTATTGACACATGGTATTGACCCATGGTATTGGCACCTAGACTTAGTATATAAGTTTTTGTTGAGACCAATGAAGGTACCGTGAAGTATTTGTATTGAGCTTGCTCAAAGGAGGTTGCCCCCTCGAAGTGGCCTGCGATCAATAAAGCGATTCTGAGTTCTGTTATTTCTGCTATCTCGTGTGTTTTCATTAATTAATTGTTGCAGGTTCTTCACAATAGGACTTTGCATCTAGTTTATTTTTGCAAAAGAAAAGAAAATGTATTTAGCATGGAGACTATGAAAGGGTGTGTGCATGAAATGAATAAAAGGAAATAAATAGAATAGGAGCACATGTAGAGTACTAGAGAGTCTAATAGTTATTATTTAGAGGAATTGAGTTAAAATGCACATGCACCCACAATTAGGGGAATGGGGACTTAGGATAAGGGAACATCAAAGAGTAAAAAGAGGAACTTGTCTGCACCTTCTTGAAAAGGTGACACATGGAGGGTGAATAATAGAAAACAAAAAATTAAATAAAAGGCTGATATTGCATGTAAATGACAAGTGTCGTAAGGAAATTTCCTACTTAAGGAAGAGGGCATGAAGGGGAAAGACACCCTTATGCTCCCTATTGTTAGATAGAGTTCGTAATGGAGAAATTATGAACTAGTGTGACTATGTTGAGTTTGACAAAGTGAGAGCTTAAGATATTGGGTGATCTCGGGATAGGCTTGCACTCCCTGGCTAGTGTGTTATTCTCCATGCCCCCTTACAACTCAGGGGACTAGAAGGAAGCAAATTACTTCTAGTGTGGTAGAGTGGTTAGCCGGGGAGTCGGTTGGCATTTCGGAAAGACTGGATTTGGACTTGGGATGCGTTGACTTCAGCAGCTTGGACAACGTTATCGATACCTGGACCGACCTTCAAAAAACAAGTTATTTTCATGTATTTTTTTTAAGTTTTTATTGAAATTTTGTAAATGAATCGTTGTTGTTAGTAATTCATGGTGCAATTCGTATTGAAATATGGTGAATAATGTGAGTTGAATTTTAATTCCATGTATTAAATAGTGTATTTAGTTGGGACCTTGGGAGGGTCTCTACATCTAGTATTAGAGCAAGGTTCAAATGCTCGGGCCTAAGGGCTAACACTACACACAAATTATTTATTTGATTATTATCTACTAGATGATCTACTATTTCAAGAGTGGTAAAACTAGATATGTCCTTTCATTTAAGAGAAAGTGTTAGTGGTTTAGATTCCATATCTATTGTTTCATTTTTTTTTAAAAGGGGGTGTATGTATGTTATTTTGTTGAGAAGGATGATTTATTGTTTGCAATATGAATAAATCATAATGTTGAATTTATGTGGTTCATATCCATGTCGTTTACTGAGTTATTTGAGATCTATTAATGATTATTTTAAAAATAAGAAGCGTTGTGTAAGTTGCTTATACAAATTCTTAGAATAGGCTAGATTCTTACATGTATCTTTACATACTATGTTCCAAAAGTAAAGAAAAAGTTAAGTGTGGATCGATTTCTAGAACAAAATAGATAGATGTTGTTGATATCTTGGATATATATACATGAGAGTTTATCCAAATTCAAAGTTATGCTCACTATGTGATTTTAAAGAGAATATACATATATTGATGTTCAATCTCAAAGGAAATGTACACTATCCAATTTAAGAGAAATACACCTATATGGTCTGATTGAAAAGATATAGATTTATTTATGTTTCCCAATGGATGGAACATATGCATGATTTATGATTTTAAAAGAATACATCTAGATCTACACTGATAGGTTTTCCATGGATGAATTACTGTCGGCATCACCATCGTAGAATCATATTGTAATTACTCCATGTAGATGAGTGTTGCAGAAAAGTAGATTGGAAATTATTGCATTTGGTGTAATGCTCAATTAATTGATGAAATGGTATGCAATTGATGAAATGGTATTTGCATGTTTAAATTCTTTATTATTATGTGAATTTGACTTTTACGTAACAAAAGTGGTTGATAAAGCTTCCACCCACTGCCAAACCTACTGTCACATGGTAATTCGTGCTGGGTAGTTGGTTAAAGACATATATGAATCTTGGGAAGATATTAAAACTCTAGCTTAATTAAGTGTGATGTTGGATGGGATCAACCGTGTAACGCCTATCTGAATCATATCATTAATAATGTTGTATTCATTTATTACTTTACCCTTGGTTAAGATCACACAAAACAGCCCCCGGATCCAGGTGCCATGTCGCTTTCCAGCAGGACTGCTGGAGAGGACACACCTTCTCCCCCCTACACCAGCTCCTAGGCTGGCCATCTCCCAAGACGCTGCATTAACTATGGATATGACCACTCCCCAACTGTCCTTCTCGCATGCTCCAACTCCACTTTCCCACATGGCCTGGTGGGTGGCATTAATGCCGAACCAGTTCCCTACATCCCCTCGCCCTCGCTAGTTTCACCTCACCATAACTCACTCTCGTGTGAAGTCCCTCCCTCCCAGAGGCCCCCTACGGGATATGAAGAGCCATGCCCATTCTCCTGCGTTCATTTCCCATCTCCGCTATTCTCCGTCTACTTCCTCTGCAGAAAGTTCAGCTCCTGCGCAGACCACCTGTGAAGTCTCCAACACTGCCATGAAACGCACATGAGGTACCTCCAGATGTGGCTCTGGCCAAGGAACAGGAAAATCAACCTCTATTGAGAAGGAGATCCCTGCAAACATTGGATAAAAGGAAAATGTCTCCATGCCGGTCCGTCGCCTAGTGGATGATTGGGAGTCGAGAAATGTTGCGGAGATCCTTGCCTTCGGCAGCCCTAGTACTCAGGTGAATCACTATTGGATTCTCAAGAATTTGATTGGTACATTGGTGGAAGAGATGCTGACCAACTGGAATTTGGCAAGTATGGCCATCATGGACACCAAGTCCAACATGGCCCATCTAGATGGGATTCTCGTTTCACTGGAAGCTAGTCTTACGGGTCACCGTTACTCATTGTTTCCTCATCTGGCCCAGCCCATCGGTGTTGGTCCGGAGGGTCCTGTTGCAGGTTCTGAGGAAGCGACTACGACTCAAAATAAAGGTACAGTCTCTTAGGCTGCTGCACATGCGGCTGGAAGCTCATTACACGACTCTATGGGCCTCACTACTTCTGAGGATGTTCCTTCTCCTAGACACACCTCTGGTCCTGAATCCCCTGCTACCGTCGTGGTTCAAGAAGCTTCCCCTCTTGGGACTTCCTTTCCGGTTCCCTCTACAATTGTTGTGACCCAGTATAAGTGCACCCGCAAGGATGAGCCTGAAGCGATCCTCCCGCATAAATCCGAGCCTCTGCCCATCAAGCTCCCGAACTAGTAGTGGACTGATGACTTCTTCAGCCCTTTCCAAATCTCTGAAGACATCCATGATTCCAAAGGAGCGGAAGCCAGTTCTTGAACAGGCTTGTTCTGAGCGCAGTATTCCTAGTTTTGATGCTCTTTTTATTTTTGTTATCTCTATCTAGTACAGAGTCACTCTCTGTTTTTGTCTTTCCTTATCAGTGATTATCTAGTCTAATTCTCTAGGCTTGTTTTACAGAACATTTTATGTAATATGGGCAACATGAGCAACGCCAGAATGTTATATTCAACCTCTCCTGATGATTGTAATCTTTTTTGTACTATAATATAATCTTTCTATGCAGCTTACCAAAAAAAAAATCACACAAAACAGATCGTGCAAGTCAAAGGTGTTTAATTACTTAGCAAGTTAACTAGAACTTATGTTAAATGATGGGATCTCATACTTTGGAGGCTTCTTAAATCACCTTAAACATCTATTGAAATTATTGGATAATTTATAGATAAATTTTAGATCATTTAGATAATACAGAGACTTTCCATCAATATCAAATGAAATATAATACAACATTAACAAACATTGGAGTCATCTGCATGGACATGAATCCCTGACACATCACATTTATGCCAATTTCAAATTAGATTTATTGAATACTATAATTTAATTGGGAAAACATGGATGTTAGTTGATCCTTACTATGAAGGTCGTGTACATTTTAAGTCTACAAATGTAAACGTTTAAATATTATTAGTCCCCGCCTTGAGGCTGGCAGGTAATTTTGTAATTGGCTTGTCGTCGTTTCAAATAGTCTGCATAGTAACCAAAACATATTTCAAATGTGTATACTAAGTTTTATATTCAAGTATGAATCAAACTTTTTATCTAACCAATCAATGTACAAATCATATTTTCTCCACCAATCACTCAATTCATACTCTAATTTGGCCTCATAACGAGGCAGAGTGTCCATTGTCCAGGTCATAGTATAGGCTAACTGAAATATTATTGAATAATATTTTATTAGACATAGTAATGCTAGGAATTAGTCTAGCATTACCTTGGCATTACCTCCGACATTAAATGTTATTGTCCACGTGATACTTCTTCCATGTGTTGGTGCAGCGCCCTGTTAGATTTTGAGCATTAATTCAATATGATCTATGATCTTATCTGAGAGAATAAGAAGCACAGCATATCAATCATAAGAGACAAGCACAAGAGACAATAGACACAAATTTTCCTCGAGTAAAACCAAGAAGGTGAAAAACCTCTCAACTTCCTCAGAGATAGAAAGAGCAATGATACAAAACCCAAGTACAAGAGATAGTCTACTTAGCAGCTTCTCCTCCTCCACTAGTGCGCATCACTCAATGAGAGAGATATATGAGTAAGTGAATGATCAAATAGAGTGACACCCTCACTCTATTTATACACAACTCAACTTACCTAATAACCTAACAAGGCCGACTTCTGTAGGAGAGTCTAATAACCCATGGTAACCCAACTCAGGGCCGACCCCACACTTGGTGGTCTAATAACCCATCTTGTATAAGTTACGACACTTGTAAATACAAATGACGACACTTCCGTACAGAGGAATAATAACCTCTCTATAGGGATACAATATACATATATGAAACACATTCTGAAGTTACATATACATCAACACTCCCTCTTAACTAGGAAGGTATTTCTCGACACAGGTCTTCTAGCACAAGTATTCTTCTCTGGATCATCAGATCATCATCATCGGATCATCGTCATCGTATCATCATCATCGTCACTGATGTTATCTCAATCAATCTCCAATCTACTCGTCATAGGAATTTCTACAGTGCCAGTCCTTTTTCATGCTGGTTGTAGGCCTAGCCTTCATGTAGGTCTTCATCATCTCTACGAGCAAGCCATCAAGTAAGTACACCTCAGGATTGATTACACTACCTCTGCAAAACCTGCAAGAGCATCTCAGGACCAATTATATGCCTCTGCAAAACTTGTGTACCATATTGTCACCTCATCATCATCCACGGAGCACAACCCAGATGCACACACACAACACTTATATACACCAGCATGGGAGGACCCACCTACCACCATCCGGGAATGGCTCAACACTTACATCACAACCATGGGAGGACTTATCTACCACCATGTTACCATGGGAGGACCTACCTACCACCATGTCGAAAAGGCACGGCAATTACATCAACGACCATGGGAGGACCTACCTACCACCATGTCGAAAAATCCTGGCAATTACATCAATGACCATGGGAAGACCTACCTGCCACCATGTCGAAAAATCCCACCCAGCCCTTACATCTCACCATGGGAGGACATACCTACCACCATGTGAGAATGGCCCAGCCCTTACATTTGCACCATGGAAAGACCTACCTACCACCATGTGAGAATGGCCCCAGCCCTTACATCTGCACCATAGGAGGACCTACCTACCACTATGTGAGAATGGCTCATGTGCATCTGTGTCTCCGAACTCATCACTTCCCTTTGGAGGGAATCTCAATCTGAAGTACACGAAGTCTCTCTCTGAAGTATTCAAACTTCACTCTATCCAGTGGCTTGGTCAACACATCGGCTATTTGCTTGTCCGTCGCAACATACGGGAGCTTCATTGCTCCTCTCTGCACCATATCCCTGATATAGTGATATTTGATCTCTATGTGCTTCGACCTGTCATGGAACACCGGGTTCTCAGACAGCTTCACACAACTTTGGTTATCACAAAAGATACCAGTAGCATCCAACGGGAGATCAAATAACTCAGACAATAGCTTCCTAAGCCATACTGCCTCACAACTGGATGAACAAGTTGCGGCATACTCTGCTTCGGCTGTACTCAGTGCCACACAGGACTGCTTCCTACTAAACCAAGAGATCATACCGGATCCCATACTGAAGCAGCACCCCGAAGTGCTCTTCCAATCAATGGCACTTCCTGCCCAATCTGAATCAACATAACCCTCTAGGTTAAACTTTTGATTCGCATCATACTTGAGCCCATAATCAACCGTACCCTTCAGGTACCTCAGAATATGCTTTACAGTAACCAGGTGAACACTTCTCGGATCCGTCAGGAACTGGCTCAATGTGTTCACAACAAAGCAAATATCTGGTCTCGTGTTCGTCAGGTACATCAAGGACCCAATCATCTGACGATACACCATGAAATCAACCAGCTCAGATGAAGCATCACACAGAAGCTTCAAGTTCGATGCCATAGGTGTGGCCATGGCCTTGCAGTCCATCATCCTGAACCTCTTCAGGATCTCTACTACATACTTCCCTTGTCCAAGGAAGATTCCATCTGCACTCTGCCACACCTCCATGAATAGAAAATAGTGCATCATCCCCAAGTCCTTCATCTCGAACTCAGCAGAAAGCTTCCCCTTCGTGTCGGAAATCAACCTATCCTCACCTGTAACAAACAGTTCATCCACATACAATAGAAGTATAACTGGATTGCGTTCCTCAACCTTATAGTAAAGGTTGGAATCCACTTTACTCTTAGTAAATCCCAAACTAGATAGGAAGTTGTCTATCCTACCATACCAAGTTCTCGGAGCTTGCTTCAAGCCATACAAGGATTTCTTCGATCTGCACACATATGACTTCCTGTCATGTGTCTCAAAACCAAGTGGCTACTCCACATACACTTCCTCTTCAACTACACTATTCAAGAAAGATGTCTTGACATCCATCTGGTGTATCTTGGTCATGAAGCATTGCCCTAGCTACTTCCATAATTGTTCTATCCTTCCTTTCGTCAACCCCATTATGTTGTGGATTGTAAGGAGTGGTCAACTCCCTCTTAATCCTTGAATCACTGCATAGCTTCTTGAAGTCTCCTGAGGTAAATTCTCTTAGATTGTCGGATCTGAAGATCTTGATCTTCATATCAGTTTGATTTTCTATCAAGGCTTTGAATTCCTTGAACTTGTCAAAAACTTCATCTTTGTTCTTCAAGAAGTAAACCCAAGTCTTCCTAGAGAAATCATCAATGAAGGAAACATAGTATACATACCCACTCAGAGAACTAGATGACATCGGATCGCATACATTGGAGTGGATGATTTCCAAGATTCCTTTTTCCTTGCTTTCACTGCTTGTAAATGTCTTCTTTGTGTTCTTTCCCTTTGCACAACCTTTGCAAATGCCTTCATGTTTTGTCTGGATTTCAGGAAGACCTTCCACTGCTTTGCTTGCAATTGGTAGTGCCCTATAGTGCATATGTGCAAGCCTTCTATGCCAAAGTTCACTTGGCTCTACTGAGTCATGGACCAAGGCTTGTTCTGGTTGGCCCTTCAACTTGTATAATCCTCCCTCTTGCTCTCCAATCACCACTGCATCATCTATATTTTTACCCTTTGGCCACATAACAACTTGTCCATCTATAAATGCAACCCTCATGCCTTTTGCATCCAATGCAGATATGGAGAAAAGGTTCTTCTTGAGACTTGGAACATATAGTACATCTTTCATCTTCATAGACTTTCCAGAGTCTAGCTTATAGGAGGCTTCACCACTTCCTTTTATTGGATACTGGTAGTCATCCCCAAGTTTCACCTTGTGGGATGAATCATGTTCAGATAGGTTCATAAAGGATTCCTTAAATCCTGTCATATGTTTGGAAGCCCCACTATCTATAAGCCAATCATTACTTCCATGAATAATGGTACCAGTGAGGGAAGAAATCAAAACATACTCTTCATCACTTGAAGAATCTTCACTTTCTTCCCTAGCCCTCTTCCTAGGAGGTTCATCATCCTCTGCAGTGTGAGCATGATGTTTTCTTTTGATGTTCTTCTTTTTCTTGTGGGAGCCATCTTTATTGTTTATGGGACAATCCCTGGCATAGTGCCCCTTTTCATCACATGTAAAGCATCGGTCATTGGATGTGTTTCTTCAAGATCTGAAGCTACCCCTCTGGTTATGATGGTGGTGCTTTTCTTTCTTACTGTGGTGATGTCCCTTCTTATCATCATACTTCTTGGAGTGTATTGTGAGAGCTTGGTATTCATTCCTCATCTTCTCTTCTCGAGCTATTATTCGAGCTTCTTCTTGTGAGCATTCCTCCCATAGCCTACTGAATGTGATAAGTTTCCTCCTAGCACAAATTCCTTGGATGAAGGAATCCCATGACCTAGGAAGGCCATTAAGATTGATCATTACCACTTCTACATTCTCTATATCTTCTCCCACAACTTCAAGTTGTTCTTTTATCTGGGAGACCCTTGAGAAATAAGACTGCATGGTCTCTGCATTCTGGATCTTGATATTCTTCAATTGATTCCTCAAGGTCATCTTCTGATTTATGTTCTTTCCTTCAAATAGCTTGGTCAAGGAATCAAACATCTCCTTAGGTGTCTTCAGAGATGACACATGTGGTATGAGATGGTATTTGATAGAATTAGCAATGATTATTTTAGCCTTGACCAAGTTTCTCTTGTGTAAGGCCTTAGCCTCATCTCCTTCTGGGATAGGGACCTCTTCACTTATGTAGGTGTCCAATTAATTTTCTTCCGGGATTAACCCAATCCTATACTTCCATGCTGAGAAGTTATCAGCCCCTTCAAGCTTATCCTCAAGCTTGGTGTGGTGAGACATCTTAATGAGAAACTCAAATGGAAATAAAAGATTTAGGTCTTACCACTTGATTTGCTGAAAACTGGATCTAGAGTTGGATTAGGGTTTGTCAGATAAACCCTAAAATTTCAAACTTCTGAAAGGATAGAAAGATGTGCCTTGCTAAGCTGATCAAGTTGGTATACTCAGAATTTGAAAACTGCAAAGTTTCACCCCTCAAAATTGCTCTTGAAACTTCCGGAGTCATTAGGCAGGGCCCTGAATTAGGGTTTGACTTTCCCGAAGCTTCACCCAACCAAAAAGTTTGATCCAAAGCTCTAAACTTCGATTTTTCAGAGGAGCTTCTAGCCGTGGTCTCAGATTTCAGAAATTCCATTTTTTGCAGAAACCCTAATTTTTAAGTCAAAAACTGAAAGTGCTCAGAATTGAATTTTGTTTCTACAAAAAGATGCGCCCTTGCAAGGAGAGTCAATCTAACCTCTTACCTTTTAAGATCTATGGAGAGAAACCCAAAAATCAAGAATCCCTAGCTTTCGTAGCTGCATAGTGTCTTCTTCTCAGGTTAGCTCTGATACCATGTTAGATTTTGAGCATTAATTCAATATGATCTAGGATCTTATCTGAGAGAATAACAAGCACAGCATATCAATCATAAGAGACAAGCACAAGAGACAATAGACACAAAGTTTCCTCGGGGAAAACCAAGAAGGTGAAAAACCCCGCAACTTCCTCAGAGATAGAAAGAGCAATGATACAAAACCCAAGTACAAGAGATAGTCTCCTTAGCAGCTTCTCCTCCTCCACTAGTGCGCATCACTCAATGAGAGAGATAGATGAGTAAGTGAATGATCAAATAGAGTGACACCCTCACTCTATTTATACACAACTCGACTTGCCTAATAACCTAACAGGGCTGACTTCTCTAGGAGGGTCTAATAACCCATGGTAACCCAACTCAGGGCCGACCCCACACTTGGTGGTCTAATAACCCATCTTGTATAAGTTACGACACTTGCGACACTTGTAAATACAAATGACGACACTTCCATACAGAGGAATAATAACCTCTCTATAGGGATACAATATACATATATGAAATACATTCCGAAGTTACATATACATCAGCATGCCCCAACCACCCGGTCACTCACCGCCCCACCGCCTAGGTATCTCAATCTCTTGTTAAGACAACTAAGAAGCCATTGCTTTCACTCTCGAATCGGCCACTTGGACTCCTTTGATCCTACATTTTCCACAATACTAGTGTCACTACATTCTCTACACTTGCCATGGCACTAGTATCACTGCATTCTCTACACTTGCCATTGTAATGTCACCCTCACCCAATTCGACCATCAGTAGGGGATGCTAGCCAAAGTGGGGATCTCAAATTTCACCCCAAATGCATAATACGATTTTCAACAATAAAATGGCAGAAATGTAAATAAACATGCACAGAAGAATTAAAATCTATCCACACACATCTAGCATGCAAATACACAAGCATAATATTACAGGCATGAAAATAAAAACACTTCAGAATCAAATGCATAAGAATACTTATCTTTATCCAATTCATATCCAAGCAACTGGTATGTAAGAGTGCTTTTCCACCCAACCATAGGCACTTCATCCAACATATACTCTTTCTACTGCGAGGCCACCCCCAAGCTAGGCTATGAGGCTACCAGGGCGAAGGAAACACCTACAGGATTCTATCTCTCAACCCACAACCCATTCTGCTCTCTGTGCTTAGCCAAATTCTCATACAGAGCTCTACAGGGGTCTCACTCAGCCCTCACAGCCTTGGCTTCCACAATACCTTCCCCACACAACACCCTTCTAGCTCAGGCATCCCCTTCATCGGTTCATACTTCTCTTGGGCAATCCATCGTGTTGGGTGCTTCCAGTGTGTGCATAGAAGAAGTCCAACCTGATATTGGTTGCTATAGAACCGTGCATAGCCTCAGTTTGTGGCTTCTCGAGCACCTATGAGAAACATAACTCCATGGGTAAGAGTTCCTAGATTTCCCAACCTCTTTGATCACCTACAGCCAACAATTTTCACTTTCCAATCTGCAACATGGTCTCCAAATTCGAATTTATGGGTTCAAAACAACATGGTAAGTTCATGGACAACAATAGAGAGCTCTGCATCTTTGAACCTACATGCAAGAATAATGAGAGAAATGAGGGTTTACTCTAATGGATATGAGAAAATGGTGAAAAGACAACTGACATAAATTCTGTTAGCAGAAGAAAGGACTCCTGGTAGTTTCAAACTGACTTCTGTCATGACAGATTTGTCACAAAAGTGTAGTCAGTCCCATGCTTCAATAACTACATGAGGTGACTTTTCCCACCAACCACACACATGCATTAATGATTGGAAAATGGTCAAAAAAGGATATAATTGGCTTATTCAAGGCACATGACAGAATTTAGGTGTGAGTTCTAAGTTTGACACTTGGCAGCAAGGATTTAGTCACCCATGGACCCCCGGAATCATAGCCCCTTTAGTGCTCTTTACACAGCCATTGTTGGACCATTCTATTATTTATGCACATAATATTTACATATATTCTAAATCAACATAAAATCCAACCAAATAGTCATGATAAAATATAAACATCATACATTCCTATACATTCACTAGTCGGGCCTTGGCCTTGAGCTCCACACTAGGAATTCGCACTAGAATATTTGCATAATTTACATAAGTTTGGATAAATACATTCCAAGTCAAAACTAGGGGTATTACAATCCCCTCCCCCTTGGAATAATGGTCCTCGTTGTTTGCTCAAAATGTAGAACACAAATGGATATGCCTCTCTCATGGCATCCTCTAACTCCCACGTAGCCTCATCGGCACCGAAGTGCTTCCATTGTACCTTTACTTGTCTGGTGGCTATGTTCCGAAGCAATGTCACTTTCCTGTCTAGTATGCATAATGGCTTGGTTTGGAACTCTCCCACGGGTTCCACTTGAATCACATCCCAATCAATCACATGGTAAGGATCATGTACATATTTCTTAAGAAAAGAAACATGAAAAACATTATGATCTCTAGTGTTAGCAGGAAATGCAATTCTAAATGCAACGGGACCTATTCTCTCAAGCACTTCAAAGGGCCCACAATATCTTGGTGATAGCTTGGCACAACTTCCAAGCTTCAAGGAACTCTTCCTTGGCCTCACTCTAAGGTAAACATGATCCCCAACATGAAACTCTCTATGCACTCGGTTCTTATCTGCATAACTTTTCTATTTATCTTGGGATGTCTTTAAATTTTGCCTAATATTTACAACCTCTTGTTCCATTTCCTTAAGCAATTCTAGCCCAAGTACAATTATGTTCACTGTATTATCCCAAGTAACTGGTGTTCTACACCTCCTGCCATACAAATCTTTAAATGGACTCATGCCCAACGATGCTTGTTTCCCATTGTTATATGAAAACTTCCCAAGTGTAGATAGTCCTCCCACTTGGATGGTTTGTCCATAACATACATGCGTAGCATGTCTTCAAGCACATGATTCACCCTTTCTATTTTCTCATATGTTTGTGGATGGTAGGAGGTACTAAAGTTCATTTGCGTACCCAAATCAGCAAAAAGAATTTTCCAAACATTTGAAGTGAACTTAGTATCTCTGTCTGAAATTGTTGCTTTAGGCAAACCATGCAACCTGAAAATTTCCTTCAGAATTTTTTTTGCAATTGCATATGTTTTATACGTGGATTTAACTGGTATAAAATGTGTTGACTTAGATAATTTATCCACTACAACCATGATGGAATCATGTTTCCTAATAGTCATTAGAAAACCTGTAATAAAATCCATGGAAATCACATCCCATTTCCATTCTAGAATTGGCAAAGGCTGCAACAAACCTGTTGGGTGTTGATGTTCAACCTTTACTTGCTGACATTTCATACACTTAGAAATATACTCAGCAATGTCCTTTTCCATTCCTGGCCAAAAGTATTTCTTTCTCATTGTAGCAACTGTTTTCTAGTATCCTGGGTGACCGAAATATGGCATTTTATGGATTTCATCCATAACAATCCTTCTCAAATCTGCCACATTAGGAATGTAAATTCTGTTTTTATAAACAAGAATCTCATCACCTTCCAAATGGTAACCTTCATACCTATTTTCCAAATTATGTTGCTGCAATTTGTCATTTATTTGCACATACAGTTCATCTTCATCAATACAGTTAGTAATCTGCTGCCTCAAATCTAATTGGCATGTACTAATGGCTTCTACATGCATCTCATGCACTTTTATGCTAAGTGCATCAGCGAAAATCAAACTCACATAAAAATTCCATCCATCTAACTTTCCTAGCATTTAACGTGGGCTTCTCAAACAAATATTTCAGACCACAATGGTCTGTCCTTAGTGTTAATTTTTGAGCATTAATTCAAGATAATCTAGGATCTTTACTGAGAGAATAACATGTACAGTATATCAATGCATATCAATCATAGCAAGCATGTCAATCATCACAATAAGCAAACATAAGAGACAATAGACACACATAGTTTCCATGGGGAAAACCCTAAGGTGAAAAACCCCACAACTTCCTCAGAGATAGATAGAGCAATGATACAACCAAAGTACACAGAGATAGACTCCTCCTAGCAGCTGATCCTCCTCCTCACATGTGCGCCACTTTCTGAGTGAAGGAAGAGTGAGTTCTGAAGTGATCAAAATAGAGATCGGGATATCTCTATTTACACTTGTCTTGACTGCCCAATAAACTTATGGGGCCAACTTGTCTAGCTTAGCACAATAACCTCATGTTACATTAATCCGGGCTGACCCCTTACAAGGTGGTCTAATAACCCATCGGCAAGTTAACACACTTGCAACACTTGTCAATATAAATGACAACACTTCCGTATAGAGGAATAATACATCTCTATAGGAGTACAATAAATATATATATGAAATACATTCCGAAGTTACATATACATCAACACTCCCTCTTAACTAGGAAGGTATTTCTCGACACAGATCTGCTAGCACAAGTCTTCTTCTCTGGATCATCAGCAACGAATCATCATCCTCGAATCATCATCATCGTCACTGTTGCTGCTATCTCAATCAATATTTGAATCTACTCGTCATAGGAAGTTCTACAGAGCCAGTCCTTTTTCATACTGGATGTAGACCCACCACCTACAGGTCTTCAACATCACTGGTCATACTGTGGAATCCTCGGGACTGATTACGTGCATCAACAAAACCTCAAAAGAGCATCCCAGGACTGATTACAAGCATACTGCTCAACCTATCGGATCTCCCAGGATCTTTTACATGTAACTGCACAACCTATCCACGACCACGGAGTATCACCCTGATACTCATAATCATACTGATCATCGTCCACGAAGCACAATCCAGATGCACACAACACAGCACTTACACTCATTGGCATGGAAGGACTTTCCTATGACCATCTGGGAAAGGCTCAACACTCACATCAACGCACATGGGAGAACACATCTACCACCATGTCGGAAAGGCTCTGCACTTACATCAACGCACATGGGAGAACACATCTACCACCATGTCGGAAAGGATCTGCACTGACATCAACGCACATGGGAGAACACATCTACCACCATGTCAGAAAGGCTCTGCACTTACATCAACGCACATGGGAGAACACATCTACCACCATGTCGGAAGGGCACTGTGCATCTGTGTCTTCGGAACTCATCACACATAATCCAACTGATTATGTAATCTATCCACCTGATACATATGGTCATGCTGATCATCACCATAGCATCATCCTGATGCATATCATCTAGAGTATCATCCTGATACTCATCACTGCATCGTCCTGATGCATATTTGGAGCAACGTCCTCAAGCTCGTCATCCATGATCATCCTGATGATACAATGCATCCACCTGATGCATACATAGTATCTTCCTGATACATATCATCATACATGATCTACCTGATCATATAATTTATCCACCTAATACATATACAGATACATACACATGATCCAACTGATCATATCTAGCATCCAACATGATGCGTACATACATATATATAAATTATCCAACTGATCATATCCAGCATCCAACATGATGCGTACATACATATACATATAAATGATCCAACTGATCATCTCCAACATCCACCTGATGCATATACAGAGCAGTAACTAGAGCATCGTCCTGATGCTCATCATCCAGCACTTACATCCACAGCCATGGAAAGGATCCTCCTCTCACCATGCTTGGAATGGCTTCTGCAAATGTGTCCATCACTTCTTCCTCGAAGTGTCATCAATCTGAAGAACACCAAGCCTCTCTCTGAAGTACTCGAACTTCACTTTGGCTAGTGGCTTCATCAACACATCTACAACCTGTTCATCTATCGCAATATACAGGAGCTTCACTGCTCCTCTATGCACCATATCCCTGATATAGTGATATTTGATCTCAATGTGTTTTGACCTGTCGTGGAACACCGGATTCTCAGACAGCTTCACACAACTCTAGTTGTCACAAAAGATACTAGTACCCTCCAGTGGGAGATCAAATAACTTAGACAGTAGCTTCTGAAGCCATACTGCCTCACAACTAGCTGAACAAGCTGCAACATACTCTGCTTCAGTTGTACTCAGTGCTACACAGGACTATTTCCTACTAAACCAAGAGATCACACCTGATCCCATACTGAAGCAGCACCCAGAAGTGCTCTTCCTATCTGCAGCACTGCCTGCCCAATCTGAATCAACATAACCCTCTAGGTTAAACTTTTGATTCACATCATACTTGAGTCCATAATCAACTGTACCCTTCAGGTACCTCAGAATATCCTTTACAGCAACCAAGTGAACACTCCTCGGATCCGTCAAGAACTGGCTCAATGTGCTCACCGCAAAGCAAATATCTGGTCTTGTGTTCGTCAGGTACATCAAGGACCCAATCATCTGACGATACATAGTGACATCAACCGACTCAAATGAAGCATCACACAGAAGCTTCAGGTTCGATGCCATAGGTGTGGCCATGGCCTTGCAGTCCATCATCCCGAACCTCTTCAGGATCTCTACTGCATACTTCCCTTGTCCAAGGAAGATCCCATCTGCACTCTGCCACACCTCCATGCCTAGAAAATAGTGCATCATCCCCAAGTCCTTCATCTCGAACTCAGCTGCAAGCTTCCTCTTGGTATCAGCAATCAAACTATCATTACCTGTTACAAACAGATCATCCACATACAGGAGTGGTATCACAGGAGTGGTATCACAGGATTGCCTTCCTCAACCTTGTAGTAAAGGCTAGAATCCGCTTTACTCTTGGTAAAGCCCGAACTAGATAGGAAACTGTCCATCCTACCATACCAAGTCCTAGGAGATTGCTTTAAGCCATACAAGGCTTTGTTCAACCTGCACACATATGACTTCCTGTCATGTGTCTCAAAACTGAGTGGCTGCTCCACATACACTTCCTCTACAACTACACCATTCAAGAAAGCAGTCTTGGCATCCATCTAGTGTATCTTCCAATTCATCATTGTAGCCAGAGCAAGTACTGTTCCGATGGAAGTGTACCTGGCTACAGGAGCAAAAGTTTCTTCATAATCTATTCTCTCTTTCTAAGAGAAGCCACGAGCTATGAATCTTGCCTTGTATTTCTCTATGCTGCCATCTGTAGCATGCTTGATCTTGTAGATCCATTTGGAAGTCACAACAGACTTCCCTTCAGGTCTTGGGACAACATCCCAAACATCATTCTTCATTATTGATTGGTATTCTTCGACCATGGCATCCTTCCATTCTTTCTTTTCCGCTGCTTCTTCATAATTGGAAGGTTCTTTGTTCATGATATCACAGAGTAAAGCAACATAGCTGGTATGAGATCTAGTTCTCTTCTTTGCTCTGTGCTCTTCTTCTGGAATTCCATATCCTTCTGCATCTCGAATGAGCTTTCTAGCCCATGCAGGTTTCCTCTTGTGAGAGTTACTCTCACAGGGTGGATCTACAGGTTCTTGCGGATCTTCAATTTCACGATCTGCATCTAGAATTGCTTCAGTCATAGTAGTGTCTTGAAATCTAGTTTCCTTAGGTTCTTCATAATCTTCAACAGGTGTCTTCCTTGATTTGATGAATGCTGAATTTTCATCAAATGTCACATCCCTGCTGACATCAATCTTCTTGAACCCTGGAAAGTATATTCTATAAGCCTTCGAGCTTTCACTGTAACCCACAAAGATACCCTTCTTTCCTGAAGGATCTATCTTGGTCCTCTTTTCCTTTGGGACATGATTGTATACTAGACAACCAAATATTCTGAGATGGATGACTTCAGGTTTCTTACCAGAGAAGATCTCTTCTGGTGTCTTGTTGTCCAATATCTTGTGGGGTGTTCTGTTCTGCACATATACAGTTGTCCTAGCTACTTCTGCCCATAGATGCATAGGTGGATCCTAGTCATGCAGCATTGCCCTTGCAGCTTCCATGATTGTTCGATTCTTTCTTTCTGCAACTCCATTCTATTATGGATTGTAAGGAGCATTCAACTCCCTCTTAATCCCTGAATCACTGCATAACTTTTTGAAGTCACCTGAAGTGAATTCTCCACCATTGTCGGATCTGAATGTTTTGATCTTCTTATCAGTTTGGTTCTCCATCAAGGTTTTGAATTCCTTGAACTTATCAAACACTTCATCTTTGTTCTTCAAGAAGTAAACCCAAATCTTCCTGGAGAATTCATCAATGAAAGAGACATAGTAAACATATCCACTCAGAGAACTGGATGACATCGGACCACATACATCGGAGTGGATAACTTCCAAGATACTTTTTGCCTTGCTTTCACTGCTTGGAAATACCTTCTTCATGTTCTTTCCTTTTGCACATCGTTTGCAAACACCTTCATGCTTGGTCTTGATTTCAGGAAGACCTTCTACGGCCTTAATTGCAATTGGTAATGCTCTATAGTGCATATGTGCAAGTCTTCTATGCCAAAGTTCACTTGGCTCCATGGAATCATGCACCATGGCATGTTCAGGTTGTCCTTTCAATTTATACAATCCTCCCTCTTGCTCTCCAATCACTACTACATCATCAATAGTTTTACCTTTTGGCCACATTAGAACTTGGCTGTCTACAAATGCAACCCTCATTCCTTTTGCATCCAAAGCAGATATGGAGAGTAGGTTCTTCTTGAGCCCAGGTACATATAGAACTTCTTTCATCTTCAAAGACTTTCCAGAGTCTAGATTCTAGGAGGCCTCACCACTTCCTTTGATAGGGTATTGGTAGTCATCCCCAAGTTTCACCTTATGGGGTGACTCATGTTCGGATAGATTAGCAAAGGATTCTTTAAACCCAGTCATGTGCTTTGAAGCCCCACTGTCAATAAGCCAATCATTACAACCATGAGAGACAGTACCTGTGAGAGCAGAGATTAGAACATACTCTTCTTCGCTTGATGAGTCATCATCATCACTTTCTGCTCTAGCCTTCTTCTTGGGTGGTTCATCATCTTCAACAGCATGAGCATGATATCTCTTCCTACTGCCCTTCTTCTTCTTGTTGAATTTGTTGTTGTTGTTCCTTTTGTTCTTAGGACATTCTAAAGCAAAATGACCCTTCTCATTACATGTGAAGCATCTGAGATCTTTCTTATATTTATGTTGATGGTGGTGTGAAGATTTCTTGGCATGAGAGTTCTCCCTCTTTTTAATGTCCCTTGTTATGAATTTTATTAAAATTGCAATTTTCCACTTTTTTTCCCTAGTTCGACCTTTGACTAGTTTTGATCTCTAGGTCTCAAATTTGCCCCAAATGATCCCAAATATTTTGAGAAGGTATATTAATGATATTAGAACATAAATATGTGTTTCAGGGATTCCTTTGGACCTTTAAAATAATTCTGCAAATCCTCTTTCAATTCTGATCAATGTAGGTAACTTTACTAGTGATTTTCCTTTGACTAGTATTGGTCTCTAGGTCTCAAATTGACTCCAAATGCCTTCAAAACTTCAAGGAAGGTGTATGAATGATATTAGAACTTAAATATGATTTTTATGGATAAAATATGGCCACCAAAATACCTCTGCAACCTCTCTTAATATTCTGGACCAATTATGTAATTTTACTAGTAATTTGGGGTTCAAATCCCCCTGGGGTAAGTACTGAAAATGGCTTCCCAAATGCCTCCAAACCCACTCAAATTTATGAAAAGAGGTATGTAATATGTTAATTATGTTATTAAAGTCTCATATGCACCATTAATGGATTATTACAACTGTTCTCACCCTCTCCCATTCAACTGCAAAAATCTCCAATTCGACCCTTGGGGAAATGGCACTATTTCACCTCCCAATACAACTAAACTGAGTAAAAATGCTTCAAATGCTCAAGTAAAGTACATGAAACTTGTAGAAGACATACATGGCAGTATATTTATCACAAATATATCAGAGAATCATCCATTCATTCGAAATCATCAGCATTACATTGATTCACAACAAGGTAGTGGGAAAATGAAATTGTTCTTTCATTAAAATTGAGATTTATACATTTATACCTGGAATTTCGACCTGAAACTTTCTAGAGATGAATAACAGAGTATTTAATTCATATTAAAAAATAAATAGGGCATTAAAAGCTTCCCCAACTAGTACAATAGCTCACCAAAAATGCCCTCCCTCAAGGATCAAGAATATGCCATCAAAACTAGAAATGGTTGAAGGAGTGAGCTGCAATAGAAGAAACCATGAGCTGCTCTATAGCTTACACTTGCAAATAAAGACTCCACTAAAGCTCCAAATGAAAGGTCTGAATGTCCTTTCCAATTACCAACTTGGATGGGAATCTTTCACCCTCGAAATTGGCTAAGGCAAGAAACTAGTCATCCACTAGCTCTCCCTCTTCACAAATGCAATTGCAAATTCTAAAAATGATCAAAAGCTGGTTTCATTCTTTGTTATTGACATTTATAAAGTTTTAATTTCCTCTGTGGGTTGAATTCCTTCCAAGATACTCATGCCAACTCAAGTTGGGAAGAGATTCCAAAGAACGCCACTTGTACAACAATTCCTAGTCTCCCACTTCCACCAAATCACATGTGGAAGCATCTTAGCTGCCCTAACACCCTTGAGCGCCCTCTTGGAGTCTATTTTTAACCCTGACATGTCATATATGTCATATGTCATCCTTTAGGTCTAATTTGTGTCATAGGTGTCATAGCATCTTCATCATTGTTGTCATAGAGCTAGGGAATCTAGCCCAAGTGTCTCACTAGCTCCAAATTGCCTCTACCTCTTCCATGGGAGTTACTCTTCCTCTATATTTCGACCTTGGATGATTCATGCCATGAATAATACCTTTTGTAATCCCCCAAGTATGTTACCATTCACCTTGAATTCGAATTGGTGAGAGAATGATGCCAAGTGTAGTGGGGAAATCTAGCCATATGTGGGTCCCACTTCCTCCATGTGTCTTCATGATCAAATTCCACTTTGATTTTCACTTGTATATATTTATTTATCTCCTTTATTAAATATTTATTCCATTCTAATGTTCAAACATCATTTATTATCCCCATTATTCCAAATCCCAAAGCTTCCACCCCAAACCTAGGAAACTAGTAATTTTCCTCCTTGGCAATTATTTGACCTTTAGCATCAATTTGACAAACTCTAATGAATAGGGCCAATGTTATTAGGCCATTTTGACCCAATGCCAAATTTGGGACATGACAAATCCTCCCTTCCAAATATTGCTTGTCCTCAAGCAATTTCAAACATGGGTGTTGAAGAACTTGCTTTCTGTATAATTCTTTGAAGTTGCCATTGAATTGTCCAACCTTGAATCTTTGAATTTCCATGAAGATTTTAGAGAGGAACCACCCTGCTTGCTGCTGCACTACTCTAATAAAAATCACTTTATTTAGTGGGAAATCCATCTCCCATACTTCTTGTTTCCCAAAAAAAATTGAAACCAATGAGACAAAAATTATTCCAGGATCCCATTGCTTGTATTGCACCCGAACAATTAAGAGTGCTCTCCAACCCATACCATTAGATAAGAGGATTCCTGGATCCCATTTTCTTGTATTCATTCTTCCAAACATCATGAGTACAAAATATATATCATCAAAGTACATAACTACATAATGAAAATTAACATCAAGGAGGTGTTTGATCAAAGAATCATGAAAGTGCTTATACCTCCAAGCAAGTAGACCACCATTTTCCAAGTGCATACAAGCTTCAAGTGACCAATCAAATCTGCTCCAATGACATAGGTGAGGATCCCATGTCCTATAAAGCTGCTCCAAAAGTATGTGATATGCATCAAAATATTCAGCCATGTATTCTTTCATCCAAGAAGTGAATGAAGAATCTCCACTAAAATCTGAACCGAATAATGAGCAGAAAAAACAATGAGACTTCAAATGACTCAAAGAAGTATCACCCATACATCCCTGAATGTGATCATCATAAAGATATAACAAAGTATGTGGCTTCCAACAAAAATGTTCTCCAATCATAAATCTATTCACCCAAGTGTTGGATGAAGCTCCTCCAACATCAAATGAATCAAGTGTTGAGCAAGAAAAACCATGAGTCTTCAAGTGACTCAAATGCATATCATAGGTGCATCCATGTAGATGTGAATCATCATAAAATAACAAAGGATGCTGCTGCAAATGTGAATAAGAATGTGCTCCAACCATATCATCATAAAAAGTAAATCTAGGAGTTCCATACTCCTCATGTGGCACCATCAAAAAGAACCCTTTCACCCATACTTCATTGAGACTAATGTTGCAAAACATGGAATTGTAGGATGTAGGAGAATGAACCAAATCACCCAAATGATCAAAAAGTACAGAAGTTTCATCATGGGAAGGATCCATATGGGTAGTATCATGCAGCTCCTTCAAAAGTGTGAACTCTTTGTCATAGTATGGTTCCAATGTAGAGGAATCATGCTCTTCTTTAAAAATTTCATAACCTTCATCAAGAGACAATTCAAATTCCTCTTCCACCACATCAAGTGTTTGGATCTCTTCAAGTTCATCTTCAAACACATCAAGAACATTCAAATTTTCACATTTCTCATGATCCACCATGTCATGAGAATCCTCCAAACAATCTACCATTTGACAATCTGAAACATAGCAGGAAAAACAAGTATCTTGAAACTTTTCAAGAAGTTGCTCATTTTGAATTGTGAACTTATGATTATCCTCATTATTCTTCAAGTATGCATCATGTAACAATTCATTAAGCTCAAACAAATGGTTTCTATCAAAAAGCAAAGACATGAAATTACTTTTGATGTGGCACATTGCTCTTTGAATCTTCTCTATGTCTTCAAGGAAGGATGTTTCCTCCAATGAAGTAGCTCTCCAATAAGAATTTGACACCAATGCTTGAGTGTCATGGAGAATGCTGAGGTTCTCTTGGATCTTCTTTTCATTCATCTTTAAGGACCCTTCAAGAAAATGAGGCTCTTGCAAATGAACCTCCTCATCTTCTTCATTTTTTCTTGGACCAACTTCATGAAGCTCAAGTGGTGATGGGGAAGTTGATCTTGGTTCTTCTTCAACTGCTACAAGGTCTTCATTATCATGATTAATGAAACTTGTACTTGTAGAAACACTTTCAAAAGTGATCTCTAACATAGAGGTGTGAGCACCCATCAGTAGGTACTCCTTCATAGTTTAAGCATCCATCAATAGATGATCTTTGGTTCATGTCTAAGCTAGAAGGTGTCTCGAAATGATCTTCCATATTTTCAATAGAATCTTCTTCATGCTCTTGTGATGTCTCTTCCTTTTGCTCCTTAAAGCAAGCTGATGCATTTTGCCCCTTTTTTTCCTTAGGATCAGTATATTTGGAATCTCTTCTTGAATAAATCTCAAAAGCTCTCCTCAAGGAGGACATCATTCCATGCACACATATATGATACTCACTCCAAGGGTTTTTACAAGAAGGGCATAAACCTTTCTTTACTAACTCCACATCTTCATTTTTGGGCCTATTTTCAAAAACATGTTCAGCATAGTACTCAAAAGACATGGCATTTTGTGTATTTTTGCTCGAAGCAAGATATTCTTGATATTTTTGATATTGTTGGGGCAAGGTTTTAGATTTTTCTCTCCATCTTTGGAACTCGCTCATAGAATTATCCTTGGTTGGTGTGACACACTCATATTCATCAAATCTAAAGTCATAAGAATAATCTTCATTTCTCTTGAAATTGTAATAAGTGTTGCATGATGGCACCTCTTCCTCGTACCATTCACATTCTGCTTCATATTGCTCATAAGCATCTGCATATTCCTCATAAGAATTGTAATCATAGGATTCATCATAATAGTAAGACATGGCTATCAATTATTCTTGAATGTATGTACCTAATCCACAGGTGCAAGGACCATGCTCTGATACCACTGTAATGTCCCTTGTTATGAATTTTATTAAAATTGCAATTTTCCACTTTTTTTCCCTAGTTCGACCTTTAACTGTTGATGTATATGTAACTTCGGAATGTATTTCACATATATGTATATTGTATTCCTATAGAGATGTTATTATTCCTCTATACGGAAGTGGTTGTATTCCTATAGAGATGTTATTATTCCTCTATACAGAAGTGTCGTCATTTATAGTGTAAGTGTCGTAACTTATACTTGATGGGTTATTAGACCACCTTGTTGGGGTCGGCCCTGTATAAGTCATGTGGGTCAAAGGGTTATTAGACCACCCTATTGGGGGTCATCCATGTGGGTAAAAGGGTTATTAGACCACCCTAGTGGGGGTTGGCCTAGTCAGCATTATGTTAAGTGGTTAAGTTGAGGCCGACCTAGTTGAGTAAAGGTCAAGTCAAGTTAGTGTATAAATAGAGAGTGTGTCTCTCTCATTTTACACATTCTATTCACTCACTCACACTGTGGAGAGTGGCGTGCTTGTGGAGGAGGAGGCTCTGCTGCTAGGAGAAGACTATCTCTTGTATTCTGGTTGCATCATTACTCTGTCTATCTCTGAGGAAGTTATTGGGGTTTTTCACCTTTATGGTTTTCCCCAAGTAAACTCTGTGTCTCTTCTGTGCTTGCATTATTGTGTCCATGAATGATATGCTGTAGATTTGTTGTACATGTTGTTCTCTTAGTTAAGATCCTAGATCATATTGAAGTAAATTATGAAAATTTAACATGGTATCAGAGCTAGCCTAAAAGAAGGCATGATATGGCATGTATGACACTTGTTGCACTTACGATGCTAGGGCTTGATATAGCAAAAACTAGTCAGCGTAGCACTTTCGCTATAAATCCGTTTTGGCAAAGTTTTCGGATCTGAAACCTTTACAGGTCGAAGATTAAATCCCCATGTACCTTGTGTCCAAAGGACAACCTCTAATTCGTTGTAATTTGTGATTTATGATCTGTACAATATAGGGTTTCTGCCTCTTCCAGATCTGAGTCAAAATCAGGTGACCTTGGGAAAAAGGTCATAACTTGGGATAGGAAGCTCCAAATGAAATTTCGTCAAAAGTGACAGGTAGTACACAGACTGTACTATCTCAAGAAAATTGTTCATAGGCCGAAGTTGAAATAGTGATACGTGGCATGTCGTAGAATTTTTCCCTCCTGTATTATCCCATAAACAGGTCACGTTGCAACACTTGTCATAACTCTCTCTCAGAGAATCCAATTGAGGTCAGACCTATCAGGATGGAAAGATAATAGGTCGAGCTATCTCAAGAAACCTTTTTAGACCCTGTGGATCGAAAAGTTCAGAGTTACACCAGAAACAATCAGAAGAGTGGGCTTCATCAAACCCTAGTTCGAGGTCACGTCCAGTGAATCCGAAAGTTTCAAAGGCAAAATTGAGGAGTGAAACTTTGCAGTTTTCAAATTATGAATATACCAGTTTGATCAGCTCATCAAGGCGCATATTTTTATC
Organism: Larix kaempferi; assembly: GCA_027924585.1. Taxonomy (NCBI): domain Eukaryota; kingdom Viridiplantae; phylum Streptophyta; class Pinopsida; order Pinales; family Pinaceae; genus Larix; species Larix kaempferi. Next base: position 10,732,783 of record BSBM01000461.1, read on the forward strand.
CTTTCGGAAGTTTGAAATTCAAAGTTTTAATTTTGGGGTTTTCTCTGACAAACCCTAATATAGCTCCAGATCCAGTTCCTGCAAATCAAATGGATTGGGTTAATCCTAGAAGAGGATGGATTGGTCACCTGCATAAGTGAAGAAGTTCCTGTTTCAGAGGGAGATGAGGCTAAGGCCTTCCATAAAAAGATTACAAGCAATCTTGACAGGTATGACTCATCGAGGTATGTTTTGAGATTTGTTCATGATTAAGTTTATGGTATGTTTGTCTTCATGTTATTACGGTTAGTACATTCTTGGTTTTAGACTTGTCGTATCACCTTAATAAAATTATGAATGCACGATAGAAAATATTCATTGATTAGGGTGTTGACACTTATGATTGTACTAATGCATTATGGTGTTGTATGAGGTTTATGTTGTCTACCAACATGAAAGGTACACCAAGAAAGACAAATTATGTTCTGGTTCAAGAACATATGATCATGATGACATGGGGACAAAGATTCATCCATTGTCATGGATCTCATAGAAGATCCATTTACGAGGTATGTATAACTTGGTTTTATAATGGTTAACCTATGAGATATACAGGTTACTAGCACAAGTCATTGAAGACGAACAAGAAGACATCATGTGAGTATGTTAGACATAACTAGCTAGCATGCTAATCCAGGTATGTTTTTCCTATATCAAGATAGAATCCTACCTTGTGTTAGGATCTTATACTGTTGTGTTGTTGATAATGATTATTCATGAAGTCATAGGTTTGAATAGTCATGGTTGTATGCATATTATGTTTCTTACCATAATTGATGATATGACTAACCAGAAGAATCATGAAGGTATAGGTTTGAGTAATCATGGGTTTTATGCATATTATATCTCTTATCTTGATTGATGATTTAACTAACCAAAAGAGTCCTATGATCAAATAAGAATATGTATGAGTAAAAGAAGACTTCCCTGAAACCTTGAATACTAATGTTTATTATATGTGTTTGAAATGATCCTGACTATACATGCTTGAGATTATTGTGTTTTGATAATATTAAGATTATACTAATGAATGTTTGATTACGTATGAGACCTAGAGGATAACACAATGATGATACTAACAAGCATGCATAGGGATCGAGAATGAATATAAGTTCAAGGACAAGTAATCCAGGAAGCAAAGATCAAGAGGGAGTACACTCTAGTGGTTTCTGCAAGGATGCAGATATTCAGAGGGAGTTGACCATCTCTCTACATTCCACAACAGAAAGGTGTAGAAGAAGCTACTTCAGATTAGGACTCCAATAGCTCCTGCAAGGAAGCGAAGACTCAGAGGGAGTCCACCCAACGAACAAACAAAGATAAGTATTTGAATTGTCATTTCTTAAATAATACTGTTCAATAATGTATATACTGATGTTCCTAGAATTAGGTTGTGTGTTATGCATATTAGAATAATTGCATTGATGAACAGTATACTACTAATATGCATGGGTAAGTGGCCTATGGCACTGTACAACATTCCATTGCTACTTATCTAGAATGAAACCTCTTTGCTAACATGTTGGGAGTTGTGCACACTCTTAACAATGTTCTAGTAGAGATTGGAAGGCATCTAGAAAGTTACGGGATATGGATAAATGTTGTATTGAAGCATTGGCTAAGATAATTGCATGACTATATGACATATTTCTTTATGTGTAAGAATTTGTTCTGAAAATTATGAGATGTTTCTAATCATGCAATTTAACCTATTTTGTAGGAAAGACCGTATATCTTCACCTACAAACGGACTACAACATTTGTTCCAGCAACAAAGATATCTATTGAAGATATTGAAGTTCCCAGGATCTGGGATGAAGAAATGGAATGCCATGATCCGTCGATCATGAAGAATGATATTTGGGATGTAGTCCCAAGACCTGAAGGGAATTTTGTTATGACTTCCAAATGAAACTATCAGATCAAGCATGTTGCAGATGGCAGCATTAAGAAATATAAAAGTGATGAAATAGAAGATGCACCAGATGGATTTCAAGACAGCATGGTGTAGTCATATATGTGTGCAAAACTTGGTATGGTAGGATAGACAGCTTTCTATCCAGTTTGGTCTTTACCAAGAGTAAAGCGGGTTCCAACCTTTACTACAAGGTTGAGGAAGGAAATCCTGTGATACTACTATGTGGATGACCTGTTTGTATCAGGTGAGGATAGATTGATTGCCGACACACAGCGGAAGCCTGCTACCGAGTTCGAGATGAAGAACTTGGGGATGATGCACTATTTGTTTTTGTCATGGAGGTGTGGCAGAGTGCAAATGGAATCTTCCTTGGACAAGGGAAGTATGCAGTAGAGATCTTGAAGAGGTTCGGGATGATGGATTGCAAGGCCATGGTCACACCTATGACATCAAATTTGAAGCTTCTTTGTGATGCTTCATCTGAGCCGGTTGATGTCTCTATGCATCGTCAGATGATTGGGTCCTTGATGTACCTGACAAACATGAGACCAGATATTTGCTTTGCGGTGAACACATTGAGCTAGTTCCTGACGGATCCGAGGAGTGTTCACCTGGTTGCTGTAAAGCATGTTCTGAGGTACCTGAAGGGTACAGTGGATTATGGGCTCAAGTATGAAGCGAATCAAAAGTTTAACCTGCAGGGTTATGTTGATTCAGATTGGGCTGGCAGTGCTACAGATAGGAAGAGCACATCTGGGTGCTGCTTCAGTATGGGATCAGGTGTGATCTCTTGGTTTAGCAGGAAGCAGTCCTGCGTAGCACTGAGTATAGCTGAGGCAGAGTATGTTGCATCATGTTCAGCTAGTTGTGAGGCAGTATGGCTACAAAAGCTACTGTCTAAGTTATTTGATCTCCCGTTGGATGCTACTGGTATCTTCTGTGATAACCAGAGTTGTGTGAATCTATCCGAGAATCCAGTGTTTCATGACAGGTCGAAACACATAGAGATCAAATATCACTATATCAGGGATATGGTGCAGAGAGGAGCTGTGAATCTCCTGTATGTTGCGACGGACGAGCAGATTGCAGATGTGCTAACGAAGCCACTAGCCAGGGTGAAGTTCGAGTACTTCAGAGAGAGGCTTGGCGTTCTTCAGATTGAGGACACTTCGAGGAAGAAGTGATGGACACATCTGCTGAAGCCATTCCAAGATGTTGGAAGTAGGATCCTTCACATGGCTGTGGATGTAAGCGCTGGATGATGAGCATCAGGATGATGTTCTGGTTTCTGCTGGATATGATTAGTTGGATCATTTTTATGTATGTATGTATGCATCATGTTGGATGCTGGATATGATCAGTTGGATCATTTATATGTATGTACGCATCATGTTGGATGATGGATATGATCAGTTGGATCATGTGTATGTATTTTGTATAAGCATCATGTTGGATGCTTGGACCATGTATCTCTATATGTATCAGGTGGATACATTGTATGATCAGGTAGATCATGTATATTGATATGTATCAGGTATGATCAAGTAGATCATGTATGTTGATGGATACATTGTGTGGATCATGTATCTATGTATCAGGTGGATACACTATGTATGATGATATGTATCAGGTAGATACTTGGTGTGCATCGGATGAATGCATTGTATGATCAGGATGATCGTGGATGACGAGCTTCTCCATATGACTTGCAGCAGGATGTTGCAGTGATGATGATCAGGGTGATCATGTGTACATCAAGATGATGAATGATGAGTATCAGATGATACTTTGTGGCCATGGATCAGATTGTGCAGGTAAGCATGTAATTTGTGCCCTAGGAGATTTGCAGATGGTCTTTCGAGGTTTTGCCTATGGCATGTAATTCGGTGCCATGGGCCATCTGGCAAATGCTCTTTTGAGGTTTTGCTTGGGAGGACATATAATTTGTGCCCTGGGAGATCTACAGATAGTCTTTCAAGGTTTTGCCTATGGCATGTAATTCGTTTCCCTAGGATATCTGGCAGATGCTCTTTCGAGGTTTTGTCCTATGGCATGTAATTTGCTCGTGGGATATCTGGACAGGATGAAAAAGGCCTCAGATGCTTCAGCCAGGTTTTTCCATGACCACATGTAATTTGCTCCTGGGAGATCTGGACAGGATGAAAAAGGCCTCAGATGCTTCAGCCAGGTTTTGTGGTGGACCACATGTAATGTGCTCATGGGAGATCCGACAGGTAGAGCTGTGTGCTCGTAACAACCTACGATGCTTCAGCCAGGTTTTGTGGTGAGATCACATGTAATGTGCTTCTGGGAGATCCGACAGGTAGAGCTGTGTGCTCGTAACAGCCTGGGATGCTTCAGCCAGGTTTTTTGATGGGTCACATGTAATGTGCTCCTGGGAGATCCTACAGGTAGAGCTGTGTGCTCGTAATAGCCTTGGATGTTGCAGCCAGGTTTTGTGATGCACGTAATAAGTCCTGAGAATTCCACAGTATGGCCAGTGATGATGAAGACCTGCAGGTGGTGGGCCTACATCCAGTATGAAAAAGGACTGGCTCTGTAGAACTTCCTATGACGAGTAGATTCAGAGATTGATTGAGATAGCAGCAGCAGTGACGATGATGATGACTCGATGACGATTATCCAGTGACGATGATCTAGAGAAGATGACTTGTGCTAGAAGACCTATGTCGAGAAATACCTTCCTAGTTAAGAGGGAGTGTTGATGTATATGTAACTTCGGAATGTATTTCACATATATGTATATTGTATTCCTATAGAGATGTTATTATTCCTCTATACGGAAGTGGTTGTATTCCTATAGAGATGTTATTATTCCTCTATACGGAAGTGTCGTCATTTATATTGTAAGTGTCGTAACTTATACTTGATGGGTTATTAGACCACCTTGTTGGGGTCGGCCCTGTATAAGTCATCTGGGTCAAAGGGTTATTAGACCACCCTATTGGGGGTCATCCATGTGGGTCAAAGGGTTATTAGACCACCCTATTGGGGGTCGGCCATGTGGGTCAAAGGGTTATTAGACCACCCTATTGGGGGTCGGCCTAGTCAGCATTATGTTAAGTGGTTAAGTTGAGGCTAACCTAGTTGAGTAAAGGTCAAGTCAAGTTAGTGTATAAATAGAGAGTGTGTCTCTCTCATTTTACACATTCTATTCACTCACTCACACTGTGGAGAGTGGCGCGCTTGTGGAGGAGGCTCTGCTGCTAGGAGAAGACTATCTCTTGTATTCTAGTTGCATCATTGCTCTGTCTATCTCTGAGGAAGTTATTGGGGTTTTTCACCTTTATGGTTTTCCCCAAGTAAACTCTGTGTCTCTTCTGTGCTTGCATTACTGTGTCCATGAATGATATGCTGTAGATTTGTTGTACATGTTGTTCTCTCAGTTAAGATCCTAGATCATATTGAAGTAAATTCTGAAAATTTAACATTGACTAGTTTTGATTTCTAGGTCTCAAATTTGCCCCAACTGATCCCAAATCTTCTGAGAAGGTATATGAATGATATTAGAACATAAATATGTATTTCATGGATGCATTTGGACCTTTAAAATACTTCTGCAAATCCTCTTTCAATTCTGATCAATGTAGGTAACTTTACTAGTGATTTTCCTTTGACTAGTATTGGTCTCTAGGTCTCAAATTGACTCCAAATGCCTTCAAAACTTCAAGGAAGGTGTATGAATGATATTAGAACTTGAATACAATTTTTATGGATAAAATATGGCCACCAAAAGACCTCTGCAACCTCTCTTAATATTCTGGACCAATTATACAATTTTAGTAGTAATTTGGCGTTCAAATCCCCCTGGGGTAAGTACTGAAAATGGCTTCCCAAATGCCTCCAAACCCACTCAAATTTATGAACAGAGGTATATAATGTATTAAGTATGTTATTAAAGTATCATATGCACCATTAATGGATTATTACAATTGTTTTCACCCTCTCCCATTCAACTGCAAAAATCCCCAATTTGACCCTTGGGGAAATGGCACTATTTCACCTCCCAATACAACTAAACTGAGTAAAAATGCTTCAAATGCTCAAGTAAAGTACATGAAACTTGTAGAGGACATCCATGAAAGTATATTGATCACAAATATATCATAGAATCATCCATTCATTCGAAATCATCAGCATTACATTCATTCACAACAAGGTAGTGGGGAAATGACACTGTTCTTTCATTAAAATTGAGATTTATACATTTATACCTGGAATTTCGACCTGAAACTTTCTGGAGATGAAGAACAGAGTATTTAATTCATATTACAAAATAAATTGGGCATTCAAAGATTCCCCAAAGAGTACAATAGCTCACCAAAAACACCCTCCCTTAAGGATCAAGAATATGCCATCAAAACTGGAAATGGTTGAAGGAGTGAGATGCAATAGAAGAAACCATGAGCTGATCTGTAGCTTACACTTGCAAATAAATACTCCATTAAAGCTCCAAATGAAAGCTCTGAATGTCCTTTCCAATTACCAACTTGGATGTGAATCTTTCACCCTCGAAATTCGCTAAGGCAAGAAACTAGTCATCCACTAGCTCTCCCTCTTCACAAATGCAATTGCAAATTATACAAATGATCAAAAGCTGGTTTCATTCTTTTTTATTGACATTTATAAAGTTCTAATGTCCTCCATGGGTCTAATTCCTTCCAAGAGACTCATGCCAACTCAAGTTGGGAAGAGATTCCAAAGAACGCCACTTGTACAACAATTCCTAGTCTCCCACTTCCACCAAATCACATGTGGAAGCATCTTAGCTTCCCTAACACCCTTGAGCGCCCTCTTGGAGTCTAATTTTAGCCCTGACATGTCATATATGTCATATTTCAGCCTTTAGGTCTGATTTGTGTCATAGGTGTCATAGCATCTTCATCATTGTTGTCATAGAGCTAGGGAATCTAGCCCAAGTGTCTCATTAGCTCCAAATTGGCTCTTCCTCTTCCATGGGAGTTACTCTTCCTCTATATTTCGACCTTGGATGATTCATGCCATGAATAATACCTTTTGGAATCCCCCAAGTATGTTACCATTCACCTTGAATTCGAATTGGTGAGAGAATGATGCCAAGTGTAGTGGAGAAATCTAGCCATATGTGGGTCCCACTTCCTCCATGTGTCTTCATGATCAAATTCCACTTTGATTTTCACTTGTATATATTTATTTATCTCCTTTATTCAATATTTATTCCATTCTAATGTTCAAACATCATTTATTATCCCCATTATTCCAAATCCCAAAGCTTCCACCCCAAACCTAGGAAACTAGTAATTTTCCTCCTTGGCAATTATTTGACCTTTAGCATCAATTTGACAAACTCTAATGAATAGGGCCAATGTTAAATTGATAGGGATTGATCATCCTATAATTGTATCAGGATTGTATCATCCTTGGACTTATGTCCTAAAGTGAAAGGGATTGATCATCCCGTAATTGGATCAGGATTGTATCATCCTTGGACTTATGCCCTAAAGTGAGAGGGATTGATCATCCCATAATTGGATCATGTGTGTTGTAGATTATGATGTTGTTGATCAAGAGATCTAGATGATGAGGCTGTTGATCGAAAGATCCAGATGTTGATACTGTTGATCAGGAGATCTAGACGATGAGGCTGTTGATCGAGAGATCCAAATGATTTTGTTGATCGAAATATCTAGATGATGAGGCTGTTGATCGGAAGATCCAGATGTTGATACTGTTGATCGGGAGATCTAGACGATGAGGTTGTTGATCGAGAGATCCAAATTATTTTGTTGATCGGAAGATCCAGACGATGAGGCTGTTGATCGAGAGATCCAGATCATGTTGTTGATCGGAAGATCTAGATGATGTTGTTGTTGATCGAGAGATCCAGATGATGTTGTTGAACAAGAGATCCAGATGATGTTGTTGATCGGGAGATCCAGATGATGATGTTGTTGATCGAGAGATCCAGATGATGATGTTGTTGTAGCTGATCAAGTGTTGCAGAAGATGAAGACTCAATACTGAAGATGTTGATGTTCCAGTATTGAAGATCTTGAAAATCTTCCAGTAGCTGTTTCAGTTACTGATGATGATTGAAGAAAGATTCCAATGATTTATAGATGTATCATGTATCACTGTGATGTAGTTGATGACTCCTTGCTCCTACAGATGTTGTTAGAATATCCTTCTCGTTAAGGGGGAGTGTTAAAATATTGTAACTTCTAAGAATATTCTATTTGTACCTTATTATCCGAAGATGTTTCATTCCTCCGTCGGGACATTATTATTATACCCGGATATGTTTATTCCTCTGTTAGAATGTGGTAACTTAGGTTATTAGACTTCCTAGTGGGTTCGGCCCAGAGTTAGTTGTAATGGGGTGTTTAAGTCCCCTAGTGGGGTCGGCCCAGTCAGCATTGGGTTATATCTATTGGGGTCGACCTAGTTACGTATTTTGTCTAGTGAGAGATAAAGTATATATAGAGGAGGTGTGTTCCTCATTTAACACACACTCACTCACTTGTTAAACTCACATAGGAGACAGAGAAATCTGCAAAGGAGGAGAAGGAGCTCTTGTTTGGGGATTACATCTTTGTATTTTTTGGTCATCTATATTGAGGAATCTTTGTTGGGTTTTCTACCCCATGAGGGTTTCCCGGGATAAATTGTGTCTCTTGTGTTTATGTTGTGCTTGTTGTTCTTTCAGTGATCCTGTATATGCTATTGTTATGAAATCTAATGGAATACTGATGTTATCTATATTAGCATAAATAATCTTAACACTTGTTCTTCACTGTAATCTTGTTAAGCTTCATGTAATCAATACATAACCTGATCGTTCCATATTTATTCTTCACAAAAAGTAAAGGTGCTCCCCATGGAGATACACTTGGCCTTATGTACTTCTTTTCTAACAACTCTTGCAGTTGCATTTTCAGCTCTAATAATTTTGGTGTACTCATCTTGTATGGAGTTTTGGAAACTGGAGCAGCTCTTGGAACAATATCAATTGTAAAATCAATGTCCCTCTTTGGAGGAAGTCTTGGAACTTCATCGAAAAACACATCCTTGAATTCTTGAATTCTTGCAAAACAGAATGGTCTTCCAACTTAGGAATTTCATTTCCAGTTTTCTCCAAAATATGGGCTGCATATAATTAGAAACCTTTCATACATAATTTCTTCAACTACATGGCTAAAATATGCCTAACAGAAACTACCTTTGGAATTCCCTTTACAACCCTTGGGTTTCCTTCTTCATTAATACACTCAAAATTCTTATTGTAGCAATCAAGTTTAACTCTATCGACTTCCAACCAGTCCATTCCAATGAGAATGTCATAGGAACCAAGTGGAAAAACATTCAAATTTGCAAAAGTGGATAATCCACCCATTTCCAATGGACATTTCTCCACGATTTCGCTAACCTTCCTCTTGGTTCCAGTGGCTAGTTGGACTAACCATGACTTACTATGCTTTGATTTCTTAAAAGCACAAATCTCAACAATTTTAGGACTGATATAACTGTGAGTAGATCCAGAGTCAATAAAAATAGAAATAGATTGCCTAGAAATCTTACCTTCGAGTTCAACCACAGTTGAATGATGGTCTGCTTGGCGGTCCTCTAGTGCTACATAAATCCTAGGGACGGTCCTTGCCACTTGACCCACTGTTTCATCTCCTTGGATTTTGTGGACTTGCTTTTCACTCCCATTCCGATGTGGCCATTTTCTAAACATGTGGTCCCCTCCACATCCCCAACATTGAAGAGGCTCTCTTGGATCTCTTGGCTTGTCTCCCAACATCCTAGTTGGCTTAGTCACACCCTGCGGTAGCTGCCTTGGTTGATTTCTGAATTGAGGAGGCTTGAACCCCCTCTTCCTTTGGTCAAACTTTTAATTTTCCTTGTCCTTCCATGCCTTATGGAATTTGGGTTTGCTTTTGTTTTGGTCATAACAATACTTGGCCTTTCTTATGGCCTCCTCTAGAGTTCAAGGTTCATCAAACTCAATTCTATCTTTATATGATTGAGGCAGTCCACTTAGAAAATGCTTAATTTTCACCTTATCATCCCTGATATATTTGACATATCTCAACATCTCCAAGAATTTGTTTGCATATTCTTCCATTGTCATTTGTCCCAATTTCATCTCATGAAACTCTTTGATTTTTCCATCATAGTACCTATCAGAAAGGTACTTTTCCTATAAGTACTTCTTGAACTGCTTCCACACAATATTCCTTCCATTGATCCTCTTTAATTGCCTAAGGTGTTCCCACCATATAGACGCTCTTCCATTCAGATTGAATATGGCCACTCTTTCCTTCATATTTCCGGAATAGTCTTGGACTTGTAAATATTTCCTCATCCCAAGAAGTTAAGCCTCAGCTTCTTGACCAGATTTAACCTCACCATCAAAAGTAGGAGGCTTGGCCTTCTTAAATTCTCCATGAGAGTTGTTCTTGGAAGACCTCTTCCTCTTAATCTTATGAGAGGAAGAGCTTGAACTGTCAATGGATTCCTTAGAGTCAGATGACTCACTAGAAGAGATTCTGGAGTATATGTCCTATCTCTAGAAATCCTTCTTGAACTATGGGATCTCTTGTGGGAATGCCTCCTTGAGATACCCGCACTCTTTTCCTGATTTTCTAAATTTTGCCCATGGTTTATCTTCCTTTGAATTTCTATCAAGCTTTGAAGCATAGATGCATTCAACTGATTCTGCTCCTCTTGGGATCTAATCAACCTTTCATTGTCTTCTCTGCAACTCTACAATTCCACCCTTAACCTCCTCATGGTTTCTGCAATGTATGGGAGAGTTGCTTGGTTTCTTCTACCATTAGATTATGCCTCTGCATTCTCAACCTATACATTCTCTCCCATTGCATCTGCCTCAACCTCATAAGAATCTTGTGCATCCTCCGTGATTATACTCTTCTTCTTTGTCCTGCCAATATCCAAAAATTTCCCAACTCCACTAGACTAAAATGATGACCATTAACTGTCACTGATAGGATTCTGAATATGAAAAGGTGTTTATAAACACATTTGTTAGATTTATTACAATCTTAGAAAATTATAACATTAATCTTCATGCAACCTGGGAACAACCCATATTGACAATTTCCGTCAAATCACAGAAATTTCTCACACTCAACGACATATAAGGGGGACGACGGGGGTCAAGGGGCTTGCAAAAATAAATTAACCTTCTTGCACCTTCATGTACCTGATTCAATCCTGGTCTCTGATCAGACCTGCGCAATCTCCAACACTGACATGATCACCACAGGTCCCATTGCCCCTCACACCTCCGCACTTGATGTCTGGACCCAACATCACATCACTGCTCGTCAGGACAAAAGCAGTTCCAGGGTCTGAAGAGAGCGGTTTCCTGGACCCACTTTTGTGAGCATGAATGCACGAGAGAGAGACACGTCATCGAGCGATTTACTACTTCAAGTTCTTGTTTCTCTGTTATCCTTCATGCATATTCAAGGCCCTGAAACACTATGAGTCGTTGATCTTGATCTGCACGATCTCCCACAATTGACATGACTGACGAGGGTCCCATCCCTTCTGACATTTCTTCCTGTCAAATCTCCCCATGTCATGTCACTACCTTTTCGAACCAAAAGGTGGTTTCAGGCTCTGCAAGAAGTGGTTTCCTGAGACCACTTTTACGAGCCTGGATGCACTAGAGGACGACACGTGGATGCAGTGGTTTTCATTTAGGGCCGAAAAAAACAAGTTAAATCTCGTGCACAATTGCGAGCCTGAATCACTATCGACCGTCTATTTTCCTTGCTTCCCAACTGTCATATCTTCTATGCATTCACACACCATCACTAACGGTCACCTGCGCACATAGATCTAATGTGGATGGTCCACATCACACCTTCTGCCCACGCAAATCCTCTACGTCATACCTCCTACCCACATGGCTCCTCCACATCACCCTGCCACCTAGCACAGGTGGGGCCCAACTAAATTTTCTCAAATTTCAAAATTTTGGGTTTATGCAAGGGTTTGATTGGGAAATAAGGAGAAAGTTTTGAAATTGATTTCAAACTTACTCCAAGCCTATTAACTGCCATTTTACAGAAACGGGTTTCCTACAGAACCAGTTTTGATTTATGCCTATAAATCGTGATTTCTGACCCATACATCTCTGGCATTACAACCAGAAGCTATGATACCACTCTGTAATGTCCCCCTCACCCAATCTAACCATCGGGAGGGGATGCTATCCAAATCGGGGCTCTCAAATTTCCGCCCAAATGCAATATCATTTTCAACAATAAAATGTGTGCAGAAATGTAAATAAACATGCACAACGGAATTAAAATCTATCCACACACATCTAGCATGCAAATACACAAGCATAACATTACAGAAATGAAATAAAAACACTTCAGAATCAAATGCATAAGAATACTTATCTTTATCTAATGCAGATCCAAACAACTGACTGTGTAAGAGCGCTTTTCCACCCATCCATAGGCACCTCGTCCAACATATACTCTTTATGTTGGGAGGCCACCCCCAAGTTGGGCTATGAGGCCACTAGGGCGAAGGAAACACCTACGGGATTCTATCTCTTAGCCCACAACCCATTCTTCTCTTTGTGCTTATCCAAATGCTCATACATAGCTCTACACGGATCTCACTCATCCCTCACAGCCGTGGCTTCCACAATACATGCCACACACAACACCCTTCTAGCTCAGGCACCCCCTTCACTGATTCACGGTTCTCTTGGGCGATCCATCTTGGTGGGTGCTTCCAGTGTGTGCATAGAAGAAGTCCAACCTAATATTGGTTGCTATAGAACCACCTGTAGCCTCATTTTGTGGCTTCTCGAGCACCTATGAGCAGCAGAACTCCATGGGTAAGGGTTCCTAGGTTTCCCAACCACCTTGCTCACCTACAACCAACAATTTTCACTTTCCAATATGCAGCATGGTCTCCAAATTCGAATTTCTGGGTTCAAAATAGCATGGTAAGTTCATGGACATCAATTGAGAGCTCTGCATCTCGGAATTTGCGTGCAAGAATAATGAGAGAAATGAGGGTTGACTTCAATGGATATGAGAAAATGGTGAAAAGGAAACTGACATAACTTATTTCAATAGAAGAAAGGACTCCTCGCAGCTGCAGACTGACTTCTGTCATGACAGAACTATCACAAAAGTGTATTCAGTCCCATGCTTCAATAACTACATGAGGTGAATTTTCCTACCAACCACACACATGCATTAATAATTGAAAAATGGTCAAAAAATGATATAATTGGCTTATTCAAGGCACATGATAGAATTTAGGTGTGAGTTCTAAGGTTGACACTTGGAAACAAGGATTTAGTCACCCATGGAACCCCTTTCCTCTTCCCCTCTGGTGGAATCATAGCCCCTTTGGTGCTCTTTACACGCCATTGTTGGACCATTCTATTATTTAAGCTTTGCCAGTTGGCAAAAGGAAGAAGTCAGAACACAGGGTTGTATACACCATTGCCAATACCAGATAACCCCTGGGAGCATCTTAGCATAGATTTTGTGTTAGGATTACCGAAGACACAGCAAGGAAGCGACTCAATATTTGTTGTAGTCGATAGGTTTTCGAAGATGGCGCATTTCATACCATGTAAGAAGACGAGTGACGCCACAGGGATTGCCGTACTATTCTTCAAGGAGATAGTCAGATTGCATGGGTTGCCAAAGAGTATCACGTTGGATCGGGATACCAAGTTTATGGGGCATTTTTGGAGAACCCTATGGAAGAAACTAGACACGGAGTTGCAGTTTAGCTCGGCGTACCATCCGCAGATAGATGGACAGACCGAGGTGGTCAACAGAATTTTGGGAAACCTTCTGAGATGTCTAGCAATCGACAGACCCAAGCAGTGGGAGAATGTGTTGTCACAAGCAGAGTTTGAATATAACAATTTTGTGAATCGGTCAACGAGATTGAGCCCATTCCAAATTGTTCAGGGGAGAATCCCACACAGAGTGGTGGATTTGGTTGAATTGCTGACAGAACCCAGGAAGAGCGCGGATGCAGAATCATCCACAGAGCATATGCATGAAGTTCATGAAAATGTGCAGAAGCGCATAGAGAAGAGTAACGTGGCATATAAGTTGAGGGACGATAGGAAGAAGAGGCTACAATCGTTCCAAGAAGGGGACTTAGTCTATGTATACTTACAGAAAGAGAGATTTCCAATAGGAACATAAAACAAGCTGAAGCTAAAGAAGATAGGACCATGCAGAATTCTGAAGAAGATTTCGGACAACGCTTATGTGTTGGAATTGTCGGAAGATTTGAACATTTCAACAACGTTCAATGTTTCAGATCTGTACAAGTTTGAAGAGGGGTCAAGCAGTGGAAGCGAGGAGGTGATAAGCATCGACTGGACAAACCAAATTCTAGATTGACACAAAGAAGAGATCGTAGAAGTAGTCGAAGAGTGCGAGTTTGGACAAACGCGTAGCGCACGGAAGAAGGAATACTTAGTGCGATGGAAGGCTGACGAGTTGCAGGAGGCGACATGGATTTCTGAGGAAGAGTTTAGGAGACTGACGGGGCAGTCAAATTCTTTTTCACCTGGGGAGTCTGATGTAGGAGTATCGGGGCCTAGGCAGGTCCATCGAGGTTGATCGACAGGACAGAAGCCGACCAGCAGGGTTGTCGATGACCACTGGTGCGGAAATTAGGTTGACTTGTTGAAGTCAACAAGTCGAGCAGAAGTAGTTGGAGTGCGACCGACTAGAGTAGCGCAGCGGATGTTGCGATTAGTCGAGGATCGACAAGAATTAGTCAATGGAAAACAAGTGAAGAAGTAAGACGTTGGGTAGTCGACGAGTAGTCGAACTACGACACAACCAGTTTGGTGGAGCCAAGCGCGAAGGACAGGGAGGACTGGCAAACCGTAGTTGATGAGGAGCATCCGACAGAGGGGTCGAGCTGTGACCGACTACTTTAGTAGGGTCGGAAGGACCGAAAGTCAAGGGACTGTACCTGGTAGTCATTCAGGGTTGCTAAGGAAGTTAATACAGTTATTGCGAGTTGGTGAAAGACATGATAGGTGACGTCATGGACAGAGGCTGTGCAGCACGACTGGGAGCTGACAGTTGTAGGTTCACAGGATTTGGAAGGATTGACAGACAGGAGGAATGCGTGTCCCGGGATCGCAGGAGTCTCAGGAACAACAACAGCAGGGTAAAGGACATGAGAAGGGAAATCATAAGGGATCTTCAGTCTTTAATGAGCAGCATCAGAGAAGAGATTCGAGGAAGAGGTGAAGAGTCACACCGGTCGAAGAGGAGAGTTGAGATCGAGCCATAGCTCAGCATTCAGAGTTCAACCAGGAGAGGGTGAGGTCGACACACAGGGAGAACACACCACAGTTACTTCTAAGTTGTAACGGTTGAGGCCGATCGTAGTTAGTTATTTGTTTATAGTTATTCCGCATTGTAACCGAACAAGGAGAAGTAATATAAAGCCACTTCTGGCATCCTATTTTACACCGTGTTTGTGTAAGCATTGTGGTTTGTGTTGTGTGTATTGTTAAGCAAAAAGGTAACCAGTAAGGTGACTTGCATCAGTTGGTATCAGAGCGAGAGATCGAAAGTCCGGCTGCGATTGGACATGTGAGAGTTTTAGCAAAGGTTGGAAATGGCTCATAGAGGCGTTAATGTCTGAGGACGAAGGGCGCGTGGCGCAGCAGCCGTCACAGTGGATCGTGAGATGTTCGACGAATGCGTCAGAACGATGCGAACTTTGACAAATGAAGTAGCAGTGATCAAATAAAACCAGAGGTGTGGTTGTATTCCTAAATCACTAGACCACAGCGACGTGGAAGTCGAAGAAGTGGCAGCGCGGGAAGAAACCGTAGAGGAACCAGAGGAAAAACCGATCAAACTCCTGACGGATATGAGAGGTCGGGCGAAGATAGACGTGCGTACGTACTCGGGAAGCCTGGACCCAGAAGATTTGATCGACTAGTTCAGAGAGATGGAGAAATACTTCTACATAGAGCAGATCGAGGATCCTAAACAGGTTAAGACTGCATGTTTGAGGTTGAAGGGTCATGCCTCATTGTGGTGGGACAATGTACAGGCTAATAGACTTAAGAAGGGTAAGGAGAAAATCAAGTCTTGGGACAGAATGGTTGCCAAGTTGAAGGGGAATTGCTTTCCAAACGACTATGTGATTTCCTTGTTTAGGAAGTTACAGAACTTTCGACAGAAAGAAATGACCGTGAAAGAGTACATGGAGGAGTTCTACCGATTGTCGATTCGGTTAGGACAAACTGATGAAGGAGAAGAAGCTGTCACTAGGTACGTGAACGGCTTGAAATATGCTATTCAGGGTGAACTCAACATGTCGAGATTCAGAGCAGTCGGCAAAGCCTACCAGTTAGCTCTAAAGGTAGAAGAGAAGCTGTCAAGAAAATCCACAGTGACCAGGGGAAGGATGAACTGTTGGGGTGCAAAAACTGTCTCCACGAAAGGCCAAAGTAGCAGGTACAGGAGGGAAAGTGTCAAAGATAGTCAACCCATGGAAGGGACATCGACAAGGAGAGTGCAAGAAAACCAACGCGATGATCGTGAGATTCGCGGTCAAGGTGCGTATAGTCGAAGTGGTCCATCCGATAAGAAGGGAGCTAACAGACCAGCCATAATCTGTTACAAGTGTTGAGGAACGGGACACAAGGAATATGAGTCCCTAGAGAACCTACATGCTGCAGAGGAGTCGAAACCCAGACGTCGAAAGGATGAGCAAGTCAGCGAGAGGGAAGAATCGGCATCCGACAGCAGTGGGGGTGAGGAGAAGAAGAACTAGAATCTGACTGTTCAGAGAGCCTTGATCCAGGAAGATCAACGTGACCCGATGGAACGAGCACAACGAAAGGCGATCTTTCGAATGAAGGTGCGGATCGGGGAATGGAATTGCAAAACCATAGTGGATGGTGGAAGCACAGAGAATCTTGTGTCGACAGAAGTCATCGACAAGATCGGGTTGAAGTGTCGAGAACACCCACACCCGTACAAGATCTCATGGTTGCAGAAAGGACACCATGTCAAGGTGACTAGACAGTGCCTGATCAACTTCAGAGTTGAAGGATTAGAGGACAGCGTACTGTGTGATGTAGTTCCCATGGATGCATGCCATCTATTGTTAGGAAGGCCATGGCAATATGATCGAAAAATGATCTATGATGGTCGAGCCAACACAGTCACAGTCTGGAAGAATGGCATGAAGCAGACTCTTAAGCCGGGGCGAGAAGAGAAAGCCAACAGTAAGCACGACAAGAGCAATCTTTGGGAAAAGTGAGTGTTGATGAGCACCGCAAAGGAATTCCTCGCAGAAGAAGAGAGGCAATCAGGATGTTTTGCGATCATTCCGAAAGGACCATATGTCAAAGGAACGACCAGGGAGGAGAATATTTCGGTCGAGATCGGACTCTAAAATTTTAGATTCTCCATGACCTACTTGGTCTTTACTTTAATGGATATCCCCAAATCAAGCAAGGTGTGAGGAATAAGGGTTTATCCAATGTAAATATCTACAACAAGGTTACCTAGTTCAAATTACTTAGGGTTAACAACCTTTCCTATCATATGGTCAACTAGTTGACCTACCATGTAAATAGTTTTGGGATCTTGCTTCTTCCTACTAGGTTTATAGAGGCATAAAACTCATGTGGCCTTTGTTGTAAATGGGAACATACTTGATGGCCTGGAAAAAATAAATTTTAATGCAAAAGTTCTTCAGTTCTCTTATAATATCAAAGGTAGGTTGGTTCAGGGGTTTAGGATGATATAATCATTCTAGAAAAGGTGGGGAGTCAACAACATATTAAATGGAAGAATGTTTTAGTTTAGGTGAATCCTAATTAAGAGATTATTGTTGTTTGGGATCTTCCACCCTTGGTTCAGTTATTATGGGTGGCTTTTGGTTTGATAAAACTTTCTTAGGTTGAAGATATGTGGTTTGAAAATAAAGAGTAGACAATGAATAGGTTGGGTACTCTCCTACCTCACTATTGTAAACATGGTAAGTTGTTTTATTATTTTTATTGGGATCATACTAAGTAGGTAGTTGAGGTTGCCTTGTAGGTGGCTAATTATTCTACTTTGGAGGAGGAGGTAAAAGGGATTGTTGTTGTTTTTGTTAAGGTGGCCAATTTTGTGGTGATAAAAGGCAGTTGTTGGGTTGGCCATTGAGAATTTTGGAACTGGAGGGATTGTTAGTCATAAGGTATAGGATAAGGCCAAGGAAATTAGGTGGAAAAGAGTGACTACAGAGCTTGTTGTGGTGCCAATAAATGGTGGAGGATACTGGTTAGAATATGGAAATAGATTATTCCAAAAGGAACTTGTTAATGTATTTGTAACCTCGGAATATATTCACTTGTATTTTATATTGTATTATTATTGTATATTATTTGTACCTCCGACAGATATGTTTATTCCTCCGATCGGGGATGTCATTATTACATTTGATCATGTAAATTCATTGAGGTAAATTCTCCCTTGTAAGTCGGGGCAATAGTTCCCCTTAGAGTCAAATGTAATGGGGTTTTTAAGTCCCCTAAAGGATTCGCCCCAGTCAAATTTAGTTAGGGGCCAACCTATCAAGTGAAAGGGTTAAAGTGGAAGTGAATGTATAAATAGAGAGCTAGGATATCTCATTTATACACACACTCACTCACTCAAGTTCGCATTATTGAGAGAGAGGACAAGTTCGCACAAGTGGAGAAGAGAGAAGCTGCTGAAGACCATCTCTATTTTTGGGTTTTACTTTTGTGATATTGTATTGGTGATCATTCTATATCTGAGGAAGTTGCAAGGTTTTCTCCTTTATGGTTTCCCCAAGGAAAATCTTTGTGTCTCTTGTGTTTATGTTGTGCTTGTTATTCTCTCAGTAAGATCCTAGATAAGTATTGATTAAAAGTTGAAAAACTAACATGGTTTCAGAGCTAACCTGAGAAGAAGACACTCTGCAGCTGTTGAAGCTAGGGATTCTTAATTTGTGTACTTCTCTCCACAGATCATCAACAAAAATAGGCTAGGCTAACTCGCCTTAGGAGGGTGCATCTTTCTGTCGAAGCATAAGTTGATTCTTAGCATTTTCACTTTTTGGCCCGTCACTGCTGCCGAAAATTAAGGCTTTTCACAGAATTGGAATTTTAGGGTGCAATCAGCATAGGGAAGTGTGCCTCCTCAAAATTGAAAGTGAGAGACCAAGATCGAAGTTTTTAAGTGGGTGAAACTCTCAGAAAGTCAAACCCTAGTTTGACTCTAGACCAGAAAAATCGGAAAAGACCAAAAACTGCAAATCAGAATTTCGCAAGTCAGTTTTCAAGGGTGAATTTTTGGAATCTTCATAAACCAATTGTACCAGCCTACTCGCCTCAGTCAAGCGCGTCTATCTATCCAGTCAAAAGTTTCAAATTCCAAGTTTGAAAATTTAGGGTTTCTATGACAAACCCTAGGACCAGCCAGCTCCAGAACCAGTTTCAGCAAATCAAAGTGGTAAGACCTAAAAGCTTTTCTATTTCCATTTGAATTTCTCATTAAAGATGTCTCACCACACCAAGCTTGAGGATAAGCTTGAAGGGGCTAATAAATTTTGAGCATGGAAGTATAGGATTACACTAATCCTTGAAGAGAATGAATTGGACACATATGTAAATGAAGAACTTCCAGTTCCAGAGGGAGATGAGGCTAAAGCCTTACACAAGAAGAACTTGGTTAAGGCCAAGAGGATTATCGTTGATTCTATTAAGGATCACCTCATCCCACATGTGTATTCCTTAAAGACACCTAAAGAGATGTTTTATTACTTGACCAAGCTATTTGAAGGAAATAATATAAATCGGAAGATGACCTTGCGAAACCAATTGAAGAATGTGAAGATACAAAATGCAGAGACCATGCATTCCTATTTTACAAGGGTATCTCAAATCAAGGAGCAACTTGAAGCTGTGGGAGAAAATGTAGAAAATGGAGAAATTGTGATGACCACCTTGAATGGTCTCCCTAGATCATGGGACTCTTTCATTCAAGGGATTTGTGCTAGAAGGAAGTTAATCACATTCAATAGGTTGTGGGAGGAATACTCATAAGAAGATGCTCGAATTGTATCTCGAGAAGAGAAGATGGGAAATGAATACCAGGCTCTCACAGCACACACCAGGAAGAATAACAACAAGATGGAGCATCCTCATCACAAGAAAGAAAGACACCACCACCATAATGAGAGGGAGAACTTCAGAAATCCCAGGAGAGATCTATCTCGCATTCAATGCTATACTTGTGATGAGAGGGGACACTACTCCAAATATTGTCCCAAGAACAAAAGTAGCTCCCACAAGAAGAAGAACAACAAGAAAAGACATCATGCTCACACTGCAGAGGATGATGAACCTCTAAGGAAGAGAACCAGAGAAGACAGTGAATATTCTTCAAGTGATGAAGAGTATGTTCTGATTTCATCTCTCACAGGAACTGTTACACATGGAATCAATGATTGGCTTGTAGATAGTGGGGCTTCCAAGCATATGACAAGATTTAAAGAATCCTTTGTGAACATGTATGAACATGAGTCACCCCACAAGGTGAAACTTGGGGATGATTACCAGTACCCCATAAAAGGAAGTGGTGAAGCCTCTTATAAGCTAGACTCTGGGAAGTCTCTGAATATGAAGGATGTCCTGTATGTACCAGGACTAAAGAAGAATCTTCTCTCCATTTCAGCACTAGATGATAAAGGTATGAGGGTTGCATTTGTAGATGGCCAAGTTCTTATGTGGCCAGAGGGAAATACCATAGATGATGCAGTAGTGATTGGAGAGCAAGAGGGAGGTTTATACAAACTGAAGGGCCAAACTAAACAAGCCTAAACAACCCTTGGCCCATGACTCAATGGAACCAAGTGAACTATAGCATAGGATGCTTGCACATGTGCACTATAGAGCACTACCACTTGCAATCAAAGCAATTAAAGGTCTTCTAGAAATCCAGGCAAAGCATGAAGACGTTTGCAAAGGATGTGCGAAGGGAAAGAACATAAAGAAGACATTTTCAAGTAGTGACGGCAAGGCAAAAGGAATCTTGGAATTCATCCACTCCGATGTATGCGGTCTAATGCCATCCAGTTCATTGAGTGGGTATGTATATTATGTTTCTTTCATTGATGATTTTTCTAGGAAGACATGGATATATTTTTTGAAGAACAAAGATGAAGTATTCAGCAAGTTCAAGGAATTCAAAGCCTTTATCGAGAAACACACAGAGAAGAAAATAAAGACCTTTCTATCAGACAATGGCGGAGAGTTCACATCAGAAGACTTCAAGAAATTATGCAGAGATTCAGGGATTAAGAGGGAGTTGACTACTCCATACAATCTGCAACAGAATGGAGTTGCAGAAAGGAAGAATAGAACAATCATGGAAGCAGCAAGAGCGATGATTCATGACCAGGATCTTCCAATGCATCTATGGGTAGAAGCTGCGAGGACGGCTGTGTATGTACATAATCGTACTCCACATAGAGTACTTGACAACAAGACACTAGAAGAAGATTTTTCTGGTGAGAAACCAAAAGTCAACCATCTCAGGATATTTGGCTTCTCGGTGTACATACATATTCCGAAGGAGAAGAGGGCGAAGCTAGATCATTCAGGAAAGAAGGGTATATTCATGGGATACAGTGAAAGTTCGAAGGCCTACCGAATATACTTCCCAGGATTCAAAAATATCGACATCAGTAGAGACATAACACTTGACGAAGACTCATCCTACAACAAATCCAAAAAGTTACCTATTGAAGACACTGAAGAACCTGAAGCTCCTAGAACCACATATGCAGTAATGGAAGAATCTATTCGAGAAGATAACGAAGACCGTGAGATGGAAGAACCACAAGAACCTGTAGATCCACCCTATGAGAAGAACTCTCATAAGAGGAAGCCAGCATGAGTACGAGAGGCAATTCAATATGCAGAGAGATATGGTGCTCCAGAGGGAATGCACAGAGAAAGCAAGAGACTGAGGCCATACTCTAGTTATGTAGCCCTGTTGTGTGAGATCATTGACAAAGAACCTTCCAACTATGAGGAAGCAACAGAGAAGAAAGAATGGAAGGATTCCATGATCAAGGAGTACCAGTCGATCATGAAGAATGATGTATGGGATGCAGTCCCGAGACCAAAAGGGAAGTCTGTTGTGACTTCCAAGTGGATATACAAGATCAAGCATGCTGCAAATGGCAGCATAGAGAACACAAGGCAATATTTGTGGCATGTGGCTTATCCCAGAAGGAAGGCATAGATTATGAGGAGACATTTGCACCTATAGCCATATACACTTCCATCAGATCAGTACTTGCATTGGCTACAGTAATGAAGTGGAAGGTACACCAGATGGATGTCAAGACAACATTATTGAATGGTGTAGTAGAGGAGGAAGTGTACGTGGAGCAACCACTCTGATTTGAGACACATGATAGAGAGACTCATGTGTGCAAATTGAAGAAATCCTTGTACGGTTTAAAGCAGGCACCCAGGACATGGTACAGCATGATAGATAGCTTCCTGACTAGTTTGGGCTTTACCAAGAGTAAAGCAGATTCCAACCTTGCATTGGCTACAGTAATGAAGTGGAAGGTACACCAGAGGGATGTCAAGACAACATTATTGAATGGTGTAGTAGAGGAGGAAGTGTACGTGGAGCAACCACTCTGATTTGAGACACATGACAGAGAGACTCATGTGTGCAAATTGAAGAAATCCTTGTACGGTTTAAAGCAGGCACCCAGGACATGGTACAGCATGATAGATAGCTTCCTGACTAGTTTGGGCTTTACCAAGAGTAAAGCAGATTCCAACCTTTACTACAAGGTTGAAGAAGGGAACCCAATAATACTTCTACTTTATGTAGATGACCTATTTGTGACAGGTGAGGATGGGCTTATTGCAAATACAAAGAGGAGGCTTGCCGCAGAGTTCGAGATGAAGGACCTGGGCATGATGCATTATTTTCTAGGCATGGAGGTGTGGCAGAGTGCAGATGGAATCTTCCTTGGACAAGGGAAGTATGCAGTGGAGATGCTGAAGAGGTTCAGGATGATGGATTCCAAGGCCATGGCCACACCTATGGCATCAAACCTGAAGCTATTGAGTGATGCTTCATCAGAGTCAATTGATGCCATGATGTATCGTCAGATGATTGGGTCATTGATGTACTTGACGAGTATGAGACCAAACATATGCTTTGTTGTGAACACATTAAGCCAGTTCCTGACGGATCCGAGACATGTTTACTTGATTGCTGCAAAGCATATTCTGAGGTACCTAAAGGGTACAGTTGATTATGAGCTCAAGTATGACGCGAATCATAAGATTAACCTAGAAGGTTATGTTGATTCGGATTGGGAAGGCAGTGCCGTAGATAGGAAGAGTACTTCGGGATGCTGCTTCAGTATGGGATCCGGTATGATCTTCTGGTTTAGCAGGAATCAGTTCTATGTGGCACTGAGTACAGCCGAAGCAGAGTATGTCGCAGCTTGTTTGGCTAGTTGTGAGGCAGTGTGGCTTAGGAAGCTACTGTTTGATCCAGTTAGAGGTAACTTGTATATTTTGTGACAACCAGAGTTGTGTGAAGTTGTCCGAGAACCCAGTGTTCCATGAAAATTCGAAGCATATTGAGATCAAGTATCACTATATCAGGGATATGGTGCAGAGAGGAGCAGTGAAGCTCCAGTATGTTGCGATGAATGAGCAAATAGCCGATGTGTTGACCAAGCCGCTAGCCAAAGAGAAGTTTGAGTACTTCAGAGAGAAGCTTGGTGTTCTTCATATCGAGGGTCCTTCCAAGGGGAAGTGATGAGTCTGGAAGACGTAGATGCACATGGGCCAGTCCGGCATGGTGGTAGGTTGGTCTTCCCATGGCCGTTGACATAAGTTTCGGGGCCAGTCTGGCATGGTGGTAGGTTGGTCCTCCCATGTCCGTTGACATAAGTGTCGGGGCCATTTCGACATGGTGGTAGGTTGGTCCTCCCATGGTCATTGATGTAAGTGTTGTGCCATTCCGACATGGTAGTAGGTTGGTCCTCCCATGTTCGTTGATGTAAGTGTTGTTCCATTCTGACATGGTGGTAGGTTGGTCCTCCCATGGTCATTGATGTAAGTGCTCTGTCATTCCAACATGGTGGTAGGTTGGTCCTCCAATGGTCGTTGTTGTAAGTGTCATGTGTTGTGCATCTAGGTTGTGCTCCGTGTGACGATGAGATGATCTGAAGACGATGAGGCGACAGTAGGAGATGCAGGTGTTTGCAGAGGCAATGTAATGATTGGTCCTGGGTTGTACCTACTTGATGGCTTGCTCGTAGAGATGATGAATACCTACATGGAGGCTAGGCCTACATCCAACATAAAAAATGGTTGGCTCTATAGAACTTCCTATGGAAAGTAGATTCGAGAGATGTCACCAATCGATGATCGAGATGATGAGGATTGCAACAGCAGCGACAATGATTTTCCAGCATTGATGATCCAACGATGAAGACTTGTGCCCAGATGTGTTGATGACTGTGTCAAGAGAATGCCTTCCTAGTTAAGAGGGAGTGTTAATGTATTTGTAATTTTGGAAGATATTCACTTGTATTTTATATTGTATTATTATTGTGTATTATTTGTACCTCCGACGCAGATGTTTATTCCTCCGATCGGGGATGTCATTATTACATTTGATCATGTAAATTCATTGAGGTAAATCCTCCCTTGTAAGTCGGGGCAATAGTTCCCCCTATAGTCAAATGTAATGGGGTTTTTAAGTCCCCTAGAGGAGTCGGCCCAGTCAGATTTAGTTAGGGGTCAACCTGTCAAGTGAAAGGGTTAAAGTGGAAGTGAATGTATAAATAGAGAGCTAGGCTCTCTCATTTATACACACACTCACTCACTCAAGTTCGCATTAGTGAGAGAGAGGACAAGTTCGCACACGTGGAGAAGAGAGAAGCTGCTGAAGACCATCTCTATTTTTGGGTTTTACTTTTGTGATATTGTATTGGTGATCATTATATCTCTGAGGAAGTTGCGGGGTTTTCTCCTTTATGGTTTCCCCGAGGAAAATATTTGTGTCTCTTGTGTTTATGTTGTGCTTGTTATTCTCTTAGTAAGATCCTAGATAAGTATTGATTAAAAGTTGAAAAACTAACAGAACTAAATACTGAGGATCATAATTCATACCTAGCAATTGAGGTTTTGATTGTCCAAACTTTCTTTGATTCAAGAAACAAACTTACTTAACATTCTGGTATGCACCTTGATCAATTGCCTTTAGACATGGCAGTTAAGTACAATAATTGGTATCATGATTCTCAACACATATACTAGACATTGCCACAACATTCAATGGACATTTGTCTTGACCATGCTTTTAAGTGCATTTTGGATAGAAAATTGCCATGTCTTTGCTTATGTCTTTTTTTTTCTTGTTAAAGTGAAGAGTATCATGTTGCATATGCAATGAATTTAATATGTTTGTTTTTATATCCTCCAACAATTTCCCAATCACAAACTTAGAAACCCTTGTCATGGTCTTTGATGGTCATGGTTTAATTGTTCGGGGTCCCTTTATCTTCCTCTTTGATGCTTTGGAATAATTCTTGAAAAGGCCCTTGATCTCATCATGGAATTTGAGGATGTCCCCAACTACAATCAAATTCAAAGGCTCCATCGATTCCTCGTGTACACCTCTCTCAACATCACTGATTTCAATGAGTTTGGATTTAACTAACATTTGGTAGATCGTTTATAAGCTAATTAAAAATGCTCAACATAGTCTTCCAGTGATTCATCAACGCGTTGAGTCATTCCAAATATTTCATCCTGTGTTCCTCTTGTTAGTTTACAATAATCATGTTATTTCTTTGAAAATGTTTCCTTCATTTGATCCCAGGTGTGGATAGTCCCTCCTTCCAAACCCACAAACCAACATAGTGTTGCATCTTTTAATGTTAAAGGAACATGCACAACTTTTGAGTGTTAGTTTTGTATTCATAGGTTCAACACAATACTTCAAACTCAAAAATGTAAGTGCTTAGGTCTTCTATTGAAGCCTATAGAAATGTGGTAAAGCTATTAGATTGGTGTTCTCCATATTGGCTTCTTCATTGGGTTCCTAAATAGTAAATTCATATTTGATGCACCCTAGGCCGCAGATTAGAGTACGTAGATGGACAACAAACACACAACACATAAAGTAGATCACAGAACACAGGGACTCCTGAAAATATCAAATGCTCAACAACAATTTCATTAAACTTGGAAATTTGTACATTTACAGTATGCTCCGAACATGGAGACTCAACCATCAAATCCCTGGCTTCAGTCTCAGGTGGTTTTTACAGTCAGGAGCATAATTTTTAATAAGCTTCTTTTCTCTTCTTGTTATCTCTTTTGTTCACTACCAGTGAATGCTCACTTCTTTTTCTTCCCTTCTCTATTCTTTGGGTGTTATCTCTACCACCACTACTATTCTTCCTCTATTGTCCTTATTCTTCTTCTCTTCTGCTGCTCTGTTATCCTCTTATGGAGGATTCTTTTAAAATCTTCTCCACCGCCTTTATTTTTCCAAAAGTTTCTTCATGCTTCCCACACCTTTGTCCCTCTCTGGTTCATTAAAATCCTGTCTTTTAAAATTAATAAACTAAATTTGAATTTATGTTGATATGTTCGATCTTAAGCCCAAAATCTGGTCTCAATTGTACAATTCAATGGTCGTCAAAATCCTCCATTAAATTCTATACGAATTGCATTAACTAGTTCAACCCTCGACCCTCTCTATTCATCAGCTCCTTCAACTTCATCGGGTCTCGCTTATTGGGTTTCCTTGCACTTTCTGACCAAACCTCCAATGGTTCACTTCCAATGTGAACATTCTAAAACTTTGCCTCCAACGAGACCCCTTTCAATATTGTTGGGTCCAATACATTAGATCTCACCCCTCAATTTTCTTTGAACACTACTCTTTGGCATCACTCCGATATGATATTCCCAATGCAATATCGGGATTCAACTTTCGATACAACGCTTCCAATGCACGACTTCTTATAAGACTCCTAATATGTTATCGAGTTTCGTCCCATTGGCTCTTCGAGATTCTTGCTCGCACATCCACAACATTTCCCTAATATAATATTCCCAATATGTCGGGATTCCAAACTCCATCGACACTTTCATCACGTGCTTTCGGCTTCTTTTCTCGATGTTGAGCCTCCGATGAAGCACTCATGATGACATCATCCTGATGTTCATGCATCAATTTTTCCTGAGTAAATAGAAAAGTGAGCCCCTTTGTTAACGGATAAATCTGTCGATGCGGACACCAACCGATCTCCCTAGTCCGAATGGTTCAGATCTAGAACAAAGCCAAACAAGAATGAAAACCTTTCCCTGGATCTATCAAATTACTTGAATACAAAGAGTCTAGTCCATACCTTATTTACGAAGGTCGTCCTCGTAGCTTGAAGCTTTCGCAGTCCTGCTTGTTGATGAAGATATTACCTACAAAAGACTCAAAAGGAGAAACATAAGAGACTACAAGATAACATGATACATCTAAGCAATTGACCAAGTAGAACTACTATAAATGAAATTACACAACATTTATGGGAAAGGAAGACATTGATGTATTAATTAAAATAGAGGAAAGAATTACAACCAATGAAGCCTTGGTGTTGAAGATCCTTTCCAATGGAACCTTGCCTCAATTTGCCAAGCATGGAAGAATAGATTCCTGACTCAATTTCTACAGCATTTGGCTACCCTCATTTCAACCCCCCTATCCCATGAAGAGGAGCTTCATTTATACGCCAAAAGAGATGAGGAAGAGAGGAGAGGATTAGGGAGAAGGAGGAGGTGGGATCCTGCTAAGCTGGGAGGCGAGTAAGATCCACCCTATATGGCAGGGATAAGCCTCCACGAGGGTCTCCTTCGAGATACTTCTCAAAACTTCTCTTTTTTCCCTTCGTACAGGCACCGATGCACCCCATACACTAGCAACATGCGCCAGCGATGCGGTCTTTAGTGAAGCAAGGTGCGTATATCAGGAAAGACGCGCTCTGCTATAAAGCAAGGTGCGTCGGCCTCTCTAAACAGGGTTTTTTCAGGGAAAAAACCTCATGAATCATCTTCTAAGGATTTTGGTTAACTACTTCAAGTATTAGGCAAAGATAAAGTGTACATGGTTCATAATCATGATGAGTACAAAATTTTCGTATAATAGAATGCCCCCAAAGTATGAAGCTAGAGCAACAGGATAGGTGAAATACTTTGATGGATAAAGTATAAAGGATCGAGGCAAGGAACCATCGGTTGGAAATCTATCAACAATAACCAAGGATATTTTGCAATACAATAATTTTATCATCCCAACGACTCACAACATGGCTGCCGACCAATACATTGCATATCCATATTGATACTGACCGATGATATGGCAGCCAAAATACAACGTGGATCCATATCTAAATGATTGAACACAATCATGGCTACTAAAATACAAGCGTAGATCCATGATGAGATAATAACACAATCACGACCAATACAAGAGTTGATCTATGTGACATCACATCAATGAGGTTTCCACCATAACATCTGTGTGGGAACCTACTAAAAAATCTCCATCGCAACCTGGGTGTAATAATAAGACATCAGAACAACCCAGGGTCTTCTACCTGTTCCCAAAATGATACAAATCTAACCATGTGATTACAAAGTGTTGAAGTTGAACAGGGTAGAAACCACTTGATTACCGGTCAATGATGTGAACCGTTAACAAGTGCGAGGGAAATCACCAATGATGACAATGATTCCCAAGGTATCACTAGTACATCCCAACGAATGTGAATAAATGAGTTAGAGTCGAGCATCCGTAGAATCATTTGATCAGAGGTCAATGATGTAAACCTACTATCGAAAGCGAGGAAACCTGCCATTGAGGCATGCAGGCTCCAAGGTACCAACTAGTTTCTAAGTCTAATCCTTGGATGATGAGTTGATGTCGACATGAATAGACTCGTCGAAGGAGGGCCATGATGTATCCCGCATCATCGACACGAAACTAACATACGAAGTGATATATAAGATGGTAGATCAAATGAGTGTGAACTGACACAAAGGTGTAATGGTAAACAAGGACGACCGAAACAACGGAAGGCTTAATGACTGCAAAGGTTGATTTCAGCCAAAGACTTCGTTTCAACATTTAACAACACGACAAGTGACTTGGAAGCATTGACACAACATAGAAGAGACCAAGACATAATGCAACAAATGACTAAAGCATTCTTCGGAGTACCCAAAGGAGTAGAATGACTCATGGAATTGGTATGACTCGAAGACAAGCTGACTACCCAATTGTTTGACTAGAATGCAGACATGTTCCATGTTCAAAGGTTACTTTAAGTTGCCATTAATACAAAATCAAATACATCTTCACGTTCGCTTAATTTACACATCATGATGGATGAGTGCCTCTTTTCTTTTTAACGAGATGGAAGAGGGTAACAAACGCTCGATTTAGCTCATCATATGATGAGTCCAATCTCACATGTTTTACGAACCTGAGAAAGGAGGGGTTCGATCCCAAAAAGGGTCCTTCCATGTATAATTTTACGAGTTCAAAGAAGGTAAACTCGGTGACGTTTCTCATTTAGAAAGTCTGAAACGGTTAAAAGAAGACTCCTAATGGTTCTTTTTCGTACAAGTTAGTCTCCTCACCCGAAAAAAAGGATAAAACAACGTGAGAGAGAACTCTTCTAATCATGATTGACTAGAGTATTCATTTTTCGTAAATAGTCTAAACGGTCCGAAAAAGGGATAAACTATCACTGGATAGATGTCCTTTCAAATCCTTTTAGGAGCGTGAAAGAAACAAGTTCGCTCAGCAATCTTTTCGTATTTAACGAGTCTAAAAAGAACTTAAAGAGAACTCCATGTACAACTTTGTCATGGTTGATGACCGAGTATGATAAAGGAAAAAGTAAACTTGGCACAGTTCCTTTTCCGTAAATAGTCTAGCGAGGTCGGATAAAGTGATAAACCTATACTCGTTAATCACACCTTTTTACTCAATTTTTTAATGAGCACAACCATGGTATCAAAATCACTTAGAATCTTTTCATGTTTGAACCAAAGCACAAAAAAGTAAAAAGTAAGCTCAAACCCCTTTTCATGTTTCAACCAGAGCACGAAAAAAGTGAAAAGTAAGCTCAATACTATCTTACTGTTTTTAACGAGCTCAAAGATGGGTGAAAAGAATAGTCATGATGTATGCTTCATTGTTTAACGAACTTGTAACAAAAAATAAACTATGCTTGGTATAATGCCCATTGACAGGTTTCTTCCTAACATGATATCCAGAGGTTGGAAGTTTTCCCCCAGCATAAGAAGTTGATGGCTTACCTCCAGTATGATGTCTAGAGGCTGGAGACATGCCCCCCAAGCTTCATTTTGTTCGCCTACTTTGTTCATCAACCAATCAAACTCGTGGTTACTAGTAGGAATACCTTCACCAGCGGAGGAAGAAAAAAGAGGATTAAATGGAATAGGTGAATGAAATGAAGGTTCAGATATTAAATCTCGCGAAAAACTCGACTCAAGAGGAGGGGATTCGTTTCATTTTTTAACGAGATTGACACAAGAATAGAACTATGCTCGTGGTCATATTTTTTTTTTGTTTAACGAGCTTGACATAGGAATAGAACTATGCTCGTTTTCTCCTGTTTCATTTTTAACCGAGCTTGACATAGGAAAAGAACCATGCTCGTGAAGCCGGTTTCATTTTTACGCAAGCTTGAAACCAAAGGTAAACTATGCTTGGGAATAATTTCATTTTTACACAAGCTCGAAACCAAAGGTAAACTATGCTTGTAGGGGTTTATTCCATTTTTTAACGAGCTTGGGAATAGAGACCAACTTGTGCTCATGGGGTACTGTTTCATTTAATAAACTATACTTGAAGTTTATTTCATTTTTTAACGAGATTGACACAAAAAGAGAACTCTGCTCGTGTTACACCTAAAATCTTACCATCCTGAGATTCAGTGTATGCATCCCTGAAGTTTCATTGGCTAAGTCATTTACCTCGAAGGGATACCATTGCATTTATGCTAGGTTTTTAGAGGTCGTCGCAAGCTACACTCATGCAACATGCGACGTCGCATCTTGTTCAATTGCAGGGTGCGACGAAGTCAGTTAATGGACAAAAATAGGTCCTTCGAGCCCATTTTCGAAGCCTGTTGACTTGGATCCTTATCCCTAACCTCTTGGGGAAGCTAGAACTCGGTTCCTAAACTCTTGGAAGGATCCCCTATCTCTCTCCTACCATATCTCAACCTACCCTATCCATACCCTATCCACTTAGCCCTATATAAGTGAAGCTCTACCCCTCTCCAAAGGGAGGAAGTCTATAGTGTCTACATGATAGTGAAATCATCTTGGAGAGATCTCTACTCATCCATTGAGAGACTCACACTTCCTTGGAGGGACATGGAAATTGGCTTGGATGGAGAAGGGCTACTACGTTAAGCCTTGGTTGTACTTTCCCAATTTACAATAATATAAACGCTTTCAACCAATATTGTTTATGTGTGATGATATTGTGTAGTTTACCTGCTTAACTGTTTACTTAGATCTGTTATTGTATAGATGTTGTTTACTTGTTTGTCTTGTCCCATGTGTCTTGACAGGTCTTGCAGCTGAGATCTGATGACCGCAAGGCGTGGAGCAACATCCAGGAAGAAGGACTTCAAGTTTAAGGTAAGACATCTAGTTACCCGACCCTTAATTAGATCTAGGGAAGTGGTTTATAGTCTGTATTATTTGTTCTAGACTCACATTGAGCTAGGGAGATCCGGCTCGCCTCTACTCGAGTGGATTGTCCGTCAAACAAATATGGTGACCATACTGGGGAAAAGAACATTGCTTTGTAGTTGTCAATTTGAATCTCATTTTCAGTTGATCTTTTGTTACAAGCCATATCATTTTGTCATTTCCTTCTTTAGTGGGTTTCACCATCAAATCTTCACTTTGAAGGGTCTGATTACCTTCCTCTGAGTTTGTACTTCTCATTTGCAGACCTTTTTTATGCTCATTATCTGGAGAATTGGTTCATTTTTTAACTTAGATCTCGCCTGTCACACCTGGTCAGTGTACCCAGAGCGACACTGTGTTATTTTTATCTATGTTCTTTGCCTATGAGTCTGTCGTCCCAGCCCTTCCATTGGTCCACTGCGATGTCGTCGCACTCCTCGCATTGGTCAACTGTGACGTCGCATTGTGTACAAGCACAAAGTGCATCGATCTGTCATTTTTGTCATACAGGCACCCTTTCTCCTTTTCTGTTTGAGTTTGGTTTGTGTGCAAACTCCCTCTGTACTGTATGATCCAGTTAGAGATCCCATTTCGCTTTATATGTTGAGTTGTTTGGTTTTACTTGGAGTTGTTTTGGGTTCCATCTTGGACAAGTCCGGGATTTGGGAGTGGTGGACACTCTTGTCTCCCCCACCTTCATCCACTCACCCTTGCATTCCCTCCTCTCCTTTCCAGATCTGGTCAAGTGTACTGGATCGGTTTCCAGACCTCATTTGCATACATTTTGTGAGTTTTGCTTGGTTTAGTGCTGCTTGTTGCTGATTGATTTTGAGTGTTTGTATGTATTTTCAATCCATCGAGTGCTCATCTTTTCTTGAGATTTTCTGAGTTATTCGAGTGCTGCGAGTAATCTTTTCATTTCAGTATTTTTAAAAGCATTGTTGTTGTCAAATTATTATTTTCATATGTCCATTGAAAGATCAAAAGTACTTTATTTCCAACATTTTTCAAGCTCATTTGAGAAATTGCACATGCATTGGAATGTCTAGTTCATAGATCTTTTGGAAAAGTTGAAAGAAAATTACATTGTTTGTGTTTTTCATGAATTATGAGTTGCTCATCTTCTTGAAAAATTCGAATAGATATCAAGTTTTGCAAAAGTAGTTCAATGCTTGGGAAATTGCATTGTATCTTTTGGTTTTTGTGCTTTTAGGCCATCATAGTGAAAGTGAAAAGCTTGCATACTTTACTTAGAAGCTCTCTCTTTTCATCACTTAGCATCATTTATGTTTTGAAAAGATAAAAGAAAAAAGAAAAAACATGCTTTGATTTGGTTTAGTAGTGTTGTGTCTTTTATGTTTCGCTCGAAAAGGAAAAAGAATACTTCATAGTCATTTTTGGTAGATTTGGGATTGTCTTGCATTGCATTGCTTTGGTAAAATTGTTGGAAAGAAAAATAAAATTTCTCCTTCCCATACATAGAGTTCATTGAAAGAAAAGTGTATTTTTGCATGTAGTTAGGGCCTGCATTATGTTTTCGATTATGTACTCACCTCATGCATTCACCTAACCGTCCAGATAAAATTAACGGTAGAACTAGGGTAAAATTTTTAGTAACTTGTGTGTAAGTTAGAGATGTGTTCCGACGTCGTTAAGCGTGGCAGCTATCATTATTTGCCAGCACTGTATCCCAAGGGTATTGTAGTCTTCCACGTACTTATCGGTATATCGAGCTCTTTCACATACCCACCAAGTCACCTTTAGTACTTGGCATATATCGAAAGGTGTTTCACGTACTCGGTAGTATATCGGAAGGTCTCTTGCCAAACGGTTGTGCATTAGACAGCACCACTACGGATTTGAACTCCCACGTACCTTGTGTATATCGGGAGACACCCTTAGGATTCTTAGAACCAACTGAGCTAACCTTTTGGCTGTCTTGGCGGAGCAATACACCGAGAACAGCACTCGGGGAGCTACTACGCACGTACCGTCCAGGTAATCAGGTATTCAGGCAAGGGTACAGTCCCAATCCTCCTTGTCGCGTTTGACTGTTGGACCCTGCGATATATCGCAAGTTGCGAAGCCTTGGCAATCCTATGAGGATCCAGACCTTGAATCCACTCTTATCACATAAGTTTGCTTGTGGCCTTAGTTTGTGTAGGGTTTTGTCTGGTCTGCTTTTCTTTTAGCTTTCCTTAGGAGAAACTTTTTGTTTCAGTCACTCTGGCTGACTTTCCATGGAGAAGGTCTCGCGGGATTCAGAATTTGCCACCCAAATATCCCCTTAATTAGGAGGTAATTTTGAGGGTAAGGATGGATCCACAAGCCAGGGTTGGGTAACATGAAGTGGAAAACCCCACTTTGAATATTGGAGGACATTTGTTTCCTCATACTCCTCCAGATTCACCGGCCTCTCATCCCCCGCAGGGTGAAGAAGCACAACTCCCCACTTCACAAGACTCACCTCCCGTTGCACCAGGAGAGCCTGGATCGTTGGAATGGATAAATCAACGCTAGGACGACCCCACTGTAGCTGTTGGTCCTTCAGCAGCTTATTGGACATCTTCTACAAGCCACCCAGTGGCCCATTTTATCATTGCACCCCCACCCAGTTGGGCTAGTCCCGACGATCGCTTAGCACCTTATCATGAGCAATTGGCTCATTTAAGTGCTTTGGGTGAGGAGTTTCGAAGTCTGAACTTTCAACTAAGGTTCGACAATCGACCACCCCCAAGTCATGTTTTATCTTTTGAGTCACCGGAATCATCCACGCAACACGTGATCACTGTTGAAAATGGTCAACCATCCATTCCTGCACATGCGTCTCCTAGATAGGAGACCAGTTCAATGCCTCTCACGAACCAACCTGTTGAAGGACAACAGTCCAACACACCCGTAACTACCACAGTTATGTCACCTACTCCTCTCCCACCCTAAACTTCAAGGGGAGGATACTCTTTACCCCCTACCTTCTTTACGGGTAGTGGTAATCCTACGGTGAATAATTAACCAACAGTGTTGGGTCAACCTTTACCTAGTGGTCAGCAGGTTGTTGCTGGGGGGCAACCCCCGTCTCTTAACCTTAATACTGCAGTAGGAGTTCCCATCGAGCCTTCCATTGGAAATTCCTTACCTCCTGGACCTTCCACTTCGGGACTATCCCATGTTGGGGGGCCGTCCAACATAATTCAACCTCCATCGAGTCAAGCGTATCCAAGTCCTCTTAACCCTGTGCCGGGTCAACTTAATCCTGAAAACGCACTCTATGGGGTACCCTACCCCGAAAATCCTTAGACTCTATGGGGACAGAAAAATGTCTTACAACATGGACCCCCACTTACAGTCCCTCAAGTCCCTCCACCCCCGTTTTGTCCACCCCCACCTCCCATTGGAGGCGATGGGCCCCCACATAACTCTGGAGGAGGCGTACCTCTACCTTCTGGCGGAGGACCACCTCATTTCGGTCATCATGGCCCACCCTCCTGGTGGAGGTGGTGGAGGACCACCCCCCCTAGAGGTAGTGGTGGGGGAGGACCATCTCACCCGATGGTTGCAGAGGAGCACTACCCCCTCCCAGTGGTGGTGGTGGAGGACCTTCTCATCCTAGTGGTGGTGGTGGTGGACCACCACCCTACTGTGGTGGAGGTGGCGAAGGAGGCTGTTACCCTTTCAGCAGCGGCGGTGGCGCACTACCCCCTCCCGGCGGAGGTGGTGGAGACCCATCCTATTCCGGTGGTGGTAGCGGACCGCCACCTCCTCCCGACGGAGGCAATGGCGGCCCATCCTACCCTGGCAGTGGTGGCGGACCCCCACCATTTGGAGGCGGCCCACCCCCTCCCGGCGGTGGAGGCGGGCCCCCACCTTATGGTAATGGGACACCTTATTATGGTTATGGACCACCTTACTATGGCCGCGGACCTACATTTGGTCCGGGCAGCCCGTACCCTTATGGCCAGTTTCCTCCTCGAACACCCTATGGTCAGTCGATACAAGGTCCCACAGGTCCTTACACGCTTTATCCGTACTATCAGTACTCGCAGCCTAATCCGCGGCTGCCATTTTTGGCTACTTTGGATTTACCTGACCTGTCTCGCTTGACCAATGACCCCATTTACCACAGAACTAATTGGCCACCCATTCCGGTGAAACTTCCGTCAGATATCCTGAAATTTGATGGTAAGCCGGGTGAGGATCCTAAAAATCATGTGATGACATACCACTTGTGGTGCTCACCCAACTCCTTGATGGACAACTCGATCCATCTTAGATTGTTTCAAAGGACTCTCACCGATTCGGCTGCCAAGTGGTATATTGAATTACCACCCCATTCTTTTCCTGATTTTGGTTCTCTTGCTATGAATTTTTTTACTCATTTCTAGCTGCATATACGGTATGAAACTGGTAGAGAGCTTTTAACCTCGCTCCGTCAAAATACCGCCACTCATATCTCAGATCATATACATGAGTGGCGGAGGAGACGACGTCTCATTAAGGCTCCCATTCCAGATCAACTCCTAGTAGACTGGTTTACGAAGTCTCTCATTCCTACCACAGCACGAGATGTTGCCATGGGAGGTGCTGTCACTGAGGAACAAGCCATCGCTCGTGCCCATTTGCTAGACTTAGTCTATGCTCAATCTAGAACGTTGTTTGATATTCTTCTTGATGTGCCCCGCAACACTTACAACCCCACGAAACCACCGAAGGGACCCCAAGCCGATGGCATCATTGGATCCCTTCACACCCAACCTTCCTCCCAAACTGTTGGTTCGTCGAACCCACAGGGTTCTTCCTCATCACCAACACAAGATGGTCACAGCACCACCAAATCACCCACTCTTGCTGTCACCGAAGAAGTGAATTTAGTTTCGTCAGCTTCACCTCAAAAGTTTGGTGGTAAGAAAAAGAACAAAGGGAAACCTAAGAAATCTTCCGCCCAGCAAGACCAAAAGAGCACCCCTGATGATACCAAACAGAAAAGGAAGTTGAAGTATCCTTGCCTACTGTGCGGTGATGATCACTTTTCTAAAGAGTGCCCCCATAGAGACGAAGTTCAAAAGTTTCTTTAAGGGAAAACCCACACCCGCAGTTCTCAACAATCCCTTCCCTGCTCAAAATCAGCAGTCGATCGCTCACACTTCTTCCTCCCAAGGAGGAGCATCCACCACCGCACATGTTCTCGTGGTACGTAATGAGACTATCAACTTGAACACCCATTCTCGTTCGTATGACTCTATTCCAGCCAAAGAACCTGTTGGAAGTAATATTGAAAAATCTTCCACTTCGATGCCCGACGTCACTGTATCGGCTGCTCCTCTCACCATAGAGAAGCCTTCTCTCGAGTTAGTATTCCGTCCACCCAAGAGCACGATTATAAAATCGGTTTTCAATCCCAATGCTCGGGCTGCTCAAAACTACAACATTGTAGAGGACCTAGCACAAGTTCCTTGTGCTATGTCGACGCTTGAAGTTTTGCAAAACTGTCTTAATCAGCGCAAGACTCTCCTCGCTACCATCGGTGCAGTTGACCCGGATTCATTGAACACCATTATTTTTCGGCTGGAATACTTCAAACCGAGGCTCTCCCATCAGTTGGCATTTCAAGTTGCCACAAACTTTAATGGGAAGACAATCCATCGTATCATTTTGGACGAGGGTGCCTCTACTTTAGTTATGTCAATCTCATG
This sequence comes from Larix kaempferi, assembly GCA_027924585.1. Taxonomy (NCBI): domain Eukaryota; kingdom Viridiplantae; phylum Streptophyta; class Pinopsida; order Pinales; family Pinaceae; genus Larix; species Larix kaempferi. Next base: position 10,770,314 of record BSBM01000461.1, read on the forward strand.
TTGGAGGGCCATTGGCTCTCCCGAGTTGAACCGTTCTCCTACCACTTTGAGAGCCTTCGACGGACGTGGCTTTCAACCTCATGGGTTGTTACAAGCTTTATCAGTCGAGCTGGGGGGCAAGATCACAACCATTAATGTGGAAGTGGTCACTGCCCTGTTAGATTATAACATTTTGCTTGGTCGTAATTGGTTTTACGCCATGACTACGGTCGCATCATCTGTCTTCCGCATAATACAATTCCCCCATCAAGGTCGAATTGTCACAGTTGACCAACTGGATTTCTACACACCTGACACCACTACTCATCCAAGTGATAACGTTCCTTCGATTGGACAATCTTCACAAAAGCATGAGAGTGTGGGGGTCGGCCTCCTTAAGGATTCATCCCTTATGCGTGTATTTCCTACTTATATCCCCCAAACCATGTTGCCATAGTGAACATGATCTCCTCACAGATTTCATCTACCCCTAACTCCACTGATTCATGGCTTGTACCTGATGAAGCCACCACACACCTAATTGGAGACACCATGCCTCTATCACCTGCTGAACTCATGTATGAGGCTATCCAATCAGTGCCAAAGGACCACTTAGTTGTGGCCTCCACATCATGTTCTCTACAATGGACATCATCTGATCCTCTGCTATGGACTTTTCATTCTGACGAGTCCCTTATGGAAATCATGAGCGCAGATGATCCTCCGTGGGAAGACCTCCATCATCGTTCGTCTTCTTTTCCCTTGTTGGATACTGTGGAGAACAGCATTCACACCATCGTGACACCGGATATCTACTCTGGGTCTCAGTCCTCGATACTAACGTGCCAAACGGACTCCGAAGGCAACTTAGCCAATGTCGAACCCACCACCTCGATAGACATTTCGGTTACTCTTGGTGTAGTGGAACACATTCATTTAGGCCAGAAGTGTTCCCCTAAAGAAGTCATTGCTTATATGGCCTTATTCAAGCAATTCTGAGACGTGTTCGCTTGGACCTACGAGGAGATGCCTGGGATAGACCCCTCCATCGTTTTACATGAGATTAAAACCTATCCCGACGTCAAACCTGTCTGCCAAAAGCTGCGACCGGTACACCCTCAGAAGACTGTGGCAATAAAGGCAGAGATTAAGAAACTCTTGAAGGTCGGCTTCATCTATCCTGTCCCATTGATAGAATGGGTCTCAAATGTCGTCCCTGTTACAAAAAAACAGGGTACCATTCGTGTCTGTGTCGACTATCGGGATCTCAACAAAGTTTGTCCCAAGGACAACTACCCGACTTCCTTTATTGACCAGATTATCAACAATTGTGTCGAAAGTGTCATTTTTTCATTCATGGATGACTTCTCCGGATACAACCAAATTGAGATCCACCCCGCCGACCAACACAAGATGGCATTTATCTGCCCTTGGGGAACGTTTGCGTATCGTAAACTTCCATTTGGTCTTAAAAATGATGGTGCCACATTCCAGCGGGCCACTTTGTACACCTTCCATGATGTGAAGGACTTTGTGGAACCCTACTTGGATGACCTCCCTTCCCACTCGAAGCAGCGTGAGTTCCACTTAGATCATCTAACGGTCATTTTCCTCAGATGCAGGCGGTACAACATCTGTCTGAATCCTCATAAGTGTATTTTTTGTGTCGAGTTTGGATGCGTCTTAGGGTTCATCGTCTCGAAAGATGGGATTCACATTGATCCCTTGAAGGTGGAAGCCATTGTCGCTCTTCCACCTCAAACTAATATTACGGAACTTCAAAGTCTACAAGGATGCGCGACTTATTGAAGGCATTTTGTTTGTAATTTCGCCCAAAAGATGCAAGGTTATATGAGATTGATGAAAAAAGGCGTCCCGTTCATTTGGGATGATCAAGCTCAACAATCTTTTGATAGCTTGAAACATGCCATCACGCATGCCCCTGTGCTCCAACCGCCGAATTACTATCGAGATTGCATTCTCATATCTCGCCGCTTCTAACACCACTATTGCCATGGTTTTGGTGCAGGAAGACCAGAACGCCCAAAAACATGTGATATATTATGCCAGTAAAGGTCTTATCGAAGCTGAAACTCGATATTCACATGTTGAGAAGCTCGCTCTCGCGGCGGTCATTGCCATGCAGAAGTTTCATCATTACATTTTGCTTCGCACCACCACCATCATCGTTGATTCGAACCCCATGTACCACATTCTGACTCGTCAGGTGCTTGGGGGAAAGTATTCGCACTGGATCGTGATATTGCAAGAATTAGATCTTCTTTTCGAAAAAGCCAAGTCTAAAAAGTCTTTAGTGTTTGCTGAGCTCATCTGCGACCTTCCCCGTACTGATGTAGAGTCTGAGCCCAATGATTCTTTTCCGGATGAATCATTGTTTCTTATTAGTACGTCCGATCCGTGGTATGGAGATATCACATTGTATCTTCAAACCCAACGTTTCAACCCTAAATTGTCTCGCGACGACCGTCGTCGAATACACCACCATGTGAAGTATTATCTGATTATCAATGATACATGTACCATCATGGTATCGATTCTATCCTTCGATTTGTCTGACTCATGATGAGGCTGAACGCGTTTTAAATGATTGTCACGTTGGGGCGTTTGGCGGTCACCTCTCTAGGATGCATACAACCCAGAAGATTTTGCGCGCAGGATATTATTGGTTGTCTATCTTCAAAGATTGCATCAAGGCCATAAAAAAATTTCCTCCATGCCAACATTTTCATACGAAAAAGCGCACCCATCCCGCCCCGTTACACTCGGTTATTGCCGTTGGCCCCTTCGCTAAATGGGGCATCAATTTCATGCATTGTAAGCCTACCAGGGGAATAGTTACGTCATTGTAGCTGTGGACTACTTTACAAAGTGGGCCGAGGCAATGCCTACATACACGAATGACGACAAGACCGCCGCACTCTTCATGTTTAATCATGTAATAGCGCGGTTTGGAGTTCCTCAAGCTATAGTTACCGACCATGGTTCTCACTTTATGAACCACATGGTTGATGAGTTGAGAGATAGATTGGATTTTCGCCATGAAAACTCAACACCATACTACCCACAGTTGAACGGGCAGGTCGAGGCCATTAACAAGGTCTTGAAAACTATGGTCCAACGTATGGTGGGTACACACAAAGCCAATTGGCACAACATGCTCTTCTCCGCACTTTGGGCTTATCGAACCTCCGTTAAAACCACCACTGGATTTACTCCCTTCCAACTAGTGTATGGATTGGAGGCGGTCCTTCCTATTGAGTGCGAGATTCTGTCCCTCAAACTCGCCATTGAACTTCTCCCAAACACTACTACCGAGGAAGAACGCTTCCTCTACCTAGCTAAGCTTGATGAGACTCGTCGAAATGCCACTCTTGCCAACGAGGCTCATAAGAGACGCATCAAAGCACAGTGCGACAAGTCGGTAGAACCTCGCGCCTATAGCGAAGGAGATTTGGTACTTACGTATGAACAGAAACATGAAAAACTGGGGGCAGGAAAGTTTGAGTCCATGTGGCATGGACCATACATAGTGAAACGAGTCTTAGAGAAGGGAGCTTATGAGCTTGAAGACTATGACGGGATATCTTTGGGTGAGCCCCGCAACGGGCTCTACCTGAAGTGGTACTATGCATGAGTCTTTCATGCATGAGTACTTTTGTATATACTGTACATGGCGTGCGTGTGTGTTTTTGTGTGGTGTGATGCTTTGATTTCTTGCTTGTTTAGGTCTTGTTTTGTTTCTTATACCATGTTTTGTCTGCATGTGCAGATGGCAACGTGCTATGGATTCGCGGACGGCGCCAGCCGACATACTCGTAACCTTGCCTCAGCAGCCTGGGTACTCTATTCACCTACCGGCGAGCTCATCAGCTCAGGAGGAATGTGTCTATGTTTCACGACCAACAATGCTGCAAAATCAAGCAGTCATTGGAACCCTAACTAACGCCATTTCTTTGGGTATGGACCACGTTGTCATCCACCTGGATTCTCAACTAGTAGTCTCTCATCTTAACCGAGTCTACGCCATCCACGATCGTACCTTACTCCATCTTTATCGATGAGTCCGTCTTCTCGAAAGGTCCTTCAATTCCATTCAGTACCTGCACATTCCACGAGACGCAAACACGGTTGTCGATTCTATGGCCAACTTCATCTTAGATTGGTACATTGCACACACATAAGCATATTCATGAATTGTTAAAAGTAGACATAACATGTAAATAACTCATTTTGTATAAGCAAACACATAAACAAGACCATGCCATTCATCCATTTTAAAACACATAATGTATAAACCGTCGGAATGTCTGTATATATATATTTAATCACAAAAAGTAGTGCTGGTACAAAATCTGAAGCACAATGGCTTTCAGTGAGTCTCTACAAAATCTAAAGCCTTGTAGCTTTCAGTAAGTACAAAAAATATGAGGCCCCTAAGCTCTCAGTACGTGCATAGTAACAACATAAGGCCTATCGCCTGACCCGTACAACCCTAGGTCTAACGACTCTAGCCTGCTGAGTGTGGAAACATTCAACTGCTCTCGCAACCCTGGGAAGCAACGAGTTGAAGCGCCCAGTCACTCCAACCGTATACACCTGTATGGGCCACGACACCTCATCTACCGTCGGCTCGGGAATATCTAACGTCAACCCACTCAGGTTGGCGTAGACTCCATCCATCTCTGCAATGGAAGCATGTGCGGCTGGACCCATGACTGCTCCCTCTCCTCTCTCTCTCCTCGCAAGAAGAGAAACTCCCACTGGTCGTACGGGGCCCACGTCTACACACACATGTTGTTAACTTGTCAGCACTATAACAAAAAAATCATAAATGCACAAAACTAAAAAGTACAATGGTTATTGTTCTTGCCTATGTCTCCCCATGATGTTCCCTCAGGCAATGGCAAGTCCGAGTCATCTCTGAAGTCCGTACCACTGTACGGGAAGTCCTCTACCATCAGCAACTGGCCCTCTAGCCATGTGAAGAACTCAGGACCGTATCCGATGATGGGGCCATCACCTCTGTCCATCTAACCATGTGAGGATCCTTAGGATCCCTGTCACCCAGTGGTACCTGTGGGTGCAAAAGAGGAACCTGCTCCAATAGGAACGAGATCACTATCGGACCATAGCCGAACTATTTGAGCTCTCCCCGTCGACACTTGGTCAGTTGAGCTCGCATGTTTGCGAGGAGTCCCTCGCAACAGTTGAAGTTCTTCAGAGACATGCAGTCCTTCGCGTATAGCATCTGAGACATGGTGGCTAGGTGAGGAGCTTGACTCCCTGCCATCCTCGTGATGGTGAAAAGTATGGCGCACAATGGACGTTCCTGTACTTATTTAATGGGAATCTTCCCACTAGAAGCACAGGTGTTGGGAGTACAGTGCTATAAGATCATGGCATCCACAGTCCGATCACTTCCCCGTGATCCAATAAGAAGCACATTGTCCCCTCTTCGGGACAATCCAGTCAGGAATTAGATGTCCTCGACATCTATGGTAAGCACGTGCTCACCGATCATGAAATATTGTTGAGCCGCATCCCAACATCGTAGCATATGTGTCAATAATGGGATTTGGGCCCTCATGCCCTAGATTTGGAAGAACTTGAGGAGCCCACAGTTCCTCAGTGCTTCCACACATTGTGGATCATTTGCAGCTTGTATGTCATCTATCTCATGCTCCCGTTCATGCCACTCCAAGACCATTTTGGATGCTTGTAACCTGCCAAAAGGAGAGTTTAAACATTGTTAACACTTACTTCAACCACTGGAAGTTCTTTTTTTGGGCATGGTTTGTGTTTGGGGTTGCACGTTTCCGCCGTCGCACCCCGTTATTGCTAACAGTGCGACGTTGTCGCAGTCCAACCTTGCGAGCCTTGCGACGACTCAGTCTCATAACAGTTCCCGAAAGGGCAAACTGCGACGACCCGAGGATGCAATGGCCCTTCACAAACCAAGCTTAAAACCAAAAAAATGAACCTAATTCAGAAATGTAAACCACTACAATTATGTTGGATGAAGTTTAGAGTTACCTGCTCTGGACGATGGGTGAAATGGCTGCTTGTAGCTCCCGGAATCGACAAGTGAGGTTTTGGCTCCAAATGGCACTTCTCCTCCCAAATTTGGCAAATGAAACAATGGTGACTCTATTTGACCCATTTTTGTATTTATAGACAAAAGGAATATTCTTTTTTCAAATATTTGATGCTTTTAGGTCATTTGCTATAGTTTCGGTCAATTTTATCACATTTGAACTCTTGGTTGGCTATTTGACATAGTTTTCGAGTGTGTAGGGGCCATTAAGTGTCTTTTCATGCCATTTTCACATTGGAACGATCATCTCAGGTATGAACACCCTTTGTGTGTTTTTGTCGTTATTTTCCATTCATTAGATTGTAATTATTTAATGATGATGAGCTTACTCTTTGTTCTTTCTCGTGCTCTTGAAACCATGAGAATACGTTACTGAGTTATGATTTATCACTTTTTCGGGCTCGTTAAACTCCTACAGAAAAGGAACCCCCCAGAGTCTATCTTTAAGCTCTTTTCAGGCTCTCAAAATACGAAAAGATCACCAAGCGAACTTGTTGCATTCACGCTTGTTAAAGGATTTGAATGGTCGTCTTCCTGGTGATAGTTTACCCCTTTTCAGACCAGGGGGCACTACTTACGAAAATGTTATACTCCAGCCAATCATGACTGGAAGAATCCTCTCCCACGTTGTTTTACCCTTTTTCGGGCGATGAGGCTAACTTTACAAAAAAGGACCGTTGGAGTCTTCTTTAGTTCTTTTCAGACTCTCTAAACATGAAATGACGACCGAGTTTACCTTCTTTGGACTCGTTAAACTTTCACATTGAAGGCCCTGCCATGGGACAAACCCCTCCTATCCCAGGTTCGGAAAATATTTGGGATTGGACTCATCTATGAGATGAGCTATACCGAGCATATGGTTACCCTCATCAAGCTCGTAAAAAACACATGAGGCACTCCTCGTTCATGATGGGGAAAAAGGAAAGCTTTTATGTTACACCCTTATCAGTGGCAGTATCTAGTCATTTCTTGAACATGGCACTCATTTCCATTTGCATACTATACTTGGATAATCCGTTTGTCCTCGAGTTTCACCTATTTCCTGAGTCTTGTTACCCCTTTGAGTCATTCAAAGAATGCTTCCACCATCAGTTGCATTAGGAGTTGGTACCATAAGTCATCAAGTCAATACTGCCAAGGCATGCCATGCCCATGTTCAAGAATACTCTCACTACTCATTATCTGCAGTCAGTACACCTTCCATCATGTCGGTCTACTCTGAGTCAGTCTTGCATGTCACTATACCATCTGATCTGTTCTACACATCTTTTGTTGTGTTTTGTGTCGATGACAAGGGATTCATCATGGCCCTCCTTCGACGAGTTCATCCTTGTCGACTTCAAATCATCATCCGAGGATTGAATCTAGAAACCAACCAAGTACCTTGGCCCTGCATGCCTCAACGGTAGGTTACCTTGCTTTCAACATGAGTTTACATCATTTACTCTTGATTGAAAGATTTCATCTCGCATTCGACTTCAACTGATTTATTCACGCTTAATGATATGTACTGTGATACCTTGGGAATCATTAACATTAATGGTGATCTCCCTCGCACTTGTTAACGATATACATCAATGGCCGGTAATCAAGTGGTTTCTACCATGTTCGACATCAAGACATTTGTAATCACATGGATACATTCGTATCATTGCGGGTTCAGCTTGAAGACCTTGGGGAGTCATGTTTTACCTAGGTTGCGATGGAGTTTGTATTGAGTCATGTCACATGGATCGACATTTGTATTGGTCGTGGTTGTGTTACCATCTCATCATGGATCTATGCTTGTGTCTAGTAGCCATGATTGTGTTCATTCGGTCATTACTGCCATGGATCTGCAATGTATTGGTCGGAAACCATGTTGTACGTCGTATGAGACAGTGTACTCAGAGTCAGTTGTACTGCAGCAGTGTCCTTCGTCCGACAAGCCATTGCCATTCTTCCTATCAAATCATTTCACTTGTCCAATATTTCAATAGCTTCATGCTTTGGGGGGCATTCTGTTACACCTAAAATCCTACCATCCTAAGATTCAGTGTATACATCCCTGAAGTTTCATTGGATAAGTCATTTACCTGGAAGGGATACCATTGCATTTATGCTAGGTTTTGAGAGGTCGTCCCACGCTACACTCATGCAACATGCGACGTCGCATCTTGTTCTATTACAGGGTGGGATGAAGTCAGTTAATGGACAAAAATAGGTCCTTCGAGCCCATTCTCGAAGCCTGCTGACTTGGATCCTTATCCCTGACCTCTTGGGGGAGCTAGCACTCGGTTCCTAACCTCTTGGAAGGATCCCCTATCTCTCTCCTACCATATCTCAACCTACCTTATCCATACCCTATCCACTTAGCCCTATATAAGTGAAGCTCTACCCCTCTCCAAAGGGAGGAAGTCTATAGTGTCTACATGCTGGTGAAATCATCTTGGAGAGATCTCTACTCATCCATTGAGAGACTCACACTTCCTTGGAGGGACATGGCAATTGGCTTCGATGGAGAAGGGCTACTACGTTAAGCCTTGGTTGTAATCTATTCTTGTCTATGTACTTTCCCGATTTATAGTAATATAAACGCTTTCCACCAATATTGTTTATGTGTGATTATATTGTGTAGTTTACCTGCTTAACTGTTTACTTAGATCTGTTATTGTATAGATGTTGTTTTACTTCTTTGTCTTGTCCCATGTGTCTTGACAGGTCTTGCAGTTGAGATCTGACGACCGCAAGGCATGGAGCAACATCCAGGAAGAAGGACTTCAAGTTTAAGGTAAGACATCTAGTTACCCGATCCTTAATTAGATCTAGGGAAGTGGTTTATAGTCTGTATTATTTGTTACAGACTCACATTGAGCTAGGGAGATCCGGCTCGCGTCCGCTCGAGTGGATTGTCCGTCAAACAACTCGTACTAACCCATTTCATTTTTTAATGAGCTTGACACATAAAGGGAACTATGCTCATAATGAGCTCTTCATGGTGTCCAAGAGGACAATGCTCCAGAAGATTACATGTCGAAGGATAAGCCTCAATCATGGCTTCTAAGAGGTCCTCATTGGAAGAAATATAAACCATGTCAACTCTCGAATCCAAGGTTAAAGAAGACGAGCAATCAAAGAGAATCCCGTGTTCAGTGGAAGTTGGAAGCATGGGATATAATGCCACATAATTGACCTGTGGCGGGTAAGATACCGCGTGGACATAGGTCGGATGATCGGTAGTCGGATGAGAGTCAACAAACGAAAGTTGGTCGATAGTCACAATGCGTCTGTCATGAGGGAAAGACAACACTCGAAAGAGTGTGGACACGAGAGCTTTCATCACATAGACATAATCTCATCCGAGGAGCATATTAAAATCCAAAGGACTTAGAACTACCAAAACATCAATAACGACCGTTTTTCGACCTAACGAAATAGGCAACTGAGGAACAACCCCCAGAGGTTGACTGATTCCTCTATTAAAAGCTAACAGATTATGACTAATGGGTACAAGCTGCGGGGAACCCATATCCTACCAAGCATTTGAGGACAAAATTCTAATTGTGTCACCTTCATCAACTATAGTATGCAGTACATTTATATGGCCAAATTGCACAATGATTTCGAAAGGCAAATAGGAGGGAAGGCGAGGTGCAAAGAGTCTGTTCCAATTGATAACAATCGACTGATTCAGAACCAAACGTGGAATATCGTAAGCCTCATTACTTGGGGGAGGTCATGTAATAGAAGGAGTAGTGCCCCCTTGCATGATAGAATCTACATTAACAAGAAGAACTTGAGTGGTATTAGATTCATTCTCTAACGGGAGAGCGGGATCGACCGAGGATGAAACTAGATCAACCACTTGGGTTTCACTCTTCAAAGGGGGAGTGGGATCGACTGATGATGAAACTAGATCAACCATTTGGGTTTCACTCTTCAAGGGAGGAGTGGGATCGACCGCTTGATCAACCGATGACAAGTCAATAGGCAAATTACTACAGCTTGTTGGAGGTTGTGATTGAGACACAAAAACACTTTCCAATCATCACGAAGCTTCGTCCATACAAGGACAAAGGTAAGTACGATGCATGTCCCTACATAATAAGCAAGGATGCTTGACTTTACTTTTCTGACTCTTAACCAAAGAGTCATTGGTGGACGAGGTATCATCAGTATGGTGTCCAGAGGTTGACGATACGGGTCGTTCTGAATCTTGTGACCATACCTCTAATACCTTGGGAATACCAGGGCAATCCTTAAGAAAATGGGGCCCCTCGAAAAGCCTGCAAGGGAAATTAGGTTTACAAAGATTCGAAATAGGTACATCAATACTCCTAGCATGATGATTAATGGTTGGTGGGTTTCCAACATGATGGTCAAAGGTTGGAGCTTTGACCTTTTGTTTAGTGTTCTTCTTCTTAGCCTTCCTTTTCTTATTCTTCTTATCCACCTTCTTACTAACGTCACAGTTTTCAGCAAGTGAAGAGGAAGAAAGGGAAGCTGACTCAACATTTGACGAAGAAGGCGAAGGATCAATATGAGGTTGATACTCTTGTGGGGGAGGACTGTGATCCGAAACAATCAGTGCACTTGGGATAACCGGATTGGAGGATAACCATATTGGTAACCCTATAGTCAATCTGGGAAGGCTTAATGTGGCCATGAAGGGAGGACCAACACTTCCGTATGAAGGAAAAGCAAAAGATGTACCCTGAAAAGGGGTCTCTTGGTTGGTAGTCTCGGAAGAGTTTTCCATATCTAAACTCTCTAAGAACCTATAAATTACCACACAAATCAAACACTTCTCAAATCTAAAAGCAACAAGCAGTCTATGAAAGGTATGGATAAATAAGCCGTATACTCACAGGATTGTCAAATTGTCACAAATCACGATATATTGTAGGGTCCAACAATTATACTCGGCCCAATATTTCAGAGCACTAACCAAGGACGATTGGGACTGTACCCCTGACTGTATAACCTGACTACCTAACAGTACATGCGTAGTAATCTCCTTGAGTGTTGTTCTCGGTGTATTGCAACAATAAGACGACCAATAGGTTTACTTGGATAGTTCCAGGATGCTAAAGTGGTCTCCCGATATACGAAGGTACGTGGGAGCTCAAATCCATACTAGTGTTGTCTAATGCACAACCGTACGAAAGGGGCCTTCCTATATACCGTCGAGTACATGAAAGAACCTTTTGATATACCACAAAAGTATGTGAAAGGTCGTTCGATATACCAACGAGTACGTGGAAGAACCACACAGACCTCGGAATGCAGTGCAGGAAAATAACGACAACTCCTATGCTTTAAGACGCCGGAATATATCTCTAACCTATTACTAAAGTTGCTAAATATTTTAACTTAACTAGCGCTTGATTTTATCTTATGTGGTTAAGTGGATGCATGAAGTGTAGACTTGTAAAATAAAAAGAATGCACAACTAAGCTAAATGAAGTGCAAGTCTTTCATTTTTTCGATGAAAACTACCTAAAGAAATAGTAAGAGGTTCTTTTCCCCAAGTGAACACCCCTATGCAAATGCCATTTTAACTTTTTCAAAAATGGTAGAAACAAGCCAATCCACACCAAAGCAAAAGTTATTTGGAAACCTTAATATGGGTCAGAGAGACTGTAGGGTACATGATTCATGGCCCCCCCATGAATGCAACTATACATTTTGCTTAAAAATGCAATTCATTTCGCTTAAAAATACAAGCAAAATACTAGTTTTGACTAAAGGGGCCAAACATGGCTCCAAATCTCAAGAAGACCCAAGAAAAAGGAAAATCCTTTTGCTTTAACAAATAATGAGAGAGTAGATCTTTAATGAAAAGAAGAAGGAATTTGATCACTATTTCCAAACACGAAAGAGCATTTCTAACCCTTAACTATGCAAAAGCTAAAAGTGGTTTTCTTTTCTTTTATAAAACTTAGATATGAACCAAAACAAGACTAGCTAAAAGCAACACTCTTTTTGGAATTTTCATAAATATTTCAAATCTAAGAAAGAAAGCGAAAATAAAGCTCTTTCTTTAAACTAAGATGAAGACAAAATATTTTCTTCTCTTCAACTGTAGAAAGCAGAAAACACTGTACCAACACAGTCACAAGCCAAGCAACAGGGCATTGAAAATTCTGGGTAGAAAACTAAGCTAAAAATCAATAGGTCGACGCGGCCTGCAGGTATACACCAGAGCGTAAGAACCTCAATGGCGTGGTCTGCTAAAGAGAAAAGAGCAGCAGCGACGCACTCTGTCTGAAGGCAAAGTGCGACAGGCTAACAGGGACGAACTGTACATGAAGGTATAGTGCATCGAGCGACCCAAAAATTGAAAAAATAAATATTTTCAAGCCAACCAACAGCGTTCAGGGTGTGAGATCTAAAGGGAATTATACAATGACTTATAAACAGTCAGATCTAATAATTGGATGTGACCTACCAATGACAATTAAGCAAAATCTAATAAAAAATAAGTCAAGCAAGGAAATATACAACTTATAATCCGTTCCCCGGTATGGTCGCCAATTTTGTTAACGAATAAATCTGTCGGTGCAGACACCAACCGATCTCCCTAGTCCGAATGGTTCGGATCTAGAACAAAGAAAAACAAGAATGAAAACCTTTCCCTAGATCTATCAAATTACTTGAATACAAAGAGTCGAGTCCAAACCTTATATACGAAGGTCGTCCTCGTAGCTTGAAGCTCTCGTAGTCCTGCTTGTTGATGAAGAGATTACCTGCAAAAGACTCAAAAGGACAAAGACAAGAGAATACAAGATAACATGATACATCTAAGCAATTGACCAAGTAGAACTACTATACATGAAATTACACAACATTTATGGGAAAGGAGGACATTGATGTATTAATTAAAATAGAGGAAAGAATTACAACCAATGAAGCCTTGGTGTTGAAGATCCTTTCTAATGGAACCTTGCCTCAATTTTCCAATCAAGGAAGAATGGATTCCTGGCTCAAATTTGGATACCCTCATTTCAACCCCCCTATCTCATGAAGAGGAGCTTCATTTATAGGCCAAAATAGATGAGGAGGAGAGGAGAGGAGAGGATTAGGGAGAAGGAGGAGGTGGGATCCTACTAAGCTGGGAGGCAAGTAAGATCCACCCTATATGGAAGGGATACGCCTCCACAAGGGTCTCCTTCGAGATACTTCTCGAAACTTCTCTTTTTTCCCTCCATACAAGCTCTGACGCACCCCAGACAATAGCAACATGCGCCAGCGATGTGGTCTTTATTGGAGCAAGGGGCATTTATAAGGAAAGACGTGCTTTGTTATAAAGCAAGGTGCGTCGGCCTCTCTAAACAAGGTTTTTTCAAGGAAAAAACCTCATGACTAATCTTCTAAGGTTTTTGGTCAAGTACTTTAGGTATTTAGGCAAATATAAAGTGTACATGGTTTGTAATCATGATGAGTACAAAATTTCCGTGTAACACCCTTATCACCCAGTTGCTAAGGGATCCAATGTGTTCCAACTCTGCTTTCGACAACTAAGTGGCATCCTCAATGCCTTTGTCTTTCCATCGAACCAAGAAATCCTTGTTTTTCTAACTTCGTGTGCAGCCAATTGTTCCTTCATCAAGGATCTTTGCAACTTCCTCTTTGTGTCGCTATGACATTTGATCCTACCATTCTGCAACTAACTCTTTGTTTTCCTCCAAGATTTCACGGTATTTGTACAAATCCGGAACATTAAACATGGGAGAAATATCCAACTCTGCAGGTAACTCTAGCACATATGCACAATTGAAGATTTTCTCTAGGACTTTACAGTGTCATATCCTCTTCATCTTTAGCTTGTTATATGTTCCTTGTGGGAACCTTTCTCTCATCAAGTGTGCTAACACCAAGTCCCCTTCTTCAAACTCATTTGCCTTCCTCCTTAGGCCGACTCTCTACTTGTATTGTTGGCTACTTTTGTTCATGGATCTCCTTTTTGTGCTCTACAAACAACTACGCATCTACACTTTTTTGAACCCTCTTTGGCAACAGTGTTAGGTCAACAACTCATCATGGTGATCTTCCATTAACAATATGAGATGGACTCTTCCCCGTGGATTTGTTCATTGAATTATTATATGCAAATTCTGCCTGTGCTAGTACATTCTCCCATTGTCCCGACCTTTCTACCACCAAACATTTGAGAATATGTCCAAGTCTTTTATTTACCACCTCCATCTAGCCATCAATTTGCATAACTTAATTGCAACATGGTATCCAATTTCTTCCATGGTGTTCTCCAAAAAATGTTAAGATTCAATATGCTAAGATAGATAACATCAGTATTCAATTCAATTTCAAAACAATAGCATATACAGGATCACTGAAAGAATAACAAGCACAACATAAACACAAGAGACACAAATATATCCTGGGAAACCCTCATGGGGTAGAAAACCCAACAAAACTTCCTCAATATAGATGACCAAGAAGTACAAAGATGAAATCCCCAAATAAGAGCTCCTTCTCCTCCTTTGCAGATCTCTCTCTCTCTTATGCGAGTTCACAAGTGAATGAGTGTGTGTTCAAATGAGGAACACACCTCCTCTATTTATACTTTACATTCAATTGACTTTTACACTTGACAGGTCGGCCTCAATAGTTTATTCTCTTGAGACTGGGCCGACCCCTCTAGGGGACTTAAACACCCCATTACAAATTACTCTTAGGGGATCTATTGTCCCGACTTGCATGGAAGGATTTAATTCAATGACTTTACATAATAATAACATCCCGACGGAGGAATAAAACATCTCTGGATGAATATTAATAAAGTACAAATAGAATATTCTTTGAAGTTACAATATTTCAACACTCCCCTTAACGAGAAGGGTATTCTAACAACATCTGTAGGAGTAAGGAGAGGTCATCAACAACATCATAGTGATACATCTATAAATCATTGGAATTTTTCTTTAATCATCATCAACAACTGGAACAACTGTTGGAACATCTTTAATATCTTCAATACTGGAACATCAACATCTACAGTACTGAGTCTTCATCTTCTGCAGCATTCGATCACTCGATCGTCTACAACAACATCATCATCTGGATCTCTTCGATCAACAGCATCATCTAGATCTCTCGATCAACATCATCATCATCTGGATATCTCGATCAACAACATCATCATCTAGATCTCTCGATCAACAACATCATATGTATCTCTCGATCAACATCATCATCAATATCTGCAATACACATGATCCAATTACGGGATGATCAATCCCCCTCACTTTAGGACATAAATCCAAGGATGATACAATCCTGATCCACTTATGGGATGGCCAATCCCTATCACTTTAGGACATAAAGCCAAGGGTGATACAATCCTGATCCACTTACGAGATGATCAATCCCTATCACTTTAGGACATAAAGCCAAGGATGATGCAATCCTGATCCACTTACGGGATGATCAATCCCTATCACTTTAGGACATAAAGCCAAGGATGATGCAATCCTGATCCACTTACGGGATGATCAATCCCTATCACTTTAGGACATAAAGCCAAGGATGATACAATCCACTCGTCAACTTAGACCAAGTCTAAGGACCACTCACGAAGACACAAGTCTCCAGATTCATTTAGGACTAGAGTCTAAGGATGATGCAATCCACTCGTCAACTTAGACCAAGTCTAAGGACCACTCTACAAGTATCCTCATCATCGATACAGGTATCCCCATCATCGATACAAGTATCCTCATCATCGATACAGGTATCCTCATCATAGATACAAGTATCCTCATCATCGATACATGTATCCTCATCATCGACCTCACCGTCGGTACAAGCATTCTCATCATCAATACAAGTATCCTCATCATCGATACATGTATCCTCATCATCGATACAAGTATCCTCATCATCGACCATATCACTCCCCCTTTCGAGGAGGGTCCTTTCAAAATACACCAAGCTTGTCTCGAAAATACTCAAACTTTATTCGAGACAGAGGTTTGGTCAATACATTAGCAACTTGCTCATTAGTGCTCACATACTCGAGCTTTATAGATCCCTTCTACACCATATCCTGTATATAGAAATATCGGATCTCTATGTGCTTTGACTTATCATGGAACACTGGATTCTTCATCATCTTAATACAACTCTGTTTGTCACACAGGATCACAGTGGAGTCCATCTCTAAGTCAAATAGTCTTGACAACAGCTTCCGAAGCCATATGTCTTCCCAACTAGTAGAGCAAGCTGCTATATATATTCCGCTTCAGCTGTGCTGAGAGCCACACTAGACTGCTTCCTGCTAAACCATGAGATCATGGCGGATCCCAGACAATAACATCCACCTGAGGTGCTCTTCCTGTCTGAGACGCTTCCGGCCCAATCTGCATCTGTATAACCATACAATATGTAGTCATGATCTCCAACATAGTATAGACCAAAGTCTATCGTACCTTTCAGGTACCTCATCACATGCTTTGCAACTACCAGGTGAACACGTATAGGCTCAACTAGATATTGACTCAGGGTGTTCACAACAAAGCATATATCTGGACTGGTATTTGTCAAATACATCAACGAACCAACCATCTGTCTATAAACTGTAGAAACCACTGTCTATCATCCCAAATCTCTACTTCACATTTTCCTTGGCTAAGGAAAAATCTCATCTGATCTCAGCCACATATCTAATCACAAGAATCATGTCAAGATTATTTAACTCTGAGATCTACTCCCTCTGAAGTGGAGTTTTCTATATTTGAGTATTGTCCTCCCTCTGTGACTGAACATCATTCACACTCTACATTGAGTGATCTTCTGCATATCTATCCGTGCCATCTCTCGTTAGATGGGTCTACCGATATGAGCCTCAAGATCACTCGAACTCTATGGTGAGTTCCTTCTTGCATCCATCTGTATATAGAAACCATCTTCAACCTTGTAACAAAGGTTGAAATCCGCATCACCCGTGGTGATCATCAAGCTCATCAAATGACTATCGATCCTGGGTACCTGTTGAACCCGTACAAAGCCTTCTTCGATCACGTGATTCTCTATCGAATCCTGGGAGTTTGCTAGATATTCACTTCTTCTTCAATTACACCATTCAAGAGAACAGTCTTGTCATCCATGGGTATAATCTATCTCTGGAAGTGTGTCTAGCCACTGGAGTAAACATCTCGTCATGATCCTCTCCCTCTTTCTAAGAGAATCCTCTAGCCACGAGCCTTCCTTTGTACTTCTATAATATGTTTGATTTGTAAGTCTTCTTGTTGAACAATCATCACTTGTTCTTTGGAACAAGTGTTCATCATCCTTCTTTTGTAGATCATAGCACACGATATTTCCTACAAATCAAATTTAATTACATGATTAGTAACACTTCATAATCATCAAATCATGTTTGACATTTCAATGATAACCTATTATGCATACTGCTATGATTCACATAGTTATGCAACTATCTTAACCAATACTTTGGCACAACACTTTTCCATATCATGTATGCATACAGTGGCTATCTAGATGCCTTCCATCTCTACCAGAACATACTATCAAGAGCGTGCATAGCTGCCAGCATGTTAGCAAAGAGGTTTCATTCTAGACAAGCAACAATGGAATGTTTGTCCAACTTACCCATCATATGCATATTAGTAGTATACTGTTCAATGCTATATGAATGCTTACACTATGCATGATATATTATAGGAATACAAATATGCATACAACTATTACGAGCAATATCATTTCAAGAAGTAATTCAAATAACAACTCAAATACTTATCTTTTATGTTTGTGTCGTTGTCTCCCTCTTGATCTCTATAACATCATGATTATATGTCTTTGAACTTCTATCCATTCTGTACCACTATGCATGCTTTTAAGTGTGTACTAGTTTCATCATTGTGTCTTCCTCAAGATCTCATACACAATCATACATTCATTAGTATAATCTCAATACTATCAAAACATTATGATTCTAAATAATCTTAAACATGTGTGGTCATGATCATTTCATACATAAGTATACTTATCTAAGATCCTAACACAAAGTAGGATTCTAACTCGATATAGGAAAACATACCTGGATTATCATGCTTGCTAGTTATGTCTAACATACCCAAACAATGTCTTCTTTGTTCTCTTCAATGATTTAGAGACCTTGTGCTAGTAACCTGCATATCTCATAAGTTAAGCATTGTAGAACCAAATTATAAATACCTTGTAAGTAGAGCTTCTATGTGATCAATGACTATAAATGAGTCTTTGTCTTCATGTCATCATGGTCATATGGATTTTTCTTTCTCGATGTACCTTCGATGTTAGTAGACAACATCATCCTCATACAACACCACAGGTGCATTAGTACAATCATAAGTGTCATAACCCTAATCAATGAATGTCTTCTATTATTCACATGCATTCATACTTTTACTAAGGTGATCAGACAATCTAAAATTAATCACGATTGTACTAACCTCAATAATATGAAGACAAACATATCATGAACTTAATCATGAAACAGATTTCAAAACATACCTGTATCTCCTCAAGTCATACCTGTCGAGATTGCTTGTAGTCTTCTCTATAAGGGTAAAACCATAACCATCCAAGGTAGATCACTTGTAAACATATTATATAGGCTCATGGTGCTAGGATGATAGAATATCAGTGCCATTTAAACCTCCTTCATTGCTGCCCTACGAGTCTCCCAACTTTGCTAAGGTTTCTTCTTACTTGGAAACCCTAATTTTCAATCTCCTTCCTCCCACAACATTTTGATGGAGGATTAATATCTATGATGAATAGATTCCAAATCCATTTTCAAAGTTTCCAATGTTGCATTAGGTGTCCCCAACATTGTATCAGGTCATGCCATACCTAAAAACTGAAAACCCTAAGTGAGAGCTTCTTCCTCCTCTTCTTTGATTTCCTCTGTTGAGCCATTTCAGATGTGTCATATTCTTTCTGGTGTATCTCTGAAATTTCAGATCTGCATGGTTTGAAACTTCGGCATGTGGTGGCCTAACCTGTCATCTTTCCAACCCCACAGGTTTGAGCTTCATTGGATTCTCCATAAGAGAGATATGCTCAGTTTCCCAACGTGACCTGTTTAAGCGATGAAACAACATAGCGAAGTTGTACGGAGTGCCACGTGTCACTGTTTCAACTTCGGCCTCTAAAACTCGGACTTGTGAAACTATAGTTCGTTCCCTAATTGTAACCTTTTACGGAATTCCATTTGGAGCTTCCTAGCTCGAGATATGACTTTTTTGCCTAGGTCACTTGTTTAGGGCTTCATTCTGGAAGAGGTAGAAACCCTAACTTGTACGGATCATATCTCAGAAAGTAAAACAAATTTGAGGCCGAAACTCGGACACAAGGTACATGAACATGTTAGCTTCGGCCTGTCCAAGTTTCAGATCCTGAACCTTCGCCAAAAGTGATTTATAGCGAAATTTCCACGATGACTAGTTTTGTTATACAAAGCCCTAGCTTTCAAATTGTTGCAAGTGAAACAAGTGTCGTAAATGCCATACATTGCCTTCCTTCAGGCTAGCTTTGATACCATGTTAAGATTCAATATGCTAAGATAGATAACATCGATATTCAATTCAATTTCACAACAATAGCATATACAGGATCACTGAAAGAATAACAAGCACAACATAAAAACAAGAGACACAAATTTATCTTGGGAAACCCTCATGGGGTATAAAACCCAACAAAAATTCCTCAATATAGATGACCAAGAAGTACAAAGATGAAATCCCCAAACAAGAGCTCCTTCTCCTCCTTTGCAGATCTCTCTCTCTCCTATGCGAGTTCACAAGTGAGTGAGTGTGTGTTCAAATGAGGAACACACCTCCTCTATTTATACTTTACATTCACTTGACTTTTACACTTAACAGGTCGGCCTCAATAGTTTATTCTCTTGCTGACTGGGCCGACCCCTCTAGGGGACTTAAACACCCCATTACAAATTACTCTTAGAGGATCTATTGCCTCGACTTACATGGGAGGATTTACCTCAATGACTTTACATAATAATAACATCTCGACGGAGGAATAAAACATCTCCGGATGAATAATAATAAAGTACAAATAGAATATTCTTTGAAGTTACAATATTTCAACAAAAAGTCCAATAAATTTATTGTCTTTGTCAGAAGTAATACTTCTGGGCAACCCATGCAATCTAACAACTTCTTTAAATAACAAAAAAACTATACTGGTTGCATCATTAGTCTTCTTACAAGGTATAAAATGTGTCATTTTAAAATATCTATCAACACCAACAAAGATAGAATCATTCCCTCGTTGGGTTCTCGGCAAGCCCAACACAAAATCCATGCTGATATATTCCCAAGGTGCTTCAGGTACATTTAACAATGTATATAGTCATGTATCCTGGCTTCTTCCTTTCGCACGATTGCAAACTTTGCGGTATTCAACCCATCTCTTCACATCCTTAGCCATTCCCGACATAATATTGCTATTGAACCAATTCTCTGGTCTTATCGACACCAAAATGTCCACTCAAACCTCTATTGTGGAACTCTCAGATTAAATTCTCTCTCATTGATCCTCTCGATATGCATAACTGATGGTTTCTGATAAGGAACCCTTCTTGGATAAAATAATCTAAGTATGGAGTTCTATCACCACTCCATGGCTCCTTGTTGATCTTCCATGCTTCAGTGAAATCTGCATATCCTTCATATAACTTCTTGATATCTTCTGGTCCAACCACCTCCATTGTCTAGGTAGATAACGATGTTGACCTCCCGCTCAATGCATCAGCTACTTTGTTCGATTTCCCTTATATGAAAGTATAACTCTATAAGAAGTCTACTCATTTCATATTCCTATGATTCAACCTTGTCTAGCTATTCAAATATCTCAATGTTTGGTGATCAATATACAAAACAAATTCCTTAGGAAGCAAATAATGCCTCCACTTCTTCAATGCTTACACAATAGCATAAAAATCCTAGTCATAGACCAAATACTTACGCTCATCTTCATTCAACTTCTCATTGAAGTAAGCAATAGGCCTCCCTTCTTGGCTCAACATTGCTCCTATGGTTGTGCCACTCACATCACAATCAACTTGGAAAACTTTATTGAAATATGGCAATGCCAACACTAGTCTTTTAGTCACCTTCTATTTTAACCTTTCAAAGGCTCTTTGAGCATCTGGAGTCCACTTAAATGTCCTTTTTTCATGCATGTTGTTAGTGGTTCATAAATTTCACTAAAATTCCTTATGAAATTTATTTAAAAACTCACCATTCCATGGAAACTTCGTACCTCCATTTTGCTTTTAGGTACCGACCACTCTATGTTTTCCTTCACTTTATCGTGGTCCATATCCAGACCTTGCTGAGATATAATGAATCCTAGGTAAACTAACTCATCCTTCATAAAAGAACACTTGTGCAAATCTATTAGCAATTGCTCATGCTTCAACCGCTGTAGTACTTGCAATAACTGTGCAAGATGCTCCTCCTTCGTCTTGCTGAAAATCAAAATGTCATCCAGGTAAACAACTACAAACTTACTAAGGTAAGGTTTCAGTACCTCATTCATTAGCCTCATAAAAGTACTTGGATCATTTATCAATCTAGATGGCATAACCAACCATTCATATAGGCCTTCTTTAGTCTTAAATGCAGTCTTCCACTCGCCCCCTTCACGGATTCTTATTTGATGATAACCACTCTTCAAATCAACCTTGGTGAAGAATCTTGCTCCACTCAAGCAATCCAAAAGATCATCTATTCTCAACAATGGAAATCTATACATAATCAGAATCTTATTGATGGCCCTTGAATTAGTGCACATCCTCCTTTCTCCTCTTTTCTTGGGTGCAAGTATAGCTGGTACTGCACATGAACTTAAACTTTCTCCGATCAATACTCTTTCTAGTAGCTCTTGAAATTATGTGTTGAAATCCTCATTCTCTGCTGGGGTCATTCTATGTGGTGCCCTATTTGGAAAACTAGATCCCGATATGAGATCACTTTGATGGGATATACTCCTCACAGGTGGTAATCCCTTTGGCATCTCATCGGAAATAATTTCTCCAAACTCATACATCATTTTCTCAATTTCCATGGGAATATATTCTCCTTTTAGCTCTACATAGAGAGGCCTTTTGGTATGGCAACAAAACAACAATGTACGTTCTTCTCTTCTCTTAGGAATTCCTTCGCTGAACACAACATTACCTAACTTCCAAAACAGTTACTAGTGTTTCCACTTCCACTCATACTCCCCTTTAGGGGTACCATCAAGGTTTTCTTTCCATTCTTCTTTACCAAAACAATATTTTTAACCCCATAATATATCATCCCTCAGGACTTCCATCAATAGATGGTAGGCATCCATGGGTACTACGTCACACAATACACTATCATAATAATTCCCAATCTTGAAATTAACTAAACATTATTGAGAAACAGTGACATAGTGCCCTTTCTGCAACCATGGGACCCTATAAGCTTGAGGATGTGGTCTACACAACTTCAACTTTTCTATGACCTCCGTGGACACTAAATTTTTAGTATTTCCTCCATCTACAATCAAAGAACAACACTTACCTCTAATTTTGCACATGGTCTTGAAAATAGACTTTTGTTGGTTTGGTTCTTCAATCCTCAATTGGCCATCAAGTTTCAACAGAGTTCTCCTGAACATCAAGTTTCCTCCAGCTTCTAGTCGAGCTTTATCAACATCATCTCCAACTATAGATCTCGTAGGGATCTTATTTCCTTGAGCAACATGACCTCTGTTCTCCTGCCTCCTTACATTATGCAGGTTCTCACGATATTCATAAGCCTCGTGTCCTGGTGTCTAACACTTATAGTAGATCACGGTGGGCCTTCCAACCCCTCTTCCTTTAAAAATTCCTCTTCCACAAATATTTCCTCGGCCTCTATATGCTTCATTGCTCCTTATAGATTCTTGGGTTGGACTCTCTTCTCCTTTAATTCCATTGCTCTGTCCTCTTCTAGACAAAGTTTTGCCCCTACTTCTAATTGTTGTCTTCCCTTTGATAGTAGGGTTATTCCTGGATAGCTTCTCCTCTACCTTCAAGGCAAGCTGGTATGCTTCCCCAACCATTCTAATTCTCACAATATTCAATTCGTCTTGAATGACATAATTCAACCCATTAACATATCTAGCTACTTCTTCGTCACCATCATCACTATGTCCAGATTTGATAGACAATCTATTAAATTCCTCTATATACTCTTTAACAATCATCTCCTTTTGCCTTAAATTTTGCAATTTTCTATACAAATTCAAAGTATATTCAACATGAAGGAATTTACCTTTCAACTTGGCTACCATTCTGTCCCAAGTTCTAATTTTATCTTTTCCTTTCCTCTTTCTATCCAAATGTACAGAGTCCCACCATAAAGATGCATGACCCTTCAACTTCAGGCAAGCCATTTTAACCCTCTTAGGATCCTCAATCTGTTCCATATCAAAGTATTTCTCCATGCCTATGATCCAATCAATCAAATCTTCTGGATTCAGACTCCCTGGATAGGTTGATGTCTCTATCTCAGGCTTCCCTTTCAAATCTACTAGGGCTTTAATGATTAACTCCCTAGGTTCCTCAACTACTTCTCCCTCTTCATGTGGAATTTCAACTTCTACTTCTTTATCACTCACATCCCGAGTCTCAATTGTAACTCCTCTCCTCTAAGTTGTCTCAATGGCTTCCAATCTAGCATGGACAACCTTCACCACTTGAGTCAATTCTTCAAGTACAACACCACCACGGTGTCTTCTACCTCTACCTTGAACATTTATGCCTCTGTTGGCCATATTTTCCAATCTCACAAATCTCCTCTTTTATAGTTCTACCTAGTAATCTTCCAATTGGAATTATAATTCTCCAAAACAGTTATACCCAACACTTTCCCTCTACTAGAATTGTTCACACTTGTAGGACACTCCTGCTCTGATACCAAACAGAGGCAACCTATGTAGACTGCAGATCATAGCACACAGACAAACAACAAACACACAATGCAGAGCACAAAACATAGGGAGTCAGGAAAATATCAAATGCTCAACAACAATTCCATTAAACTCATAAATCTGTACATTTAGAGTATTCTCTGAACATGGAGTCTCAATCATCAAACCCTTGGTGTCATTCTCAAGTGTTTTTTACAATTAGAATCATAAGTTTTAATAGCCTTCTTTTCTCTTCTTGCTACCTCTTCTATTCTTTGCCAGTGAATGCTCGATTCTTTTTCTTCCCTTCTCTATTCTCTGGGTGGCTATCTTTGCCACCACTACTTTTCTTCCTCTACCATCCTTATTCTTCTTCTGTTCTACAACTCTCCTATCCTCTTCTAGAGGCTTCTTCTCGAATCTTCTTCGCCTCCTTTCTTTTTTCAGAAGTTTCTTCACGCTTCATGGGACTTTGTTCCTCTCTGGTTCATTAAAATTCCATCTTTTCAAATTAATAAACTAAACTTGAATTTATGTTGAGATCTTCAATCTTCATCCCAAAATATGGCCTCAATCGTACGATTCAATGGTCATCAAAATCCTCCATTGAATTCTATACAAACTGCAATAAATTGCATTAACGGGTTCGACCCTCACCCCTCTCTGTTCATCGGCTCCTTCAGCTTCATCATGTCTCACTTATCGAGTTTCCCAAAATGCACTTTCAGACCAAACCTCCGATGTGAATGTCCTGAAACTCTGCCTCTGAGGAGACCCCTTCCGATATTGTTCAGTCCGATACATCAGACCTTGCCCCTCATGTTTCTCTGAACACTCCTCTATGACATAATTTCGATATGATATTCCCGATGCGATATCAGGGTTCATCTTTCGATACAACACTTTTGATGCTCGAATTCCAATATTAGACTTCCGATATGCCATTGGGGTTTGGCCCATCGAATCTTTGTGATTCTCCACTAATGCATCCACAACATTCCCTCGATATAATATTTTTGATGCATTGGGTCTTGATATGTCGAGATTCTCAACTCCGTTAGCACTTTCATCATGTGCTTTCGGTTTCTCTTCTCGATGTTGAACCTCTAATGGGGCACTCTCGATGCAATCAATGTGATGCTCCTGCATCAATATTCCACTTCTACTTCTTTAAGGATTCAACCTTTTCAATTTCAACCTTTGGTTCATTCTTTACAAGAGTTGTGCCACCCTGGTTGTTACCTCAAAATTAATTGCTACAATAATTTGGGTTCCCGAATCAAACCCTCCTTATGCATGAGTCTCAACTAACTTCGTAGTAAAAAGAAGGTTAGGAAGAAAACTCCCAAACTTATCCCTCCTTTGCTTCATACATGCTTATTTAAGAGAGTAAAAAACACTGTGTGTTATTGAAGAGACATAATTAAATCTTCGGATCCAATCCTACAACTTCCACAATGGATTTATAAGCCCAAAATAAAGAAATCCCCGATAATAAATAAATAATGAGGAAGGATTCACCCAATATCACTTCTCAACCTGTTCGTGGTTTACTTGATTCCTAACCATACAAAATCTTGTACTGTTGTTGTTGTTCCCTATAGGCAAACACCTTGCAAATTTAGTCACTAAACCTTGCTACGTTAGTCTCTTTAACATTATTGGAACCCTACCAACACCTTGCAAATTTAGACACTAAACCTTGCTATGTTAGTCTCTTTAACATTGTTGGAACCCTACCAATCTATATAGAGGCCTATCTTTAACAATGGGAGGGTTATCCAATTCAACAATGTATTAGAGCATGTAGTTCACACAAAGAAAACTCTATGCAATTGCCAAATTGAAGAGGTCTTAAGGTCGATTCATGGAATCTGTGGTCATGTAAAAATACACTATAGCAATTGAGGGATACGATTAAGGGGAGATATAATCATTAAATCAAAGAAGTCATGAAGTACTAACAAAGCTTAATAAGAAAGCATTAGAAAACGTATTACGTCATTGATAAAAATTTAACCCAAAATTGTAGCAATAATCGAACTGTAGACAGATACCATTCAAGACACAGGCACCTTTACCTTGGTTATGCTTATGGGTTTTGAACCTTGAATGCTATACTCGAAAGTTCGAAGTTACTGATCTCCAGGATGCCATCGCCTCGGTTTTACTGCTGCAACATCTTCATCAATGGCGATGAATCCAACGAATAGTCTGCCGAAGCCATATTATTCGGCCGTTTGGATTGAAGCTCTCTCAGAAACAAGGGGTGGGAGTTACATCTACGCCTAATCTCCACCAACATTTTGTAGCAATGATAAAATTTCTAATAGCCAAAACCTCCACTCAAAAATGGCGGAGATACCTTCAAACAGCGCCCCAAACCCGGACGCTAGACGGAGACAAACTACAGGTCGAGAGCCTGAAAAAAATAAGCAAAATCCTCACGTCTTCCCCGACGGCCGACGTCTCAGAGGCCCTCCGGAAATCCAAGGTGGAAGCCTCGCCAAAATTAGTAGAAGAAGTTCTGGCGAGATTCGAAAACGCAGGGATGCAGGCTTACAGATTCTTCGAATGGGCCGGAAAACAGCAGGGTTACGCGCACAGTGTAGAGGCTTACCATATTATCATCGATTCTCTCGGCAAAATTAGGCAGTACGGACTCATGTGGACAGTAGTTAATTTAATGAAAATCAAGGGGGTTTTGACGAAGGAAACGTTTGCTATAATAATGCGAAGGTACACCAGGGCAAAGAAAGTCGAAGAGGCCGTTTACACCTTCGGCACCATGGAGAAATTTGGAGTGCCGCCAGATTTAGAGGCATTTAACAGCCTCCTTAGCGCTCTGTGCAAGTGCAAGAATGTGCGTAAGGCGCAGGAGATTTTTGATCAAATGCAGGTAAGATTCAAACCCGATTTGAAGACTTACAGTATTTTGCTGCAAGGATGGGGTAACGAGCCTAATTTGACTAAAGCCAGGGCTATTATGAACGAAATGAGTGATCGAGGTTGTGAACCGGATATGGTGGTGTATGCCGTGCTTATGAATGCTCTCTGCAAGGGGGGTCAGGTGGAAGAGGCACTTGCCCTAATTGACACTATGAAGAGCAGGGGTTCGAATCCCAACACCTACATCTACAGCATTCTGATTCACACTTATGGTGCCGAGAAGCGCATTGACGATGCTGTTGAGGCTTTCGTCGAAATGCAGAAGAGTGGCTGTGAACCCGATACCCCTACTTACAATGCGCTGATCGGTGCCTTTTGTAATGTTAGGAAATTTAATGAAGCTTATACGGTTTTGGATGAGATGGTCGAGACAAAAAATACCCCTAATGCCAAGACCTACAATCTTATCTTGCATCACCTTATATTTCTTGGGGAGACTGAAGAGGCCTACAGGGTTTTCCATAGGATGGTCAAGGAGCACTGCGATCCAGACATCGACACATATACGATGATGATCAAGATGTTCTGTGCAGAGAATAAGGTTGATATGGCTTTGAAGGTGTGGAAGCATATGGGAGGGAAGCGGTTCTGTCCAACCATGCACACGTTCTCCGTTCTTATAAATGGGTTGTGTGAGAGGGACCGGATGAACGAGGCTTGTGCTTATTTTGAAGAGATGATCGAGAAGGGGATCCGGCCTTCGCGCGCAACCTACGACAGGCTGAGACGGGGGCTTTTGAAAGTGGGTAGGGAGGATATACTTGAAGATCTTTCGGAGAAAATGAAGGAGTTAACACAAGATCCCCTGGTTGATTGACATTGGATGCATATTTCTGTATACTGAAAATAGACTTCTTGACTTAATACGAGGGAGTTACATGAACCCCTAAGGTATTTTTAACTCCAAAAGTTTGTTGTTTGCAAAGGTGGGCCTGTAAGCTTCTATGTGCATACTGCTCATTTTTTCCGAAAGACTGCTGATTTTATAGCCCGGGGCAAGTTTGTCTTACCTATAGGCTATACTGTAGCTTTGCTACCTTACAAGTCAGAGCTTAAATTGCGGCGATGATTAAAATTGTAGTCTATTTCTCCACGATAAATATTAGTGCAATATTGGATTTGTGTTGTATTTGAACTCCGTCATTATCATATAACACTGAAATCTGACCTGCAAACACAGATGTCCATTGTCAACACTAATTTTTCCATTAAGATTCATTTTTAAAGTGCACCTTCCGGGCATTATTAAATTTATTTTCTCCTGAATTTTTTTAGCTTTCTAGCTTCCATCAATCTTTTTTTATTTTTTTGAATGCAAAACTTCCTTGGACTTTAATGTACTCACAGTATGTACATCAAGTCTTTACTTATACAAAAGAGGGTTGCATGTAGCTGTGACAAGCACTATAGAAACTTGAAATCTGACTTAGCTTCCATCAAGCTCAAACATTTAGTAGTGTCTTGTATTTCTGGAACTAGTATGTTTTACCGCATGGCTACTCAGACACAAGACTTCTTCACTTATTACATGTATTGAAGGCAGGATCATTGGTGTCAGTAAAATCTTATTTTGTTATCATGTTATGTCTAGTAGTGTTTGTGAGGTGATGTAGCAGCTGTGAACTTCTTGATGTCTGCTCTGTAGACAGACTGTACCTCTTTTAGAGCTTGCAATAACCTGCTATTGGGGTCATGGATCACTGTGAAAGGGCCAATGTAATGGTGGGATGATGTTTCCGGGGACTGACTGGGGCTGAGGGGATCTGACTGTATGTTTTTGGGGAGAGTGTTGGAACGAGGAAGCCTTGCTCTTCCTACCATCCAAGGTTGAGGGAAAAAAATGCTGGATGGAAGCTTGGCTGCTTGATTGAATCTAGGGGGTAGTTCAACATGTGATTGGTTCCCTACCCTAGGCCCATTTGTCTGTCTGCTGGTGCATGGTATGTGGTCTGGCCTGGTAGCTCTTCACAGGTCTCAAAGATGTTGGTTTTCCATTCATGTGGAGGTTGAGGAAAGGCCTGAGGCCTCACCATTCTATGATGTGAAGCATCCTGGTTATCTACGAGTAGCTTGTTGCTTCAATTTGTCGAGGAAACCTAGAAGTATGAGGTGATATTCTTGGCGGTCTCAAGATGAATATGTGTCTGAGTATTTCTTTTATGAAGAGAGCAAAGCATCTTTGGTCGTGATATAAAAAGAATTTGGAGAGGGAGCCCCTCAAATCTTGATATAGGCAGTAGTAATGACCACTAATCACAAAGTAAAAGGGGCACCTGAAAATGAGATGCATCTCCATCTCTGGTTCCTGTAAGTGACACATTTGGCAAGTTCAAGGGTGCAGTCCAAGTAACTTGGATGTACATTCTGTAGATGTCATCTTTGGTGGCCTGATTTAGCTCATGTTCAGTCTATAGGAGGTGACCTGGTTTGTCTAAAGAGTACCTAAAAGGCGGTAGATAGTTTGTGGATATGGCCATTGTTTGTAGAAGCCAAGACACCTCTAAGTACCGTACTCATGCACGTCTTGTGGGGTAGGCTGAGGTTATGGGCTTAGAGGAGTAGAGAGCTAGGTAGGGGTACCTTTTTCTCTTGAAGGTCAAGTGTCCAAAAGTGTGATTCCTATGTATAAAGGAAACTAGATGGAAGATGACCTCAAGGCGAAAAGTATGGGCTCCAAACTTGGCTTGAACAATGGGCTGGGGGATCGTACATTTGCATTGAATGATGTGCTTGAGAAGTAGGTTTTTGTACTCTCTTGTTTTAGGCCTAGTTGGTTTGCAACAAACTCAGTCCCCAAATCTCTTAACCACGGAGGACCATAGATCTGATAATAGTATCCAAGAGGTGCAGCTTGGAGGTAGAGGAAAAATAAGAGCACTATGTATGTGACATTCTTGAGGGAAAGATTCTCTCAAAGAACATCTTAATTGAAGTAGTATACATTACACCATACCCACTCAATAGAAGTTTGATTAAGGTTTTGAAAAACAACATGACCTAAAGAGGCATGGAGTGTTGAAGAATGTAACTTCAGAAGATATTCTTATTTGTATTATTTGGGTCCTTTGTATTATTTGTATTGTTTTTT
This sequence comes from Larix kaempferi, assembly GCA_027924585.1. Taxonomy (NCBI): domain Eukaryota; kingdom Viridiplantae; phylum Streptophyta; class Pinopsida; order Pinales; family Pinaceae; genus Larix; species Larix kaempferi. The sequence continues at coordinate 10,800,400 of BSBM01000461.1, forward strand.
TTTTTTTTCCAAGAAAAAAAAGCGTAATTTTATTTCAAGCCGAAGCGATACAAAATTACATTCTGTAGGTGCATAAGCACATCTGAATCAAGACCAAAGGTCTACAAAAAAATATTGTAACATATATTTCTAAGAAGTAGGAATTTTATAATAATCCTCTAATTTCCCTTTCTTCTCTCTCTTCTTTGATTTCACTTCTGTCCACCCCCCCTGCTGGGGTACAACTACAGTCAGCTCTTTACTCGTCTGCTCCACTGATGGCTGAACAGAGGTTTTTTCTTTATCAGAATCAGAATTTTCTGATTCATGTGAACGCTTTGACCCGGTTAAGGAAGTAGCCATTAGTTGCATGTTTTCCGTGAGTGATTCCTTACCGGCAGTTTTTGAATCTGAATGATGTGTCTCCACTATTTCAGCTTTTTGCACTATTTCCTCATTGACCTCCTCCTCTTGTTTTTTTCCTGGTTCGTTTTCCTCAACCTCTGAATCCTCATCAGTAGAGGGAGCATAATCTGCCTGCCATGTTTTCCCCTTTGGCTTCTTCCCCTGGTGCTTTTTGGGATGCCGTTTTGCAAGAGGGCACGAATCTTGTAAATGTCCTGTTAAATGACAAAATCTGCATCTAAAAGCAGTGTTTTCATAGTCCAGTGCCTGGATCCAATTGTGCTTTTCATATATCAGTTTGATTCTATCAGGAAGACCTTTGCTAAGGTCAATCTCCACACAGATTCGTGCATAAGTAAACAGTCCCTGCTCATTCCAATCAGAATCCCTTTTAATGTACTTCCCAAGCAGATTGCCGATTTCTTCCAGGACTGAATGATGCCAGAAAGGAAGGGGCAGGTTAGGCAACCTCACCCATACCGGCATTTTGGTTACCACCATAGAGTTGGCATCAAAATCGGGAAACCAGGGGGTTAAGAAAAGCCCTGCTCTCCCCCAAAACCAAGGACCCTGCTCAATGATCTTCTCATATTCTTCCTTTGATTCAAACTGTACAACAAAAAATCCTTTGGAGCATAAAAGAATTTGACAATTTGTTGTCCAATTTGTGTAGATCCAATTATGTAGGTCATAAGATCTGGGCCAGTAGCCATTAAAACGACAAATGAGAGCATGTGTTTGAAGACTATTGAAAAGTTGTGTTACCTCTGTATGCATTACCTCCAAAGATGGGAAGTCGTCCAGTTTCTCCACGATATACGGCTTGGGTTGTGAAGCATGTGGGGCTGTTGGCGTCTGTGGCCCCTTTGCACGAGCTGCATCTTTGTATGAAGAGGGGCCTGCTGTTCCTCTATTCCCAAACGTTCCTCACCGCAAACGATACATCACATGCAGAGTGGAGTTCTTGGAAATCTGGCAGTCCTTCAGCCTATCACCCTCATTCAGTACTTTACCTCCATACAGAATGTAAAAGGATATTCGAGAGTAACCCTCTCTCTGCGCTATCATAGATTTTAGAGTGTCCCCTGTATCTTTAACAGAAACCCACACCAAGACTGTTTTTCCTGAAAGTGTTTTTATAAAAATCTGGAATTTTTCATCCTCTACCCCAAAACCATAAACAGAACATCGTTCTTGTGAATCATACCGTTTTACACCATGCGGATGGACCGAAGGTGGCCTTACAGAGCACATGTAACCTGTTCTCCAGTCTGCCTCAAAGTCTTTGAGCTGGATAATAGAGGGGACGACAGGCCATAACCACCGCGGCATCTTATCTCTGTGCTGGAGATAAAGCATATGCCCGCCGCCTCTACAGGACTCAACGCTCCCATTTCTTCCAATATTTAAAAAAAGCAGATATGAATTTGACGTAGGATGAACCCAGCTATTCTGGACTGTTGAGCCGCTGCTTCTGCCTGACCTTAGACGACGGCAATCCCTCACAACAGCTCCCGGAAGAGCCATCCCTGTAGAGTCCTGGCGGCCATGAGCACCGGCGGCAGCTAGGGCAGAGGATAGGGTTTTAGCAGAGCACATCTTTTTTTCTTCGGAGATCCTATTTACTTATTTACATATGTAAACTAATCACATACAATACAGTTTTTCCCTTATAAACCATTTATATGTGATGTTTTATTGTATTTTATGCAGTATGCGTTCGTAATTCGATACTCCATCTTTTCACTGGTATTTGTTACTATAGGATTAATTATACCATTGTATCTTGTCAAATCATATTATTATTTGTATTGTACCCCTACGAAGATTATTATTAATGTAATTTATCATGTAAAAGTCATTGAAAGAGAAAAGGTAAACCCTAACTGTTAGGTTGGCTTGGAAAGATCTAGAAAAGAATATTTTATTGTAAATTGTACAGGTCGACCCAGTTAGGTGAGTCGAGCTGACCCTGCTTAGTAAAAAGGTCAAGTTATTTGTTTAGTATAAATGATGAGGTCGAACTCCTCATTTGGTCACCTCACTCACACATTGAGTTCGCATCTATGTTGTTGGGAGCGAGAAGCGGGAGCCGGGAGCGGGAGCAGAGAGAAAAGCGAAAATTTCAAAAGCTCCCGTTTTGGGAGCGTTCCGGGAGCGTTTTTTATATTGTATATATTTTGATGTATTTATATCTAAAAAACATGTAGGATGTTGAATTAGCTATAGAAAACATGGATTAAACCATATAACATCAATCATCTAGTAGTTATAACTTATAACATTATCATCAAATGATCAACCATAACTACTTTTATATGAGCTTGGCAATGAAGGGAGGTACCATAACATTGTCATCAAATGATCAACCTAGTATAGGAGCTGTTAGTATTGGAGAGGTAGGAAGCGCCTTGGGAGCGTGCTCCGAAAACTGGGAGCTTTTTGTGAGCGAGCTTCGAAGGAAGCGAGCTTTGGGAGCAGGAGAGAGGGGGTGGGGGGGGCTCCCACGCAACATAGGTTCGCATCAATAGGAGATATAGAGTCATTATGAGTAGCTGCTTTTGGAGTCTTCTTGTTTTTGGGTCTTTGCACGAGGGATACTATTGCACATTCTGACGAATCTATATAGAAGAAGTTTGCTGGGTTTTTCTGCCCCGAGAGGGTTTTCGTAGGATAAATTTGTTGTGTACTATTGTCTATGCCGTGCTTGTTTATCTTTCAGTGATCCATATTGTTATTGCACTTAAAATTTATCATGGAGTGGTAGAAAACCTGAGGGTAAATCACCTCAGAAGCTTTGTTTGTTATGCATATGCATACATGCCAAAAAATGAAAAGGGGATAAGCTAAAAGAAAAAAAGAAAAAATGCTTCTTTGTTGTGTACAATGAAGAGTCCAGGGCATATTGTCTCTCTGATTTAGAAAAGAAAGACATAATACTATAATGGGCAATAGAGATGTTTTTAATAAAGATAATACTAATAGGCAAGAAGATTCACATCATATTATTGAACCATGGTTTGTATAAGACAAAGATGACACTAAAGAGGTTGTAGAAGAAAGGAGACGTGATGTTAAGAAGGCTGTAACAATCATCTTCACATCAAGTAAATATAGCTTTGTGCCCACAGTTTCAAACTGACATGAGCCTACTTCATTTGAAGGACATGGATATCTAGAGTGCGAAAAGGCAATGGAGGAGGAATACAATGCAATAAAAACAAGACTTGGAAACTTGTTGATTACCTAAAACAAAACCTTCATAAGTTGTGAATGGGTCTATAGGAGAAAGTATAAATAAATGGTTTTATTGACAAATGTAAGGCAAGGTTAGTGGTTAGGTTTTGCACAAAAAAAGTTCTTGACTTTGGAGAAACTTTTGCACTTTGTTGATGTGGGCAAATAACACTCATCAACCACACAGGGTTACCCAACGAAAGGTCCCATTGAAATGCTCTTTAATTTATCTAAACTAATCTATACCAACAAATGTAAATGCAAGAATATAAATGAGGATGGCATGAATGCGGGGAATGAAATGTAGTTGAATGCAATATGAAAATACAACTAATTCTTAATTAGAGGAGCAAAGAACAAGGTCTAGAAGTGATCTAAAAATGGGTCCGAACTAATGCATGGTTGTAAGTCTTAGCTATTAACTGTGTTTGGCAATGCATGAAGGTAATAGACTAGGGAAAACACAATGCAATCTCTCCTAATGCAGTGTAATGGAAAATAAGACGAAATTTTTTCTGTAATAATTAATTAAATTAAAAAGAAAATAAGAGAGGGGAAGGGGAATTGAAAATCCCTTATCCTTCCCACTACCCTCCAATCTCTCCTATTTCTCATTGTAACTTTTATTCTGAAAGGGGCATTTTCCCCATTTGATGGCCAAGAGAGGAGAATGCCACAGAGTCTAGAGCTTCACAGTGATTAGATACTGCCGAAATAAAGAGTTGAGCGAACATTGAATGCTAGTTTTCCTATTTAGGTTTCCAAGATAAAATCATTGTGTTCAGCATGTGATTGGTTTTGTTTACAATATCTCTCATATATGTGTGTGATATGTTACTCATATTCATATTAACAGCTTCCAGTGTTTTTAATGCTTTGTATTTAATTGTTGCTTGGGTATATGTTAATGGTGAGAGAACCCGTCATATGACTGCTCAAATTGTATGTGTATCCACAATGTACAATTGAGAGCAACTCTTTAGGACAATCACCCACTGTCACCTTGATGACCTGTCCTTCCCACTCTAGGCCAGCTCTTCTCTGGCTCAAGGGGGGCTCCCAGGTCTCCTCTAATAGAATTACTAAGGCCAAGCTTTGGAACACCAGGTGAATTTGAGGATAGCCTTAGTAAAATGGGGGTTTGGAGTTTTTAGGGTTTTTAAATAAGGTGATGGAAAGACCTAGAGATCAGTACCAATATCCAACTAGGGCAATGGAGTCAAAGTGAATCAAATGGAAAATGATGTCAAGAAGAAAACACTCCCAGAGTTGGTAGGTCAGCAATGAAGCTAGGGAGAAAGATTGGCAACCATATAGTTAGGTATTCCCAATCCCTAACCTAGACAAGTAGAGAAACCAAACCCTCACCAATAGGACCTCCTTGAGGGAGAGAACCTATACACACAAGCTAACTGAAGACTATGAGAGCCTTCACCTTAAAGTTTCTTCAAGCATGTAAGACGAAGTAAGAGATGTATACCCTAGCTTACCAAGGAGAAAAAAGGGAGTCTATACCCAGGTCTTTGTCCTCCAAGTGACTTCATCTTTCCTTGCATCAATTTGCATGCAAGTGTGAGATATGACATCAAAATTTATTCTGTTAAAACCCTTGAATGAACCACAGTAGAAAATTTTCAAAAAATCAACATTCATCCACATAGAAAGAACCTTTAACACCACAAATGCTCAATAACAAGATACATCATATAATCTCCAAAGAGAGAAGAGCTCTCAAAGTCCAACCATGAAAATGAAATGAGGAAATGCCTCTCTATTTGTAGGAGAGGCTGAAATTCCTTTACAATAAAATATCCTTATTTTCCTAAGATCTAGCCTAGCGTGGGTTAAAATACAACAAAATCCCCACTTAGCAACTAACTTCTAACAGGTTACAATAAAAAAGGAAGTCAATGCCATTTGTACAATTATGAGATACATGGGGCCCCTTAATGAGGGAAAAATCTCCATCAAACAAGGATCCAATGCATAAGATGATACCACGTGGCCTCCAAAGGCCCCTTCAAAGAAACCCCTCCAACAAATCAAGTCCACCAAGCAACTAAGATGTCCACCTACTAGCCTCCAAAGGATTCCTTCAAGATAACTTGTCCATCAAGCAAAGCCAAAAGTTGAGGGTTTGAAACCCTTAATGTTGTCCACTTGTCCACATAAGCAATGGCTCCGAAGCCTGTCCAAGATATTTGTTCAACAAAATATGTGTCCACATGGAAACAAAAGCAAGATTTATGGCTTTCCAAGATTCCTTCTTCATCAAGCTTATCCTCATACAAACTTCAAGCTCCACACATAACAAATCCACCCTTGCACATAACAAATCCACCCTTGAAGGAGGGTCGCTTCACCAAGGGTGCCCACATAGCAACCAAGGGCTATAACCCCACAAACTTTACGTAAAGTAAAGCGACATTCCAAAGGTAAATGTATATATTATATACCTCTTAGCTAATGATATAGGTAGCTCATTAAATGACCAAAGTAAGGGTGCGCTGAGTCATTGGTCTGAGGCAAAATACAGTGTGCTGAGGCATGAGGACTATTTCGCTGGTTTGAGGTCTGATTTGAGGTTGAAAGTTACACACCATCTCCAGGGTGCGGCTCCTGTTGAAACAGCTAAGGCAAAGGAGAACCCTCTACTAGGGCAGCAACTCCTCTACAGGTCTGAAACAAGACCAATCTCAAAGTGCAACAGGTGTGCTGGAAAATAGGTGCATCTCAGACTGAGGCATGGCTGCCATGCTACTTCTATACTGCAATCCGATCCTTTTAGGACGGACTCACTGTTGTTACAGTTTGACTGCCGTTACACTGCTGATGATTTTGATTGTTAACAGTCCTCGAATGCACTTGGCTTCAAAACCCTACACGATGGATACTCCAATGGACTGTACAACAAATCCATTGCAGGCCTGTTTCACGCTGACTGGAAATCACAACAGGGGATCAAACTCTTGGTTTCTTCATTTGATTGATGATATAAACTCCTCCAAGGTTTTATTACATTGCAATCTGCCTGGAGGATTCTGAAACTCATTAAATGCAGGGCTGTTTAGTGACTGCTACTGCTGATTTGGGTCAATTTTAAGGCCCAGAATTGCTACAAGGCTGCTGTAGGTGGCTGTTTCCTTGAAATAGACTGCCCACAATGCTGTAGGGCATACTGGTACACGCTCAGGTCCACTGCTAAAGCTCCTTTACTGTTGTTACTCCAATAAACTGCCCGGAACCCTTTTAGCTTACTGCTCCTGCAGTTTAGGGTTAATCATCTTCAGAAGGTCCTTTAATGCCCAGAATTACTGAAACTGTTTTTAGATTGCTTTATAACCTTCCTTTACCACTGTCTGAAATTCTGAATACACAAGCTTGTTGTCCATAGCTTCCTAGGCTTGCTCAAAGGCCTATAAGTGCCCAGATCTCATGTAGGGCACACCCATACAAAATGGGGGTAACACTGGAACTCTGAGGATGTTATTTAGAATTTCATTGCCCATTAAAAGTTGAGGAACCAACAACTTTGTTGTGTCCATCGTCCAATTTGCAAGAGGTACAAGATTGATGGATCTTATAAATGGATTGTTGCACTATCTTAGTTGAGTTTCCATTCTCAGCCCTTGGAATTTAGCAATACATTGCAATTGAGGCTGTTGGGCATCTAACAGGTTATACATAATGAATATACATGACCGTACGTTGACATCCTCCATTCCCATGGCTGTATGATCTTGCTGGGCATTTTCGGAGTTGATTGGGATTTTTTTTATATTATCATTGCTGAGTGTTTTAATCATTGCCTGGGGTGTTTTTATTTGTGCATGGGCATTTTTATTAGTGTTACAAATATCGGCCGAAAAATCGGCGAATCACGAAAAATTGCGATTTTTTAAAGGCGCCGATTTTTTAAGGAAAAATCGGCCAAAAAATCGGACCGATTTTTAGCCAATTTTTCGCCGATTTATCCCGATTTTTCCCGATTTTTTGACAGGCCGAGTTTTGGCCGATTTTTCGCCGATTTTTTGCTGATTTATCCCGATTTTTCCCGATTTTTCCCGATTTTTTGACAGGGCATGTTAGTGACCGGAAAAGTTTGTATTTTGTATTTTTTAAGTTTGCCGATTTATTGCCGATTTTTGCCGATGTGCTGCCGAGATATCCCGAAACGATGTTTCCTGGACCCTGCTGATTTCTTTGCCGTGCCGATATTTGTAACATTGATTTTTATCACTATTTGGCAAGTTCATTTGGTCTCTGGGTGAGTTAGCTTGTTTGTTAGGCATTTGGCTTGGACTTTGTCTTATACCATGAATTTTCATGTAGTCGATTTATATAATAGATGCTAATCTTCAGCACTTTCTCACATAATCAATGAATAGCTTATTCCTATGTGTTAATTCATTGCCATTGCATTTGGGCTGATATGGAAAAGCCATACCACTTTGAGGTGGTGAAAGCCAGTGCTTTTTTACCTCTTTGCTGATTTGGATTGGTCATTTTTAAACAAACCATTGGACAACCTCTTGGGTAGGTCGAAGTATGTCTAGGTTCAATCCACAAGTGACATTATTGAAATTCTTGCATTTCTAAAGATACTAGGACGAAGTGATAACAAAGGTGAAAGCGATTTGCCAAGAGCTGATAAGAATGCACATATATGGTAAATCCTATGTTGCATTGGTTTTGGGGATGGGGGGACGAGTCCTCGAGACGCTTAGTGCACACCCCCAATTTTTCAAGGGATGACAAGTTGGGGACAACACACACACACACACATATATTAAAAAACTTAAAACATTAGAATTCACCATAAACATTTGTAGTTGCTTGTAAGCACAATAGTTTATACCAATGTTTTAAAACTCGGAACCAAACAATAAACCGATTGAGAGTCAACTCGGATCGGAATTGGAACCAATAATGAACTAGATTGGTTTGATTTCAATGACTCAGTCTATCAAAAAATACATAATATTTTACAATTTTAATGAAAAAAAATATTTAACATTCCAAACTATGATTTCAAACCATTATAGACGTAATATGCAAAATGGACAAGATTAATTAAGCAAGAAATACTCCAAAGAAGACTACTTGACAATGGAAAGTACTTCAAAAGATTTGAACAATTTCTATCTTTAGATGGTGCTTCAATTCGAGAGCTTAAGCTTCAGAAGAGCTCATCAATCTTGATATAAAAAATCAGGCTTATAGTCTCCACAATTAGACATATTTTAGTGTAGTAAATACCAATGTTTTAAAACTCCGAACCAGACTTTGAACTGGCAAAGGGTCAACTCGACTCGGAATCGGAACCGGCAATGACTCAGAGCGGTTTGAATTCAAAGACTCGGACTACTAAAAAATACATAAAGTTTTACAATTTTAATTAAAAAAATATATTAAAGATTCCAAGCTATTAGTCCAAACCATTAGAGACAAAATATGCAAAGTCTACTCATGTATATACAATGTAACGGTGAATATATCAATGGCACCAAGTGTGATAGTAGATGCATATTTGAATCAAAATTGAAAAATTGAAAATACATAATCATCAAATCATCAATAGCATCTTGTTCCCCCCTCCTATAGGCTCTAGCCCTTGCCTTTACCTCGAATCTCGAAGTTGATCCTCCAAGGACATTGGTCAACACCCTACAATTTTGATGAAACTTCCTAATCTAAGCGTTAAAATAAGGTAGAAAAACCGTCCCATGCTTAATAAGTGATTTTGCTTGACTGCAGGGTACATATTTATTAAGATCATGACAAAGGAATTCAATCAACTTCAACAATTAGGCATCAACACCACCAACACCAAGGTACATAGAGTTTGATGTGCTTGATTAAATTCCAATCCCTTACGCTCATACATGATAGAATCCAGTGGAAATGTTGCAACCTTGAAATCATGAAAACTATCAAGTCTATTGAATTTTGATTGGAATCTAAAATTTTACCTTTTACACATGAAGTCCGATGAGGTTGGAACCACTCTCAAACATCTTGAAACAATTACTGGTAATATTAAAAATTTAAGTAAAAGGATAGAAAACGAAAGATAAGGAGAATGTCATTTTTACCATTTAATATTACCGACTTGAATGCCACTTGTACAAAACTAGTCAAATTTGTTTAAACAAATCCATGTCTAGAAGATTTGGGTTAACTCGGTCGAGTTAATGCTGAAGTCCTAAGAAACCAGATTCGCTCTAACCCCTCCCCGTGTCCTGAATCAGTCAAATCGGACACGATTCGATATGAATTCGTGTCCGATTCGACTTTCCTTCGAATCCGGATTTGGGACACGATTTTAAATCGAATCGGACACGAATTTAAAGCGTGTCCCGACTGTTGGACACGAATCGGAAAAACAGGACATGTTATGCTCGGAAAAAAGGCGTCCGGGTTTGTTTAAAAACAAAATTTTGCCTTTCTTTTTGTCATTTGCAAGGAAGCATTTGGTTGAGAGTGAGTTGTATGTGCAGGTGAAGGAGATTTGAAGGCTATCCATTGTTTCCAAGCTCAACCATCACACAAGAAAAAGAATGTCTCAATCAGCTAGGGCAGGAGGTAGGGGGCAAAGGAGAGGGAGAAATGCACCATCTAGGGCCTCCCCTCCTATTCCACCAAGCACAAGCGGTTCTCCTCCTCCGTCAAGTGCTCCATCGGCTGCTAGTGGAGCTCATTCTATGGCTCCATTTAACCCTGTTTTAGCAAGACAACAAGCCCAAGAAAAAAAATACCCTTTGTGGAAGTATGTGACAAGGAAAGATGGACCCGGGGCAAAGCTTGGTGGGGGAGGCAATGTGTCTTGGAGATGCAATTTTTGCAAGCATGAGTTCATGAGCACATATTTCCGGGTTAAGGACCATTTGTTGGCCCTTCCTTATTGTGGGATTTCTTCATGCAAAGCGGTGACTGTTCACCAAAGGAGGGATATGGAAAGAGAGGATCATGTTGGCTTAGGGAAGGTGGCAGCAACAAGCAAGAAAAAAGAGGATGATCCTCTTCCATTTTTGAGGAAGTCCTCTAGCACCAAGCCTCCATTTCCACCTAACATTCATGGCCGTGCGCGTGGGGATACTTATCAAACAAGAAAGAGGCAATCTACAGGTGGTCCAATGGATAGGATTTTCTAAAAAGAGGCGCAAGAAGAGGTAGACCTTACTTTTGCATTTTTCTTCTACCTCAACTTCATCTCATTCAATGTTGCACGGTCACCATTGTATTTTGAGACGGTTAAAACTATCTTGGAACAAGCTCCAAATGGTTATGTGCCTCCTGGTTCAGAGAAGCTTAGAACCACATTGTTGGTTAAAGCAAAGAAGGAGGTAGATAAAATTCTTGAGCCAATTAGATCAACATGGCCCTCATCCGGTGTGAGTATTGTTTCTGATGGATGGACGGATCCCGCATCCCGCACGCCATCCACTTATCAATTTCATGGTATCTTCCCAAAATGGATCATTGTTCTTGAAAGCGGTGGATGCTCTTGGGGAATACAAGGATGCACAATTTATGGGTTATTTATTCATCAAAACCATTGAAGAAGTAGGTGTTGAGTCGTGTGTACAAATCATCACGGACAATGCACCTATTTGCAAGGCTGCTGGCATGATTGTGGAAGCTAAATATCCACAGGTATGTTCATTTTGGACACTTTTCATTTCTAATTTGCTCATTGTTTGAATTTGGTCATTGCAATGTTAGTGTTGTAGAGTCATTGATACATGCTTTTATTGCTCTTACAAGTTTTTTGGACACCTTGCATTGTCCATTCCTTGAATTTAGCACTGAAAGCCATTGCTTCGGATGTGGCATGGATTGACAACCTTATTGAGGATGCACGCCATATCCGTAACTTTGTATAAAACCACACAAATGCCCTCACCATCTACAAACAGTACACATAGCTTTCATTGCTGAAGATTGCAGATACTCGGTTTGCTTCCTCATTCATCATGCTCAAGAGGTTGAGGGAGGTCAAAACTGCTCTTGGGTCCATGGTGATTTCAGAGTTTTGGGCTTTTTGGAGAAAGACGGATCAGGCTGCTTCACAAAAGGTGAAGGACATGGTGTTAAATGATGGTTGGTGGGACACAGTGGATCTTACCATTAAGATCATGGAGCCAATCATTTCTTTGTTGCGGTTTGCAGACACGGACCAGCCCATCCTAGCAGAGGTTTATGAGGGGTGGGATTCCATGATTGAGTCCATGAGGTCCATTGTCATGGAGAATGAGTGTCTCGAGTATGGGACATCGGCAGAGAACTTATGGACCATTATTCGAGATATTCTTATCTTCAGGTGGGATAAGAATTGCACACCTTTGCATTGCTTGGCCCACTCCTTGAACCCCATGTTCTACACTCAGGAGTGGCTCACTGGTGGATCGGGGGCCTCACACAGAGTCCCTCCTCACATGGATGCAGAGATTTCAAATGGGAGGAAGATAGCACTTAGACGGCTATTTCAGGATAGAGACATGCTTGAGGAGATGGAGGATGGCTTTGTAGATTTTTCCACTGGCACTGGGAGATTTGGAGGCTATGATGTGCTTAGAGATAGGGAGGGTAAGAAACCCTATGCTTGGTGGGCAACTCATGGGGCAACATCCCCTATTCTACAGAAGTTAGCCTTTAGGGTCATCTCTCAAGTTACATCATCCTTTTGTTGTGAGAGGAATTGGAGCACATATGGGAACTTGTACAGTGTGAAGAAGAGCAGGCTTGAGCAGTCCGGGGCAGAGTCGATGGTGTATGTGCACTCCAACCTTCGTCTTATTTACAGGAAGAGGGAGGAGTGGGTGAAGGGAAAGACAAAGATGTGGGATGTCTTTCCTGATGATATGGGTTTGGACAACAATATTGAGTTGGCATTAGAAAACATGGATCTTAATGATCCAGTGCTAGAGCCGGTCACTTTTGATGATAGTGATCGTATAGAGGGGTCATCCTCCACAGCAGCAGATGCAGATCATCAGATGGGCAGAGAGGAGGAGGGGGAGGAGGATGAGGATGAGGATGAGGATCAGGGCAGTGGCAGTGATGAGTATGTTGATTCAGGCATGGAGGAGGACTACTGACATATGGGATTCTCCCATCTTGATCCACCCCTTTTTGTATTTACTATTAGTCTATTTGGCATTTGCTAGTGCCCAGTGGCATTCCAACATATATGTATACATTTTGATTTTGATGACTTAGTGAGAAATATGGTTCCGACATGCATCTATGTGTCTGATGTCTCATTGTGATTTGTGAATGACAAATGTGAAATGTGTTGTGATTCGTGAATCGTGATTTGTGAATGACAATGTGTAATCATAATCATTAAGGTGTTTTTATTCTAATTTCTATTGAATATTTGTAAATGTTCTAGTTTCTAAATATTTTTGGATCTATATGTCTATATTTTTAAATTTTAATATATTTAAAAAAAAAATATATATGTATATAAAACGTGTCCTATGTGTCCTGATTTCGGGGGTCACCGTGTCCGTGTTGGACTCTCGTATTTTCGTGTCCTAAGTGTCTCGTGTCCCCGTGTCAGGTGACTTAGTGCGGAACTGATTGATTTGAGGCTGGTTTGGTACTGAACCACCTGTGTCAAGGTTTGAATCGAACAATTCGGTACCAGATTGGCCTCTGGGTTGAGTTTTTTGTCCGTTTGAGGTCGATGAGGATTGAACCGATCAACTCGGCCCGTTTCGGTTCCGAGTTGACCAGTTTTTAAAACGCTGGTGTTAACCACCAAGACAACTAGGTGGGAAACCATGTACCATGTACTTTGAAGATGAGGAAGATGTACCTGCTATCACACAACTTGTAGTTGTCCCAAAAGGTGATCCTATCCAGGATGGTAGAGGCGTTGGACAACTAAAGAGGTGACTCAAGAGATGCCACGGTTCCCAAGGTAAATGGTTCTCACGCTAACCGAGGCACTCTTCACTTTAGATCTACCCTAAGCAAGACCAAGGGGGAGACCCTAGCTAACGAATGATGCCTAGCCAACCTACTCTAGATGTCCTAGGGAAGTGTGAAGTTAAAATAGGAGAAGATCAAGAGTGAATGGATCTAGATCTAGGGATTATAAGTGGACACATAGAGTTAGGGCTTGGTTGAGGAGGCTTATGGAAGGACAAATGCTCAACCAAGGAATGAAAATGTCACTTATGATTTAAATTGAGTAGATCTAGAGAGATCTAATGCCAATCAAGAAAACCCAAGTGGGGCCCACCCTTAAATTAAGGAAGTTGGTTAAAATGGGGCCCACAAGGCAAAATTAGAGAGAAATGGCACTAGGAGGGTTGCTAATCGACAGATTTGATGTTTTGATGAGGAATAAGCAACACCCAGATGATAGATCTGGAAAAAGGCCACCTACCCACAAGTGCGACCTCCCTTAGAGAGGCCCGGTGCCTTAGATCAGGGGGTAAATGGAGTCGGATGTCCACCAAATTTGGTCTCCAAGGTTTATTAATTATTTGTGAGGTGGGTTTTAATTATTAAGCCCAAGTTATTGCCAGATCTATCAGATCTAAAAATATAGGGTTTTGAGATGTGAGGGTTTGAAGTGACCAATGGGTAAAATGCATGAAACTAGATACATACCTTGTAGAACATACCTCAAAAGCTTGCTGCCATCTTGCAAATTGATAATCTTTCCCAAGTGAGGCAATCAAGAGTGAGATCCAAGTGCTCCAAGTGAAATCGCTGTCCTTCCAAGTCACCCAGTGTGCCCTTCCCTGTCCAAAACGATCTATAATGGGAATCAATCAAACATGGAAGAAGCTATACAGAAGAAGAGATGAAACAAAAAGCATCAAATATGTCACGGAGATACAATAATGATACTCCCTGAGGCAAAGAACAATCCAAAGATAAGATATGGGGTTTCCCCACAATAGCGTCCCCTCAAATCGTCCTCCTCTTCACCCACACGACCTCCCTGCAGAGAAAACGCTTGAAGCCCAAGATCCACAATGATAACACAGAGAAAAGATTGTATATTCAACTTGCAAGAGCATCCGACAAAGCTAAAGAAGTAGATCTACAAAAGTAGTATTTTATTCCAAGAGTTCAAGAGCCCAAAGGTGCCTTTACAATAGGGGGTCTCTTCCTTAAATAGGAATGAGAGAGACTAAAACCCTAAACCACTTTATGAATGAGTGGTGGAGATCAAAAAATAAATACAATAATCAACGACTATGATAAGCCGAAACAATATAACATGGATCAACTCACTAAGAGGGGTGCACACTCACTAAAAGAGGCCCTAGAGGGGTCGCACCACATAAAGATGACTAGGACAAGTGAAAGGAGCACATGGTGGGGCTAGGAGGTGTTATAATCCTTCACTAGCATCACCCCATGGCACAATAACATAAGACATGACTCAATAACATAAGATATGACTCAATGACATGTCAAAAGTGACCAAATGACCAAATCGTGGCCCCCTCAATGAGAGAATAATACATCAAATCATCACCTGGAGAGTGTGTGTGCCCCAGTGAATGTTGCAAGCTGATCTAGAAGGAGTGGGATACATCACAAATGACCTCTGAACAAACCTCATGCCAAAAGCTTGCCTCAATCGCCCAAATCGATTTCCTCAATGACCTTTTTATCCCATTTTTATCCCACCTGAAAACCATCAAAATGCCTGTAACTCACTACCTAGTGCCCGGGCACAAAATCTGACTGTACCATCATGTTTGGAGATGGGGTAATATGGTAATAACAAGTGGATGGACCCCCCATCTCCTCTGTAGTGCCCTAGGGAAACGTGCTAGCTCAATGCAACTGTTGGACATGCCATTTCTGCATGGCAAAACTGGTCAAAAGTGGAAATCTGACCATATCATCACTAATAGTGCTTGAAACTAATAATTGAGTGTCTCAATGGACTCATAAAGTCCAAATCTACTAGAGATGAGTACCCATACACCCTGTGGCAACCTGTAAGATCATCTGTAGCCTCAACCATACTCGGACAATAATAAAATAAATGGTCTGGGAATAATAATAACCATAAAAAAATACATCAACCATCATCTGAAACCTGTGTCCACTGTATGGAGTCATCAAAGGTGCATCATAGAACCATAGATCATCATCATATAACATCACTGGTCCAACTCATCACTGATCCCAAGGTTGACTTGGTCAAACTAGGTTTGACCAGGTCAAGACTGATCAACATATAACCTAGGCTAGAAAAGCCTAATGCTGCAAGTGCAAATGGTTAAAGCATACTCTGTTAATCATTCTCATAGCAAGACTTAAAGTATTAAGCATCATTTCACCGGCAGTTAATAGATAATTATATCAAGCATAAGTTTAAATAATTATTTACTTACAAAAGAACCTTAGGAGGAATATACTCATTCTATAGACATGAACATTTTGCTAGCAAAGGGTGAGGGTGAAGAATGCAAGGCTAGGATGAGGGAATGACTTGATTGACTCAACACTGTAATACTTTGGATAAGGGAAACAAGAGATACACACTTAAGCATATGTCAGATAAAAAACACACAGGCAATGGCAGTGTCTCACAAATGGAATAAGTTCAGAGGAGTGTTTATTCAATCTTGGCAAATGTCTACAACTCACATCCAAGCCGAAACAACTTTGTTAGGATCTTTTCTAGAACCGCTATGGCTGGGTGCCCGACTAACCGTAACTTGAGGTTCTAGGGGACACTTAGAATTAGTTGTCCCTTACTCCATCTCACATCACAACCGGTAGGCTCCGTGAGGAATTTAATCATTACATTTAATTTCCTGGCCAACAGTCTTTGGATTTATCATATATTTAACCACTGCTTTTTAGGCCTTTATGACCCTTTTGGGGATTTTGCATGTGCTTAGAAGCACAACTACTCAAGCTTTCATCCAGGGTGCTTTTCATTTCAGTTTCCATTTCATTTCATTTTATAGCGTTTCTGGGGATTTTGCATGTGCTTAAAAGCACAACTACTCAAGCTTTCATCCAGGGTGATTTTCATTTCATAGCCCTCTTTCATTGTGTTGAGAAGCACAATTTTTTAAGTATTTTCATGGGCTTTCATAAGAGAAATAACAATAGTTTCCATATGTAATGATGGTAGTACAATTTGCTTCAAGTTTTAGCCAACACAACTCAAGCAATTGGGGGGACTTTCTACAATCAAGACCAAACATCAGGGCAACCGACTAGAGTGATCAAGGTATCAAATACAACTCACCAAAGGGTAAGTTCTGTTGCCAACTCAGAGCCGAGACACAAACTAACAAGGATGCTATCTAACACAGAGGAAAAAGTGGGGAAGTCCTCCATATCACAGGCTGAGGTGTAAGTTAGGGTAAAAACCAATCAAGGGAGAGATAATGGATGGATGGGGAATGTGAAGGTGATGCCTAAGCTAGCAAACCATAAAGGTGGGAATGATCATGTCCACACTCCTAAGAGGGTAAAACCAACGAGTATAAAACAAGAGTTTCTAAATGTAAGTAACAAAACCATTTAGATAATCAATAATAACTATATTCATTTCATACATATATACTGCCACATCATGATCACTAGATACTAAGTCAAGCTATCAAAATGACCAAAAGAGCAAGATAATAAAACCAATGCACATCATATACTTGCTGGGCCATATACCTGTACCTGCTATCTGGATCATCAATAACCACTGAAACACTGCTGCTAAAACTCTGGGCACTACACTGCTCTGTTTGGGATAAAATGTCATCTCGGTCATCAAATTTGAGGTCAAGAGGCTTAGCCTTGGCATAAGGTTTACTGCATGTTTGATTTGGGGCTGCTCTGATATGTGAGATAAAAAATACTGCTCATCATAGGCTGATCTCATGTAAAGGCCTGGCTCAGAAAAATATAATGAACAGCTTTGCAATCATGGTAGCCCGGCTACTATGGATGTGATAGCAATACCTAACAAAGTTCTTCAAGCGAGGCAGTTCTTCATTTTCCTTAACTCTTATCCATGAGATTTCTGCACCCCTACGGGGGATTTTGTAATGATATGTCAGCATGAGGGTCAATTGTTGTAAATCTTAGTTGCCTAGGACTTTATCATTAGGGAAGTGCTTTCATTGAGTGTATTTTCCCTTGGATGATTAAAATTCCTTTTTAGTGATTTTAATTATCTGAGTTTTTCACTAAAAAATTCCTCCAAAGTGGTGAAAGGCGTTCTAATGATCGAGTCCATGGGGTGATTGGGGCTTCAGAATGTTTTATATTACCATGCTAGACATTATCTAGAGTCTTGTGGAATTTCATTAAGTTTTACTTAGGATTTTTTTAATTTTTGGTAATTAAAAAATGTCCCTCAACATAAAATGTTGTGATGTAAAAGAGGGATATGTGGTCCTTTATGATGTTGTATAGGGGTATGGGTACTCAAGATAAATGGCATGAGACCCCCTACACCCTTGGACCAAGTTTGAAGACATTCCGTTGAGTTTTGATAGGATTTTTGATGGATTTCTCTAAGTCAGTCAAGGAAATCAAGGAAATTGGCCATTAATTAGAATGACAATTTTTTTGTTTGTTGAAAAGTGACTATAGTCACTTGGGAAGGGGAAATAATGTTTCCTAGTGTCATAATATGTACCTAAGGTGAAATCAAAAGCAAAGAGGCCCCCCCCATGCAAGTGTTTCACATGTTTGAAATGTTCTCCCAAGGAAGTGCACCCTCCTCAACCATGGGCAATGGTAAGAAATTGGAATAAGCCATGGGAAGGATCCCACCTTAGTGGACCCCCCCTTTTGGCATAACATTGAGGTTTGAAACTTTAAAGGGGGTTTTCCCCCCTCAAAATTTGTTTTTTGGACCAAGGAATGCTTCAAGAGAGGAATGCGCCCCCCTTTTCATGGGCCCCTCCCTATTTCATATGACAAGTGGCAAGCATGCAAATGCTTTGTCTTCCCTCTCTTTTACTATTTAAGGGGGCTCCCCCTCCTCTTTTGGGTTACAATCTCTCATGCTCTTGCATTCTTGCTCCCCTGTTACTCTCTTGTTTCCATTTGCTCCCATTTTGGGCCATTGTAATTTTCAGCCATTTGGCTTGGTTAATAGAATTCTTTGGAGGAAATCTTGTGTCCATTGTGCTCTATGGTGGTTTGCTTCTACACTTCATAGCTACTCAAGTTTGGGGAGGCCAAATAAGTAAACTTCTTTGCTTTGGTAAGATTTGTGGTATTTCTGCCATAAGTTTTGTGAGTTTTCATTCTTGTAGTTAAGAACTTCATATTTTTCTCGGTTGAAGTTTATGATTTTTTAGCTCATTATTTGGATCTCACCTTCTTTTTGGTTGTGTAGCAAATATATTACAAGTTGCAGGTTGCTTTAGTTGAAGAGTGGAATTCCTCGGTTGGATACCTCACTGCTTCAAGCATTTGAAGAACAAAGAGCACAAACTCCTCCCTTCTCTTTCAAATTTCTGCATTTTATTTCTGTATACATTTTCATATTAAAATTTGGTTTTAGACTTCATTTACAAGCTTTTTATTGTGCAAATTTCACTTATAAAATTTCAAAATTTTTTCTCATAATTTTTACCTTAACATTAATAGTGTCGAAGAGTGATTTTGGGCATTTTCTGTGATATATTGCTTGTTTGTTTTTAGCAGGTTTTGTATAGTACAAGTGGTTATGCTACCCAAATTCGACCAAAATCAAGTGTAAAGGGCATCCACAAGTTGCCATCTTCGGTCCTTGGCAAGAAACGGGTCAAAAATCTCCTTTTCTTTTCTCATTCTTTCAAATATAAAGTGCTGAAATCTTATTTTGTTGTAACAAGTCCAAGAGAGTCTCTTGAACTTGATTCTTCATTTATTTCCATTGTATTGTTGAGTATTATTTTCAGCTATCCCTTGCATGCAAAGGAAGTTGGGCTTACCCACCCTTCCATTGCAAGTGAAGAAGGGCTAGGAGTTAGTTTATTTCTTATTTGCATTTGGTAATATTGTTTGCCCACACCTTGCATGTGAAGTGACTTTTCCCATCCATGCAAAATCGTGCCGGCTAGCTTCCTGCTTAAAATTCAAGTTATTTCATTTAATCTTAGTTGTTGCCCACACCTTGCATGTGAAGTGGCTTTGCCTATCCATGCCAAATCGTGCTGGCTAGTAATTTGCTTAAGTTTTAAGTTATTTTTGTTCTAAATTGTTGCCCACACCTTGCATGTGAAGTGGCTTTGCCCTCCTGCAAAATCGTGCTGGCTAGTGATTCCTTTTAAGCATTTTTCTTTTCAAAGCAAATAAACCTTGCCTCACTTTTGCCTCGTATTCACTCCCGTTGTCGGTAAATCCGATCCTGGGTGACAAGAAAGGGCAAAAGATCGAATTGGCTAGAGTAATAGGCATTTTAACTATTTATCTCAAAAATTGAGAAAAATAGGATTGACTCGAGGAGTTAGTGGGGTAGAGGCTGTTGGGAGCCTCGTGGCACTCCGTGTCCTCCAGTTGAACACCCAACAGTCTTTGGAACTGACTCGTGGAGCTAGAAGAGAACCTTGTGTTCACTTGTTGAGTACTCGATAGTTTCTCTCAAGTTGAAGGATAGCTCAAGTTGAAGGATAGTTGTTGGAAGTAGTCACATTAGTTTAGGATTTTCATTATACATTTCTGCACTCAAAAACACGCATTAATCCCCTAAGCTAAAGTGAGACCTTAAAATCATATAAAACATACTTGACCACTTGCAAAACATTTTATTTTCTTGTTACAATATTTTCGTTACAATCTCTTTATTTCCAGCACAAATTTATTTCTCTGTCAGTTAGTTGGTTTTCTTTGCAAGCAAGCAATTTTCCTCATGCAATTTTGAATGTTCTAATTTAGGGAAAGCATATTCTTTCAAGTTATTTGTGTATCTTGTGTTTTCCATATAACAAGTTTTGATTTATTATTGACTCCATTAACCCAAGTAGAATAGGCACTGGTTTGTTGATTGTTTATTTCTTTCAACTTTATCTTGTAAAGTTACAAATCAAGGTTTGCCTGTCATTAAATAATTTGCATATTGCATGACTGCTTATCATTCAACTTAAATAAGTATAATTAAAATTTAACTCCTAAAATTAAAACCTTTTAAAAACTTAGTAAATAGGGACTACCCCCCTTGACCTTTGGGAGTTGGGTCTAAACGGAGGAGTTAAGAATCGAGGTGACAGTGGGTTCTCAACTCATAGTTGCCCCTCAAGAACACACCTAGTGGTTGGGAGACTTTTTCTACGGTTAAGTGTGTTTTAGTTGGAAACAACTGGTAAATACTGAATTCTATTGACTGGGTTTGGCTAGCTACTAGTGTCTGTAGTCTCCCTGCCTGCCTCTTGATAGAAGGCTATGCTGTACAAATCCCTAACAGTGTTTGCTACTAGGATCCAGTTTAAAAGGTGAAGCCTCATGTAAACTATATGTGGTGGATCCACTTGGGTAAATGAAATAAATAACTTCAAATTGATGACATTGTACATTATGAGTCTAAAATATAATCCTGTTAATACCTTTACTAGTTATTACTAAGACCACATTAGCATGAAGACCCACCTCAACAACAAATCTGCATTATCACGAGAACCAATATTGTTGTAGTAACACAACACATTCCTTGAAAGAGTTGGTCAATAACATTATCATGAGGACCATGTATTGCAGGTTTTGTACGTGGGTTATCATCACTGCAAGCACTCCAAATTGTTGCTAGACCATACCTTGGCAAACTATTCATATCATTAATGTTATTTATATATTATATTTTGACACTTTGCCAAACATCCTACAAGTATGAACCTCCCTTGATAAAAAATGTTGCTCGGCTAGTTTTTGATGGGCTCGGCCTGTTCAAACCGGTTCGTTACCAAACCAGCTGGTTCAGGCACTTGATTGGTAGGTTCGGTATTGAACCGGTACCCAATTCGAGTTTTTTGTCGATTCGGTGTTTAAGATGGTTAGACCAGTCATTTCAGCTGGTTCCAGTTCCGAGTTGACTAGTTTTTAAAACATTGGGACTCTATACTATATAGTATTATGCACATCCCTTGCACTTGTTAGTTTTGAAAAAACTTAGGCAAATAAGAAAAGGGCTAAGTGACATTCCATTATTAGCACTTGAACATGAGCAAAATGTAGTTTAGCTTTAGGAAACTCAAGTGTAACTATTTTCATTTTGCAATAAGGTCCATGAAGGGTCTATGAGAAGAATGTTGGTCTCTACAACAACTTTTCTTCCTTATGTTTCTTATTTATGATGATTAGGTTAAAAGGCATTCCCTTCTAAATGGGTTTTGCATATTTGTACAACTGTGTTGAAAACCACTATAAAACACTTTGGGATATACATGCTTGCATTTTGTAAAGAGATTAGATTCATATTTTAGATTAAGGACATTGGATAGGAATTTATTCAAATGTTTAGTACCCAATCCAAGTCTTTACTATCCAATTGTTTTCACAGTGCTTGAGGTTGGGATGGGGGAAGAGTTGGACTTGAATAACTCTTGGACATCTATCTATAATATGTAAAAGCTAAGATGACCGTAAAAATGAGAAGAACAAGAGCAATACCTAGAAGGATCAGACCTTTGAGTTGTTGCATTGCATTTCTTGGTTTGTTGACATGGAGGCTTTGCGGCTTGTAATGATATTGCTAAAAAGACAATAGTTAAATCTATAGAAACCCAAATCAAAATCCATCATACACAACCCATATTTTGGGGTGCAACTTGCATACATTCGGAATAATATAAAAATTATGAATGGGATAAATGATCATATTGTTCAATCATCAATGTCCATTGTCAAAACTGCAGATACATGCTGGGAGCATCTCCAAAATTTGCTTGGAAGTCCTCAAATTCTGTTGGGGATGTTTTGGGTATGGCCAACAAAGTCCCCATGTCCCCGATGAAGTTGTCGACAGATTGGGGACGTTTCATAGGGGTCCCCAAGTCTTGGAAATGGTGGTACGAGGTGTACAGGTTATTTTTTGGGGGATGTCTCCCCGTACAACATAGGGCAAATCATTCTCAAGGTGTGGTTCGTACACATCCATAACCATTCATTCTCACATTTATGGTACACTGGTGACAACCTCAACACACAATAGGTAAGCATTGACTATTGCTAGCTATTTGCACCTCAGGTAGCATTTGGTGACCCCATACAAAGCTAGTTGTTGGTAAATCTAAATTACATGGAAAGGGAGATTGCTTAATTGAGATTTAAACATAACTTTTCATCCCTTTATTATTGATGATAGTTATGTTGTCGGCTCTCATTTGCAGTCATTGTGGGAGTATTAAAGGAGAAGGAAAGGGTTGTATGATACTTCCACGATGTGGTGTTGGAATTTGGCCACTTCAACTCAGATCAATTACACATTCAGATCTCCACTGTTGATGTATTTGTAACTTTGGAAGATATTCTTCTATGTATTACATTTGTACTTTATTGTATATCCAACAGAGATGTATTATTCCTCTGATTGGAAGTGTCGTCATTTGTATTTGCAAGTGTCGTCATTTGTATTGATGGGTTATTAGACCACCAGTAAGGGGTCGGCCCTAGTTAGGTCATGTGGTTGGGTTATTAGACTTGAGTAGCAAGTCGGCCCCATTGATTTATTGGCAGGTCAAGTCAGTGTATAAATAGAGAGGTTGTGTCTTTCATTTGACTCATTCACTCACTTCTCAAGCTTGCATAGCTAAGAGAGAAAGTGGCGCACTAGTGGAGGAGGAGGAGCATCTGCTAGAGACATCTTATTGGGTTTGATCCTTGTGATCTTGGTTTGTGGCTTATCTTATCTCTGAGGAAATTGCGGGGTTTTTCACCTTCTTTGTTTTCCCCGGTGAAACTTTGTGTCTCTTGTGTGATTGCTATTGTGTCTATGATTGATATGCTGTACATGTTATTCTCTTAGAGATCCTAATGATAATGGAATGAAATTATCGAAAAATTAACATCCACTACCTTGTTTTCAGTCAAAATTCATTAAAGATAGCATTGTATATTCTTGGGTGGATATAATTGTTTGCATACATAGAGTCTGATTATTTTGCATTGTTAGCTAATTGTTGTGTGTAGACTTCATAGAGAATAGAGGCAGTGAAGCCATCTTGGTGACAGAGAGTTCCGTATAACATAGAGAACATAGACTAGAAATCATTTTAGCAGAGGTATCTGTGTTGGTGAAGTGAGTGGGCTATAAGCCCCTTGTTTACGGATTGAGAAGTGTAGCCCGTAATAGGTGGAATAGTCCACCATTGTTATAAAAAATGAGCTTGAATTAGAACATCTCAAACTTAAACAACCCAATTGTTAATATCACTTCCCTATCACAAAACCAATTAGTGACGAGGTTGAGATGAATGTCCATTAAACATATAACGTTACGGAGAATAATCCACTAGCTAAAGTATATGCATAATCTGAGGCTCTGAGCAATTGAGAATAGCCCACACGTTGTCGAGATCTCCTTTCCTCATATTAGTGTTTAGCAAGCATAAGATAAACAAACAAGAGAATAGTCCACAAGTTAGAATGCCCATTCCCATTAGCACAAAGAGAATCGGGAAAGGAGAGAATGGTCCATAACCAATCACAGTGCAAGAGTATAAATAAACCAGTTAACAGCAGTTTCTCTATTAACATATGAAGATAGTTACAATGCCGGAAAGATAACCCTTTGCTTGAATGCAAAGGTTCCATTTATAAGTTTAGCTTAAGTCTCTTGGCCTTCCAACTTCCCAACTCTTCACCTACCCTAGACCCTTCATATATCCTAGACTGTGATGCAAATTACTAATTAATTAATAATCAAATTATCCCGAAGGTTGTATATTGGCTAAATGAGAGTCCCAGATCCTTTAGGTGGCTTCAATACTTGCTTACCTCTTTGCCCCTCTACCTTTGTGGAATTTATGGCTCTTTTGTGTAATTCCTCTTGCTCATGATGCCGTTGACTAAGTCCCCAAATAAAGCCCCAAGATATGAAGAAATTTTCAAACACATGATTTGATTGGCTCCAATTGGAAACAATGTGCCTCAAGCTCTAAAGCATGCTGTTTGCTGTGGGCCACCTTCGTTGTCAGGTATTCCTCAGCTGTGAGAGGAAGCTTAGGCTAGAGCTCCTGGATCTTTTTAAGAGTCCTAGCCGCCCCATTCAAGGTTGTCTGGAAAGCTATCTCTCGATTCAGTTAATCTGACAGGCGCATATTTTGATAATGTGCGGGAGTTGAGATATCCCATAAACCTTGATGTAGCAATTTTCTTTTGCACATACTAATCTGTGATCTACTTCATTGCTTTGCTGGAATCAATAGTGAACCATGGCCATTCTTCGCAGTAGATGCTTTTGTATAGCAAGGCTAAATGTAACTACAGATGCTGGAAATTGGAATAGTCCCACAAATATCTAGTTGTCCACAAGCTTTGGAAGTACCCATTCACTGGGCCAGAGGTATGTTCCCATGGTGATTTGAAGCTTGAAAAGTGTGTGCATGCACATACGCAGTCCATGAGGTACAAGGCCATGTAAAATCATGTTGCTTTACCCTTCCTGGGTGCCTTGGCTGTCTAAAGAGTGCAAATGAGGCTACTTGAAATTAGCACCGCCCAATTGAACATATTATTGTGTTCTAAGTCCTTATACATGATTGACACTCAGTTGATCCATAGATGTTGAGTATTTGGGAATTTGTACATTCTGTTTATCAGCATTTCCAGGTCTCTTACCTCCCCACAAGTTCTTGACTAGATATACCTTATAAGTTATTAGTGGTTCTTTTGAAAAGTTTGGATAAAATCCACCAGTAGCTGACAATCTTATGCACAACATTTTCTTCTGTGAATCTTTCCACCCATGCTCCCATCATACAAATTGTGGGAAGTGGGAATTTATAAAGCTTGTGGTTGTTTGTGGCATTGAAGTGGTCAATGACATCACCTCCTTTATATTTTTAAGCATGCAGGGGGACATTGACATTCCAAATCAAATTATAAATAATGTTGTCGCATGGAAACAGTCATCCCTAGTTACTGCTTTAAGAATATGAGACATACTGACCATATAATCCTTGTGAGTGTGTTATCGTGTGAATCTGCACCACAGACCCATTATAGGCAATCTGGTTCTGTGACCACTAGAATGCCTCTCTGTTTGGACTCGTGCTTTTCCAGTCTCGGCAGTGTCTCTATTATATGCTGTTACCAAACAAATAAATCTGTGTAAAAATCCAGTTGATCATCAAACAAAAAACTTAGCCTTAAGATGCCCATAAGAGGTCAACAGCAAGGATAGATTCTTAATTAAATTTAAGAATTACAACAGTGAATAAAATGAATGTGAAGTAAATGTGTGCCTTAATTGAATAAGAAATCAAAGTAAGTGCACTAAAGCAAACCAAATCACTGTAATAGTACTAAACATTGAACAACTATTAACCAAGAGATTCCAGGAGCCATAGACACAGCATAGTGTAACCAAGTCAGTATGTTATTCAACCGATAGAATCACACAATAATGGCAACACATGACAGGCTGCATTAGGCCTATTGATATGCAGTGATGGAAACAATTCGTCAGATCCAGAGGGTGGAGAGATAATGAGAGTCCTCTGCTGCAATCTGCTCAGAAAAAATTTCTAACCTTTTCAAATCACCTAACCCCTGTAGATATAGAAGCCCAACGAATGGCTCAAGACCAAAACATCCTAGCTATGCATGAGAAGGAAATGATTAACTGAGAAGTCCTGCATGGTATGTTATCTGATAAGATACTGGCTGTTCGAATGCTGTTCCGTGGTAGAGAATAACTGTTTACCAATTCTGATTATACCAAGCCTCAATGACGCCCTCTAAAACTCAGTCATACCACTAACTCCTTGTTTGCATGGAACTTGCAACAGACTGTTTAAGGCTGATACCATATTAGACTGCTGTGAAAAACATGCAACTGATGAAAGACTGCTGGACTGTTGGTTATGCTAATTTCCACTGAGCTGCCATAAATAATTCACTTCAGTGCTTAATATATTCGTATCTCATCCTCTGACTACTGCTTCACTAAATTGACCTCACCAAAAATACATCAGCCTGCATGCAATTGTTATTTATGAACAATCACAGCAAACTATAACAACCAATTGAACTCTACCCAAAGGCCACTTGCATGCAACTTGGGTTAGGTTAATAAAGCAAATTCTCCAAATAAGGAAACCTCCCAAATTATGGCACACATGGCGTAATCTAAGGACATGAATAGAAAGAAGATTGGATGAGATAAGATCAGCAAAGGCTATGCCCAAATAAGGCTTACTCCTCATCTTCGTTATCTCCTCACAAATAAATTTGACTTGCTGTTTTGAAAATCAATCTTAATGAGTTTTACTTCATTTTCATGCTGCCTTCTCACAACCTGTGTCATCTACAAGACCCTCAAGTCCTTCCTCTTTCCCCTGCTGTAACTTGTCTTCATTCAGGGGTAAATGGCCCATATAACAAATACTTTCCATTTATAAATCCTCCAACACTACTACAGAAACGCCCAACCTTGTAATGCTCTTTTCATCTATTGCAGGTTCTGTACAAATCTTTAGCAATGATGGTAGTAACTAGGTGTCTAGAGCCTGACACTTATATCAAGTGTGTGGGTCCTAGCATAAAGCATGGGAGGTATAGTGATTCTATCACCTCTCGAGAGGAATGCTGTTCCTGTCTGTTGTTGATACTATTAGTGCAAAAACCACAAACAAAATGAGGTTTCTCTACTTCTTTCAAAGCTGCCATCCTTCAAATGAAGCAGATCCTCCTTGAATATCAATGTTTTGAGTCTTTGACCTCTTACTACAGCCAAGATAGATTCTATAACTGGGAAAGCAGTGCCTAAAACATCCAAGGATTCTGGGAAACCAGAGAAATCCTTATCATGAACATGCTGCAGGGAAGATACAAAATCCATTATCTTGATTCATCCAACAAGCCTACAAAGTTTGCTTTGAGACCATCAATGCTTGAGGAACCTGCTACAAATAGAACTGC
The DNA here is from genome assembly GCA_027924585.1 of Larix kaempferi. Classification (NCBI taxonomy): domain Eukaryota; kingdom Viridiplantae; phylum Streptophyta; class Pinopsida; order Pinales; family Pinaceae; genus Larix; species Larix kaempferi. Next base: position 10,828,093 of record BSBM01000461.1, read on the forward strand.
CATTTTTCACATCAATACTCTGATTTGCCTGTAGAATACACATGTCGGAGATGTGGGCAGTCTGTTATTCCAATATTCATTTAGCATTAGAAACTCTTCTTACTAGTACCACCTTTTATGATAAATTTTGCAATAATCAAGATCAGAAACATTGATTTCTCTTCCTAAATATCTGAACACTAAGTAGGGTAAAACCCTCACTACACTCAGTGTAGGTACTGTCCATAAAAGGTATTTTGCTGGTATTAATTGTGACCTCTTAAAAAGTAACTCTGCCTTAAACAAATGCTCCAGGGCTGTACTTTGACAGTCATTTATTCTGTCATCAATACATTTGTTGAAAATACTCCGTACAACACTTCTTTTCGGTTATGCCTCAGATTGTCTGCAGTGTGAAGGGGTCTTTTGCCATTGTAAAAGGCCAAGTCTGAGCTTTTTTATGTAAAAGTGTTGGTCTAGAGGGGCTCAAGACCCTTCGTCTGGTCATGGTAGTTTCTCTTGGTTCCCATTTCAAGGAGATTTGACCTTGTGACTTTGCTGACTATCCCTTGATGGGCTGAAGTCCCCCATCATGTTGGGCATTTTTGCCTTGGGTGGGTGCTTCAATGCTTCTTGGGATCGATCCATTGGGACACGTGGCTCAGGGGCTCATAGCCACACTTATGTTTATGCTAGGTAGAAGGTGATTGCGCGTGTAAGGGTTGTCATACCCTCTTTAGTACACCTCATATATGTTCCCTTGGACCTCTCTTTTGATGTATTACCCCTTGGTCTCCATGTGCCACATTGATGATGACATCATACTTTGAAAGAAGCCTTAGACCCTTACCTTGCTAAAAAGGAGGACGTTGATGAAAATTCTACATTGTTGGGGTTAGTTGGGGCATTACCTCCTCCTCCGGCTCAACATTTCACTTGGTTGAGGCCATTTGTATGATTTTATTGCTATTTTATGTCATTTTGTGGTTTAGTCCTTGGCTTGTTGGTGACAAATCCTAGTTTTAAGTTATTTTATCTTTTAGTAAGGTAGGCTCTGTTATCCACTAAATTGCACTTGGTGGATTCCTAGTGAACCGTCAAAGACTTGAACAATCTAATTGTTCATCATCAGTGTTCCGAGATCCATTAGGCCAAATTTTGACCATTTTTTCAAAAATTGCGTGTCCATACCCCCATGGGGAATTGTAATAAGTTGGTCTAAGCATGATCTTTTTGTAACAGGCTTGACTTACCTTAGGTTTATCTATCAAGGGGATACTCTAGAGTGTTTTTTTCCTTATGAATTATGCATTGCGCTTCAGTGGCGTATAAGTCCTGAGTTTTTCATTCACACCTCCAAAGCTGGAGTATTTTCCTTGGTAGTCAAACCTTGGGAGGTTATTAAATCCTAAGTGTCTATGTATTTTTACATGCTAGCCATCAATATTGAGTCGTATGGACATGCACTAGGTCCCCTAGGAGTTTGAGTCAATTTCGAGAAATAAATATATATATATATATATATATATATATATATATATTTTTTTTTTTCTCCGTAAACTTAGGCCATTTTTTAATGGTTTAAATGGAAAAATTCAAATTGTAATAAAAGTATGGTCTGGAGGTAGAATTTGGCGCGGGGGTGCTTGTTTTTACGCTCAGAGCGTCCTCTTTACCCAAGAGCCCACTTTTCCAAGGTTTTGGGTGATTAAATTGTCACTTATGGCATTTTGCCCTAAAAAGGCGACAAAATGACCAAAAAATGCTAAAATGGACACAAAATGCACAAAAGGGATAAGTGGGAAAATTGAAAAAGCATAATTAAAACATGTGGGATTGAGTTGGCAACTTATCCCAAGTGAAAGGCGACCTCATGAGGAAATTAAAGCATGTGGATTTAATGTCAAATCATTAAGGATACGAGTGGATCAAATTTTGAGATGCGCCATCATTCATTTCCTCTCACGTGTGGGCGTCTTCTCCTTATGTGGCATAGCGAGGCTTATGATTGGAGTTTCCAAGGTAGAGAGGGGCGCCCCTCTTATGAGGTGGCTGCCACCTCTTCCCATCTCTTGAATCAAGGCTTAATCATCTTCTCTTTTTTGAGTAATGCGCCCCCCATGCTCTCTCTCATGGATCCGCCCTACCCTTCTCCAAACTCTATTTAAGCAAGAGCTTGGGCTCTCATTTGGTCATGGTCATAGAGGACCGAAGGGCCAATGAAGTATGCAACATTTCTATTGTAATATTTTATGGAATAAAAAGGCTTTGGAGGCAAATCTCTTGTGTCGAGCATCAATGTGTGTGGATGAGCATTGCACGTTTTTATGAGGTAACTTGTATTGTTTTAGTTTCTTGCATCTTGTGGTTGAATGTTGGCCTTTGAAGGGGAGCTATCTCCTGGTAGGTAGGAGCATTTCTAGTTTGATTATGCTCTTTCTTAGCTTACTTTACATCTCTTAGATGAGCATGTGCATTCTAGTTTGATTTCCATGCTTTCTAAGTTTCCATTGTAGGCGACACCAATATTTGATTTAACCATTTGTATGCAAGAGTTTATGAGTGATGCAGGTACTTAGCTCAAATGGTTAGTTGATCTAGCTTGACTCCTCCAATTTTTGAGCACTTCTGAAGTGCATAGTCCCACCGCTTTCCACTTCCAGGCTCCACATCTCAAATTTTCCCAAGCTTCTAACTTTTCTTCCATCTCTCTCTTTCCTTCATTTTAAATTAAAAATCTTTTGGTTACAGTTACTAACATGCTTGAGTATTTTGGTTTCTTTAAAAGAATATCTAAAGGATGATTTGTTTAAGCATGTAACTGGATCTAGAAGTCTAAAAGCAACATCTTCAAAGTAGATCTAGCCTTATCAAGTACTTGTTCTTATTTTGTAACTTTCGGTACTCGATATTTTTATGCTTTTTGTTATCACCCAAAACTGACATGCGTGTGATGAAGCCCAAAAATAAGCACACCAGCTCTATGACAACTCTCAAGAGAGAAGCCAATGTCACCACACTCCTCTCTTCCTCGCTTTTGGTTGGCTCTTCTCCAACTCAAGGGGGGTTTCCCTAAGATAGGAGCGCTAAGGCAGGTGTAACAAAGGGGCAAGGTGAATTGAAGAGGCTGCCCTAGAGAAACAATTGTAACAGAAAATGTATTTTGATTAAGTGATGGGAAGGAAGGGAGGATCAGTCCTCGAGGAAAGACCAGTGTCGGTACTAGAAGGGAGAATGGAGTCAAAAGAGGACTCAAGGGGGCCTTGCGTTTCACACAAGTGAGATTAATCTAGTACGTTCCATAATCAAAGACGAGGAGAATATAAGTATAACCGACTACAGTCTATTACTCCTATGATCTTTTGAAAACATAACGTCAACAAACAATTTGACAACCGCAAATGCTTGCCCAATGGACTCGAATATAGCCTTCTATGCTAGATTTACTCTACAACTTATAATGAAACACGCAGCCATGAAAGAGATGCCCAATATGCTCGAAAAACCCAACATGGTATTTTTTCTATTAAGTTCCAAGGGAAAGAAGAACTCCCAAAAATTTTCCATGCTTACAATGAAGAAGGCTGGTCTCTTTTATAGACCCAAAAGCCTTTCATTTTTTCAAAAAAGAAAATAAATAATAATAAAAAAGAAAGAAAAAAGTGAGATCCACTTTTTTCTCCACTAATGTCTAAGTCGACTTATTTCATAGCTAAAGCAAGCACTTCCTCAGTAAACAAAAGCTGCCCATAATGAAAGTCGACTGCCACTTGTAAGCGCGTGAAACAGTTGTCAATGTGAATGTGGATCCGAGCTCCACGTTTCTTTGCATTTCGACTGTCAAATGAGAAACAGTTTGGTAGGTGGGTCGAGAAGGGACCACCAACATCCCAAATTTTAGTAAATCACGTCCGAGATGGGGAAAATCTTTACGCATTCAACTGCTAGTGAACACGTGATCTAGCGTCAACAATGGCTCCAATATTTCAAGTGACAGTGAAACTAATCCCGATCGGTAGCTGGCTATGTTAGCTGCCCCAAAAAAATCCGTGTTACCGTGAAAGCGTCATCAACAACTCGTGAGGGGTTGCTCCACGTAATACCACAGATCAGCCTCGATTTCGATGTTTCACGCTGCCCCCTTAAACTTGGAACCTCATACATCAAAAGGAAACTCCATGTGGCCATAGTGATACCACCAAGCCGCTGATTGATAGCAAATAACTCATACCGCGTGATTTCTCCCTGTAATCAACTGCACGATTAATTGTTTTGATGGTGGACAAGACTGTAGAAAATCTCGCGCTCTTCCACATGTCTTGAAACTGGTTCATCAATTCAGCGCACCAACTCCCTCAGTTTGAAAACGAGCCGCTAAATTCCTGGTTGAGCAAATGTATAATGATCTTGAATACCATCAAGGAGTTTCGAAAGGTACCAGTAACAATCTGCCTCAATATTTACCATATTTTCAGGGGTTAAGGTTGAAAGTATCCAGTTTTCCATACTGCCTTCTAAGTACTCTGACAGAAATACCACTAAAAATGGTGTTGCCAGATCATTGATTCCCTGGACATAACCACTTGCAGGATGACGAATGGCCCATGTATAGAGAATACGCTCCAGGGATGCTTGAATGCATGTCTGCTGAAAGAAAGTAACATGTGGCACGGTCCTTGGACAATCCACTGCAATCTGCCGCAACATATTTATCTCATCTTCAGTGTGGTCGGCATCTGGTATATCATAGTATTGAGAAACACAGTCAACATACTCTTGTCGCTTCCTCATAAGCACCCCCTCTCTTCTATCTGAATTAGGAGGTGCATATCCTAGTAAAAGTCGCCATACAGTTGGTCGCAAATATGGTGGGATGCCACTCCAAGCAAGCTCACACAATGCATCCAGTTCAATAGTTGAAGCAGATAACTCCTTGATGAACTTTGCAACACGTGTTGAATCTGTTGCTCTAGCCAAGGAGGCTGATTTCTGGAGTTCAACATCTTTATAGCCTTCATTGTGAAAAGATGAATCTGACTTCTCTGCAGTTCCATAGCTTGTGCTGCTGCCATTAGCATGAGCTTCACCCTTTGAAGTTGCCTCATTATTTTGGCTTGTACCTAAGACATTCTCCGAGTCACTTTTGCCAGAAATTGAAGTGGGCTCAGGTGAACCAGAATTAACTATGTCCTCTGTTTTTTAGCTCAACAAAACTTTACTAGGAAAACTACGCCCTTTAAGCAATCTTCAGCCTCAGTTTCCACGATAGTTTGCAATCTGTAGGATTGTTCCACAATCAATTTATATGTTGAGGACCGCCGCCATGGGACAAAGGAAAATTCATCCCCATAGACTTCCATCCCTTCTAGTACAAATTGCCAAATCAAAAGATCCAGATCCAGCTCTCCCTTTCCGTGTTGACTCATATATCTTATGTTTTCAATAATAGGTCCCTGTCACTTGCTTCATATTTTTTACACAGAGATGACAATCCAAAATCTGTGAAAAGCACAGGTTTCTTCAGAATTTTCTCTCCATCATCAATATGAGATGTCACCCATCTAGAGAAATACTTGAGCTTGTCCACAAGCTCCTTATCAGGAACCCAACTGTCAGGATAAGCATGGACTGATGCAAAATCAAGAGCTTCAATTCTCGAATTGTGAATGAAGTCAGAACCAAGTGCTTATGACCCATAAATTTTGCCCAGAATAGCTTCATTTTCTTCTTCACTGCTGGCTATGTCTGAAATAGGATTCTGCTGATGGGCACGAAAATTTGGAGGACCTGGTTTGTAAAAAGGTAGCTCTTAGCCTTTGAATAATTCACCTGTGGACACTCCTACCATAATGGGGGGTAACATCTTGCTCCAATTCGGGGACATGTGCTCACCTCATGAGTGCGTGAGAACCTCAGATTCTCTTGGTTATCGCAGAACAGCAGAGGGACACAATGTGGTGGGGATGGCTCAACTCACATCCCAAAACCATAGATTTATTATAAAACAAAAAAGCATGCTGAAAATATTTAAATGCTCATGCAGGAGCTTTATTCCTTCCTACCTAACCTAACCTAACATGAGACCAGAATTTGTTAAGTATATGCATACAACCAATGGAACCATTTTAGCATCTCTTTCATGCCAGTTTGTTTTTTCCTGTGCTTGTTTAGAGACAAAGATAGGGATACATTTACCCTAAAATAACTCTGTCCTGCAATGTGCTCATGAATAAGTTTGAATATCAGATTGTCAGAACAGAAAAGGTTACCGAAGCTTTGGCCAGAAGTATCAGCAAGTGCACAAGAAGCCTTTATCCACTGATTGATAGGGCTTAGATACACACCTCCATCATAAATCTGCTCGAGCTGATCTTCAAATTAACTACCATTATTTTCATTAATGAAATGAATTTGGGGTAGATCAGAATCTTCATCATAAACTGTTCGTAAACATCATTGGTGACATAAACTTGAGGCAACTTTATATCTTCAATGTTTTCTATTGCAGCAGTGTCATGAGGTTGTTCAGCTACATCTTCAAACAAGGGCCCTTGTATTTCTTCTTCAATGGGATCTTCAATGATCTGTTCTTTAAGCACAGGATGGACCCTAGGGAGGAGGGCATCATATGTTTTAGCAAGCTGCGCAATCTCATCAACGGTTCCTTCATGCCAGCAAAGAAGAAACCTCTCAAAAAACTTTGCCAATGAATCTATGGATTCATCCAATAGGCCATAGAACCAACTTAGTGCATCCCCCTCCAAAGTTACAGCAAAAACGATCATAAGATCATCCTCATGATGAACATTAAAATCAAACATCAATTTGCAGAGAGAGGCAATATGATGGGTGGCTGAAACATCATCATTTCCATGGAATTCTGGAAGAATGTCATGTACCTTCTTACGGTCATAGCACACATTAGGAAACCCACGGATATTTGAGACATCCAGAGGGGTGAAAGCTTTGTGCAAAAGAGCACGTCGTTTTTCTTTATTATCATCCATAAATGCAACAAAGAGGTACTAAATCTGAAATATGTATATAGTCATACCTCATACCAAACTGTGGAGTCGCCAAGGTGAGCTTGAAAGCCTTCCAATGATTGTGCTCACCTCTACACCCAATAGGATCTTCAAATCTGTAAAAGGACAAGGGCTCTGTCCCTTCGTGGAGTCACCATGTGAGAAGAAGAATCTGCAATATAATCTCCCACAAATGTCAATGAAGCATAGTCTTCAAATATACGGGAACTGGACTTTGTCCCTGACAACAGTGCCAAAATGTTATCACCCACAACTGACATGCGGTTGTTGAAGCCCACAAATAAGCACACTAGCTCGATGACAACTCTCAAGAGAGAAGCCAATGTCACCACACTCCTCTCTTCCTTGCTTCAGGTTGGCTCTTCTCCAACTCAAGGGGGGTTTCCCTAAGATAGGATCGCTAATGCAGGTGTAACAAAGGGGCAAGGTGAATCGAAGAGGCTTCCTTAGAGAAACAATTGTAACAGAAAAGGTATTTTGATTAAGTGATGGGAAGGAAGGGAGGATCAGTCCTTGGGAAAAGACCAATGTCAGTATTAGAAGGGAGAATGGAGTCAAAAGAGGACTCAAGGGGGCCTTGCGTTTCACACAAGTGAGATTAATCTAGTACGTTCCATAATCAAAGACGAGGAGAATATAAGTATAACCGACTACAGTTTATTGCTCCTATGATCTTTTGAAAACATAATGTCAACAAACAACTTGACAACCACAAATGGTTGCCCAATGGACTAGAATATAGCCTTCTATGCTAGATTTACTCTATAGCTTATAATGAAACACGCAACCATGAAAGAGATGCCCAATATGCCCGAAAAACCCAACATGGTATTTTTTCTATTAAGCTCCAAGGGAAAGAAGAACTCCCAAAAATTTTCCATGCTTACAATGAAGAAGGCTGGTCTCTTTTATAGACCCAAAAGCCTTTCATTTTTTCAAAAAAGAAAATAAATAATAATAAAAAAGAAAGAAAAAAGTGAGATCCACTTTTTTCTCCACTAATGTCTAAGTCGACTTATTTCATAGCTAAAGCAAGCACTTCCTTAGTAAACAAAAGCTGTCCATAATGAAAGTCGACTGCCACTTGTAAGCGCGTGAATCAGTTGTCAATGGGAATGTGGATCTGAGCTCCACGTTTCTTTGCATTTCGACTGTCAAATGAGAAACAGTTTGGTAGGTGGGTCAAGAAGGGACCGCTAACATCCCAAATTTTAGTAAATCACGTCCAAGATGGGGCAAATCTTTACGCATTCAGCTGCTAGTGAACACATGATCCAACGTCAACAACGGCTCCAATATTTCAAATGACAGTGAAACTAACCCCGATCAGTAGCTGGCTGTGTTAGCTGCCCCAGAAAAATCCGTGTTACTGTGAAAGTGCCATTAGCAACTCGTGAGGGGTTGCTCCATGTAATACCATAGATCAGCCTCGATTTCGATGTTTCACGCTGCCCCCTTAAACCTGGAACCTCGTACTCACACTGACTGCCACGACATCGAAAGGAAACTCCATGTGGCCACGGTGATACCACCAAGCCGCTGATTGATAGAAAATAACTCATACCGCGTGATTTCTCCCTGTAATCAACTGCACGATTAATTGTTCTGATGGTGGATAGGACTGTAGAAAATCTCAAGCTCTTCCACATGTCTTGAAACTGGTTCATCAATTCAGCGCACCAACTCCCTCAGTTTGAAAACAAGCCGTTGAATTCCTGGTTGAGCAAATGTATAATGATCTTGAATATCATCAAGGAGTTTCGAAAGGTACCAGTAACAATCTGACTCAATATTTACCATATTTTCAAGGGTTAAGTTTGAAAGCATCCAGTTTTCCATACTGCCTTCTAAGTACTCTGACAGAAATACCACTAAAAATGGTGTTGCCAGATCATTGATTCCCTGGACATAACCACTTGCAGGATGACGAATGGCCCATGTATAGAGAATACGCTCCATGGATGCTTGAATGCCTGTCTGCTGAAAGAAAGTAACATGTGGCACGGTCCTTGGACAATCCACTGCAATCTGCCGCAACATATTTATCTCATCTTCAGTGTGGTCGGCATCTAGTATATCATAGTACTGAGAAACACAATCAACATACTCTTGTCGCTTCCTCATAAGCACCTGCTCTCTTCTATCTGAATTAGGAGGTGCATATCCTAGTAAAAGTCGCCATACAGTTGGTCGCAAATATGGTGGATGCCACTCCAAGCAAGCTCACGCAATGCATCCAGTTCAATAGTTGAAGCAGATAACTCCTTGATGAACTTTGCAACACGTGTTGAATTTGTTGCTCTAGCCGAAGAGGCTGATTTCTGGAGTTCAGCATCTTTATAGCCTTCATTGTGAAAAGATGAATCTGACTTCTCTGCAGTTCCATAGCTTATGTTGCTGCCATCAGCATGAGCATCACCCTTTGAAGTTGCCTCATTATTTTGGCTTGTACCTAAGTCATTCTCTGAGTCACTTCTGCCAGAAATTGAAGTGGGCTCAAGTGAACTAGAATTAACTGTGTCTGTTTTTCGGCTCAATAGAACTTTACTAGGAAAACTACGCCCTTGAAGCAATCTTTAGCCTCAGTTTCCACGATAGTTTGCAATCTATAGGATTGTTCCACAATCAATTTATATGTTGAGGACCGCCGCCATGGGACAAAGGAAAATTCATCCCCATAGACTTCCATCCCTTCTAGTACAAATTGCCAAACCAAAAGATCCAGATCCAGCTCTCCCTTTCCGTGCTGACTCATATATCTTATGTTTTCAATAATAGGTCCCTATGACTTGCTTCATAGTTTTTACACAGAGATGACAATCCAAACTCTGTGAAAAGCACAGGTTTCTTTAGAATTTGCTCTCCATCATCAATATGAGATGTCACACATCTAGAGAAATACTTGAGCTTGTCCACAAGCTCCTTATCAGGAACCCAACTGTCAGGATAAGCATGGACTGATGCAAAATCAAGAGCTTCAATTCTTGAATTGTGAATGAAGTCAGAACCAAGTGCTTATGACCCATAAATTTTGCCCAGAATAGCTTCATATTCTTCTTCACTGCTGGCTATGTCTGAAATAGGATTCTGCTGATGGGCACGCAAATTTGGAGGACCTAGTTTGTAAAAAGATAGCTCTCAGCCTTTGAATAATTCACCTGTGGACACCCCTGCCAAAATGGGGGGTAACACTTTTAACGCTTATTTGGGCACATTTGGTGCATTTCAGGTGGCTGGTTTCACAGTTTTATCACCATAACAAGAATAAGTGCTGGCGGAAAATTGAAGATCTAAAGCCATTCAAGGCTTCTCGGAGCAATATACTTCCATCTTGTACCATTTTTTGAAACTTGTAATGCCTTTATATATAAGGACCAAAGGCATCCACCTTCATATTGTAAAATAATTAATAAAGACAAGTGGGCTACTTCAGCGCCCACACCCCATCCCCCTGGGGGTATCTCACAGGCTCTTTTTTGTGGTTTGGGATTTTTTCTAACTTTTTCTTTATTTCATTTTATCTTCACATGCACACAATCTGCCCCAATAGGGCTGCATAGTTAGTTTTATTCTTTACCGCTGCAATCTTTCTTTTACAATTTTGTACATTATTAAAAAATAAATCTAAGGCTGTGTATTCCCGAAGAAAACTGAAAGGGTTTATCCTCGGTAGGTGAAAAGAGATTCTCAACCACATAATATAACTTTATTTTTGCTTAATAAAATTGACCAAGGTTTAAAGTTCCTGAGTATGCTCTTGACCTCTGCAGCTTAGTCTGATTAGTCGGTCAATCAGAAAGGGACTTGAGTGACTAGTTTAATAGGGCAATCCAATGAAAAATTTATCATTAGAACTCAGGAGGTCGTGAGAAACTAACTACAGAGTCAGTGGGCTACTTTAAGCAGGTTATGCCTCCCTAGTTGGACCCTTGGTTTAGTTGTCACTACGCTCAATTCGAAAGATTAAGTTGGAATTGGGCCAAACCAAGAAATTACGCATTCCTTAATTCACACATCTTAATAAAATCAATTAAAACTGACCAACAAGACTTGCAACTGTAAATGTTAATTAATCCAGAGATCACTACTCCCTTTGGATAGCCCTGAGATCTCAAGTGGTTTGAGTCGTATATCAATAAATACTCATAAAGATATAAACTCAACAACTAGATCTCTTTACAACTTTAACACACATGCAATCGCACAAATAACACTGCATATACCCTGGAAACCCCAACCGGGGAAAACCAACAATCCTGTGGGGCTATCTTCTCTCTCTCGCCCAGAGCATATATATAAATGAACAAATACAATATAGTGTTACCTCAGAAGTAACTCAATCCCTGAACATGACAAACTCTAGATTTGCATGCATCAACTGATGCATGCACTGGAAGAATGTGCCCTAACTGCCAAACTGGATCTGAGAATCTCTGCAGGTGCCCCTCACTGTACTGCCTCTCTCTATCACACTGATCTGATCTGCTCTACAATAGAAGACAACCAACTGCTCAATAGAAGAAATGCGCCTTCCTTTGCATGGAGAAATGCGCCCTCCCCTCTGGATGTCTGATGCTCGTACTGTGCCGGATCTCAATAGATCTGAGCTCTAATCGTCCCTAACCTTCCTTGAATGCTGAGGCAAGGCTATCCTGAACGTCTCAGACTTTGAATCGGTCGATCAGGCTCTGAATGAGCTCCTCTCTCCTCAGGTAATGTGTCCACCTCCTATGTGGAACACGTCCTCCTCAAACTCAGCAGAAACCACCTCAGTGAACTATCTCCATCCACAGATCTGAGTGCTAAGTGCCTCTGGAGCTATTGCTCACTGATCCAACTCAGATCCGACCACCCTAGTTCGTGCAACAACTCCTCTCTCTCTCAGAAAGTCGCCCTGCATGCACTAATGCACCCTCCTCACTCCTGAGCTATCACTCTCTGATAAGTCAACTGAGCAACCTCATCCGGGGACCCCCTGCCTCTATAAATAATCTCACTGATGAATTAGGTTTACCAAAAACCTAATCTCAGTGCATGCAAAATGTCACTTTTGCATGCATCTTATGATCGCTGATAGGTCATGCAAAACTCATGCATGCAAAGGTCAAAACACCTTGGGAGGTCCGCATGCAGCCACCACTGGGCTCATGCCACTGAGTGAGTGTATCTCACCCTCTACTCCATATTGATGCGTATACAACTGATGTACCTCCATGCAAGGCATCTGAAACATGGAGGACATCCCGAGATACCATAGAAACTAACAACAACACTTTCACGAAACAACGACACTCCAACTTATGTGACTCCATTTGGCACTAGTCTAATCTGCAAACAATCAAACATTGAGTGAATCAATGTGTTAGATGGATGTATCTTTATTCATGCTGTTGTTGTAATTCATAATTGCATTTCTTTGGTTCACTGTTAATTCACCCTTCAAACTCCTAGATTAATTTCTATCTCTAACTTAGCTTAAAAGCCTTAGTTTGTTTTTTCATAAGGACCACCCCCCTTGGCTTCGCTATGAGTTGCCTAGACAGAGGAGTTGAGTGTTGAGTGACAGTATCTCAACTCTTTGCTTGCCCCCATGGACACACCTAGTGGCTTGAAGATTTCTGCTACGCTAACCCCCTTTCCCCCAGGTGCGGATCCGGCGGCAACAGGCTCCAAAGTTAGAAGAGGCTAGGTTGCTCCATATAAATAAAGAGCACCTCCCTCTCGTTTGTAAGAAGACAAGGGTTCAAATACGATCTTATTACTTTTCATCTTGGTATATTGGAGCTTCTAAGGCTAGATGCACTTCTCTTTTTGGCATGATTCTCTTGTGATGAAGGTTGAGTGGTGAATTTCTAGGGTTTTGCTATCTCTCAAGGTTGATCCATGTGAATGGTTGTTATAACCCAAGGCTAAGAAAGGAGCTAAGATCTCTCTTGCTCTTTTCTTGGTGGATGTTGGTAAGATCTTTTAGTTTTCTTGTTTGATGTTGCTATTGTGCATCTTAAGCAAGAAAAGTTAGGGTTTTGATTGCATCTTGTCAATCTTGTTTGAAGAGACCTTCCTCTTGAAGGAGCTATCCATAGGTAGGCCTTGGAGTTCATTATTTTCCTTAATTAAGCTAAGGCTACTTTGATCTATTTAGGGTTAGTAGTCTTTGCCCTAATTGGTAAATATTGAATAGCCAAATTGAGAAATGACTTTAACCTTGACCTCTTATTGCCTTGGGTTAAGGACCAAGGTCTAACCCCATCTCTTCAATTTTTATCAAAATTTTGTTGTATATATTTCAAAAAATACAAAAATATAATATTTTGAAAAACCCAAAAAATATAGAAAATTCATATCTAAAAAAAGTGTGCCCTAGTAGGTTTCTTGGTGAATCCTCAAGGACACCTCCTTCCTATGGTTGAATTGAGAGATATACTGTGTTTTATGTTATTTTTGGTACTTTTTCAGATCTAGTACAACAAGTGCAACCGTAAAATCATCAAGCTTTGAAGGCCTAAAAGAGATGGAGTTAGGCTTAGGTTGACTAATGGGGGGTTGGATATCTGTTGGAAAAGTTTTAAGCAGGTCCACTATCTATTTGACGGTTGGTTAGGGCTTAAACCAGATCTAGTTAAGCACTTTCAGATCTGATTTTAGGCTTCTTTTAACCCTCTTGAAGTATGTTAATTGCCCTAACCCTTAAGGTACATCTTATATGATAAGTTGGCATTGTTTTGGGTCGGTTTTGATCTATTTTTGAAGTGTTATTGACTGCTGTAATTTATAACAACAATAAGATATTGAAGTTAATCTTGAAAGTGATAATAAAGTGTTATAACTCTTGCTCTCTTGAAGTCTTACATTTATGATTTGTTGTTTTGATTCCATAAGGCACTGGTCTTAGTCAAGAGGTTGCTTGTGAAGGGTATTTGTTTGGTGTTTTAGTGTTTGCATATACACTTTACCGAAATTAGGGACTTCCCCTTAGTCTTAGGAGTTGACCTAAAGTGTTGAGAAACTGGGTTGTGGTGACATTGTACGTTAGCTTTTCCTGTGCTTACTCTTCATTGGCATTAGGATCCGTGGCCTTGATCATGGGTGCTAATTTGAGTGGTAACATTTTTTGGTGCCGTTTTCAGATACACTCGAAGATTGTTGTATCACAGTTGATCGTGTTACTTATGTCAAAGTTTAACCCCCTTGGCAAGAACGACATATTTGCTAAGAAAGTTGAGGCACGCTCTTGTTTTATACTTTGGTGATTTTTGTTTATATCTAACTTGGCAAGTCTCATTTGGCTACTCCAATTGATGAAAATAAAAGAGGTACTCTACAAGAGCAGACTCCTAGATTTGAAGACGTATTGTTTGTAGGGTGAGGCAAGCAACATTTAAAATGCATTTCAATTTCACCTGGAGACTCTACACATATTGATATATTCATGTTCAGATTTGGTGACCTCCTCGAATAAGTTAAAAGTAAGGAAAAATGGCATGGCCTCTAGGGTTGGATGAGCATTTTGCTCCTTTGATTTATCAAACATTCTAGGTTTTTTGAATAAGTTACCAGAGCCATTCGATCAAAACTTTTCGTGATCATGATGATGATGCCATGGGCCACGTCCAAAATTTTTTGATACTAGCTTCAGACTTTAGTATTAAGAATGAAGATGTTTATATGTGGTCATTTGTGCTTCATTTGGAAGGAAAAGCATGTACTTGGTTTGAAGTCCTAGGAGAAGGGAAAATATCTTCTCTTGCAGAATTAATAGAGATATTTTGTGTCCATTGGTGCCCAAAATAACATGAGACTTGGGTTCCCTATGTTAAAATACATGAAAGGTATGTTCAAGAAGGAATACCATGTTGAAAGCCAAGCCCTTAGGAAAACATTAAAGAGGTTCATAGCAAATTCGATCAGGTTGATCAAGATGAGCATGTTTGAGAGGAGATCATCATGGACCTGGAAGAACATGAAATTGATTTTGACAATGAAATCCATGAAGATAATGAAGATGATGAAGAAGCTCTCTTTGACAAGCCATTGTCAATTGAAGAGGTTGTCAAAGACATAGTTGATGGAGGAATGGTTGATGCCTCTCTTGTCCTCCTCAAGGCAATGAGGGTTTGATGAGCCTTCCTTTCTCATTTGCTTTTGAAGACAAACTTTTTGAAGATGATAGGTTTGAGGATCTTGTTGCTACCGAAGATGATTTCCATGGATATGACGAAGTGCGTTTTCCTCATGATGGTCATGATATGGATGTGGATTATTGGGAATTTGTTAGAGAGCCCATATATGACTCTTCTAATGAGGGAACTGTAAATTTTGAAGACCTCAGAAAACCTATTTTTGATGAGGATCCTTATGAATTGGCGTAGCCACGCTTGTTCACCATTGATGATGGTATAGGGTTGCATATGGAGGATTCTATTGCAGATCTCGAACAACCAGGTTTACCCTCTCCTGGGGTGGATCTCAAATATCATTTTCAATCATGTTTCTCAGGAATTGATGCATGTTTTGGTCAGCGAGAAGGAGGTTTTATTACAGGTTTAAAACAACAAAGTGTGCCCTCTCCATGGGCAGATTGAAACCTTTTTTCCAGCCATGTTCTCATCTTTCTTGTGCATGTTATCACACACAGTAGTTGGGCTACCATGTCAGCAGAGCAAATATCTACACTTTCCAAAGCTTTTCCTTTACACTTATTCAGTGAGATCAACTATGATGAGCAACATTATTTATGATCACTCACACATCAGAGCATCTTTGTATTAGACATTTAGTAGACCTTATGCCAAGGGTGAGCCTTGAGACCTCAGATTTGATGACCAATATGGCCTTTTATGTCTTATGTTATATTATTGTGCCATGGGGTGATGCTAGTGAATGGAAATAATACCTCCTAGCCCCACCATGTGCTCCTAGTCACTTGTCCTAGTCATCTTATGTGACACACATGTATTAGTCTCCCCTAGTCATGACGTCATCCCACCTAGGGTCTTTTTAGCCATGACATCATCCCTTTAGTGAGTGATCCATGTCATATGTTGTATTGGCTCATCTTAGCCATTGATTATATTGTTGTATCTTTTGATCTCAAGTTTCAACCACTCATTCATAAAGTGGTTAGGGTTTTGGTCTCTCTCGTCTTATTTAAGGAAGAGACCCCCCTATTTTAAAGGCATCTAGAGATTTTTGGCTCTTGGCTATTGGAATAAAATTCTATATTTTGGAGCAATGTTTGGATCTTGAAGTGGATGTTTGGTTATGATGATTGTAAATGCTTTTTCCATTGCACTGGAGGATATCTTGTAGCTTGTGCCATTATTTTGATTTACAGGTGAAGAAGACGTCTTGGGAGGAATGCGCATTGGTGGGGAGGATTTCCCTACAAATTTCTTTCAAATCTTGGATCAAATAGGGAGTGATTTTGTATTTGTACCAATCATTCTTTGTCATCTATTTCTAGCTTGTATCTACCCTCATTTTGTTTGACTGATTGAGCTTTGTCTCCTTGGTTTTACAAGTATAGAGGGGCACACGTGTGGGCTTAGACCAATCGTTTTGGTAAGAGGGCTTCAAAATATTCCATTTGATCTTTGGGAAATTAATCCTTATCATAATCAACATTCATCTCATTATCTAGGTACGCTTGAAAGGTTAGTATTTTTCCTCCTTGGCTTATCCATTATTTCTTGATCTCAAAACCCTAAACTTCAAAACCCTCTTTTTATTTTTATTTTTCAGATCTATGGAGATCTAGCAACTTTTTTGGGCTTAATAATTAAAACCCACCTCTACTTTAGTCACAACATTCCCGATCTATAATTTGGTGGACATCCGAATCCATTTGCCCCTCCATCTAAAGCACTAGTCCTCCTTGAGGAAAGTTGCATTCCTTGGGTAGGTGGTCTTTTGCTAGATCCCATATGTGGGTATTGCTCATTCCATCTCAAATCCATAGATCAATGCTATAGCATACCCCCTAGTGCCATCTCACTTTGATTTTGACCTTGCGGGCTCCATTTGGACCATTTTCCACTTTTTAAGGGTGGGCCCCATGTGGGTACTTTTCTTGGCATTAGATCTATCTAGATCTACTATTCCTAATCCATAAGTGACCAAATCTCACACTTGGTTGAACATTTGTCCTTGCCTTAAGCCTCTTCAACCAATCCCTAACCACTTTGGGTCCACTTATTATCCTAGATCTAGATCTTGTTTCATCTTGGTCTCCTACTCTTTCATCTTCACATTTCCCTAGGAGGTCTAGATTGAATTCGCTAGCCTTCATTGGCTAAGCTAGGGTCTCCCCCTTGGGCTTGATCTAAAGTGAAGAGTGCCTCGGTTAACGTGACACCCATCTTGCATTGGGAACTGTGGCATCTCTTGGGTCACCTCTTTAGTTGTCTACACCTCTATCGTCCTGGATGGGATACTTTTAGAGACAACTACAAGTTGTGTGATAACATATTTGGCGCCATTGCCGGGGAGGTAGAGGCTTACCTTAGGTGTCTGTGAGTATCCATGTGTAATTGATATCTTATCACATTCGGTCTTGTAATTTGATGTTTATCATTTATTTTCCTAAATCTTTCATAACCATCCATTTTCACTCATCTCTCTCCGCTATTTTAACGACATATATTTTGGTAAACAAGATATATAGTTTACCTGGTGACTCCACAAAAGCGACTCCACTGGTGATCGATCCCATCATATATAGAAACCATGGGGTGCATTTAAGCTCCTAAATTTTTAGCAATTGTTATCCATGGCTGCTTCTGAGCGGCCAAGGACTTTTGGTCGATTGAAAGTTTTTGACTTTTCAAAAATTGTTTGGTATCCTCATCAAATCTCTCATCAAGCCCGTGAAAAGTTGTCTAAATTTGATGGAATTCTTGAGGTATCTGCTAAAAGGCACCTTGAACTTTTGAGGGAAGTTATTAAAGAATTATCCATAACCCATGATGATGTGTGTATGAAACTATTGGCCTCATCTTTCCAAGAAAGTGCTGAGCTTTGGTTCTTGAATTTGACGACCAATAACATTTCCGGATATGACATGTTTGAAAATAAATTCTTAGAGAGATGGGGAAACGAATACGATGATCAAATCCAGGATCCAAGCATTCCTCTTTCCGATCCTATTGTTGAAGCAATTAATAATCAAATATCAATTGATTTGTCATCATCCGGAGATGACCCCTCCTGCCCAACTTCGGATGAGTCTTCTACTTGTAAGTCTATCAAAATTCCTTTTAATAAGCAAATCCCTACTCATTGCATGACTAATGAAACTTCAAGTAAATTCTTAAGAAGCCCTAGTCTTGATCCCGAGGAAATTTCAGAGGTTGAGATTTTAATCAATGAGTCTAGCGAGGCTTCTCTTGAAGTGAAACTCCCTAGACACTCTATCATTGACCATAGTTCAATTTCTTATCATTTTATTGAAGAAGAAAAAGATGGGGACATGAACCAAGGCCCTTTTGAGATGATTTCATTTGTTCATTATGTAACTAATCAGGATGTTGTAAATAAATTTGTTAATTTTCTCCCTGATCAATTCAATGAAAATGATAATTTATCCTCATATGAATTTAATGATAAATCAATGGATGAGCAATCTCAAGATGAGGATGAATTAGTAAATCGCATTAGATGCTCTAGTCATTGCTCAACTTCTTATGATGAATCCTTAAGTTTTCCTTTTTCCATCTTTAGTCAAGATAACTTTAGCCAATTCTTGAAGTTAGATAGTTATGGTGAATCTTGTCCTCAGATAGTAAGTATTAGATCTAATAAAAAACTTGAAGTCATTCCTAGTGCTACTTTGAAGGGCCCTTTCTCTTGTCAAATTCCAAGGTCAAATGTTTTTATCCATCTGGGAGAATGTACATATTTTCAATCCACCTTCCCATCCCAACTTTTCAATCTTCTTTTGGTTTGTGGTCTAGTCAATCTTTTGCTTTTGAATGTTTCAATAGGGAGTATGAGCATTTTCCTGTAATTAGAGAAAAAGTACTTCATTTCCCTTTTCAGTCACTTTGGAACAATAATGCTTGTTGTTAATTTATTAATCATTCTTGGTGGCTAGAAAATGTGTTTAAAGATCAGTTTCATCTTTTCTCTATTTTTGAGCATCAAGCGGGCTTGATTTTTATTTTTCAACTTCTAAGCTTTAATTTGTCCCCATTTGGTTTTTGTTTCATCATCAATCCCAGGGAGAACCAAATTGAATATGTAAGAGAAGTGAGTGAGGAAAGTAATTTGTGTAAAAAGAATTTGAATCAAGTGCCATATGTTTTCCCTCCATCAATTTTAAATAATAACTTGCATAGATTTTATGATCCTATCAATTCCTTGATGGAGGATGTTTGCATCAATCATTCTTCTCCTTGGCATGATTTCTTGTTGCACCATTCAAGCCCTTTTGCAATTTTTGAACAAACCAGGAAGATTGTGCTATCAAATTCTTCATCTTTAACCCAATATTGGCTTGTTTTATTAACAAAAATCGAAGAAGAATCATTAACCTTTTCGATGAATGGTTGCACTGGATTTATGATTTTACCTAGCATTTGTGCTGATTGGTTAAAGTAGGGTAGGTAGGTCTTTGAATAAACTCGCTTGAGCAGTAGGATTTGAGTGCCTTTTTGCTTTTTTCTAAGTGCCGAGTATTGCGAGTCCTTTTGCTTTTTACTTTTGATGAGCCTTTTGAGTTTTCTTCTGAGTGCTTTTTCCTGTTGCTGAGTTGTTTGAGTGAGTTGAGTCACGCTCCTTCTTAAGCCTTTCTCATCTCCTGCATTCACACTAATAGAATATGAAAATGTTAATAATTTCCATGAGTTAGTTCTTTTATCTTATATGCATTTTATATTTTTGCTCTAGAATAGAATTTCATTTATACAGTTTATTTTGGTTTATTTTTATCCCATACATGCGTCACGTGGTATTTTGCTTTCCATGAGTGCAAAAACAGGTGCAAATAAAGTTGAAAGCAAAAGAAGTCGAGTGTTGGATTGAAGACCGATGTAGTTAGTGTTGGGGACCATATATTTTGAGGTTCTCAAGCACTCTCTCCCTTAGAGCACTTGTCCCAGCTGGAGCCAGATGTTATCACACACACAGTAGCTGGGCTACCATGTCAGCAGAGCAGATATCTGCACTTTGTAGAGCTTTTCCTTTACACTTATTCAGTGAGATCAACTATGATGAGAAACATTATTTATGATCACTCACACATCAGAGCATCTTTGTATCAGACATTTAGTAGACCTTATGCCAAGGCTGAGCCTTGAGACCTCAGATTTTATTTTTAGTGCAGTTTTCAGTTCTTCAGATATAGTGTTCTCCGTGGTTATAATTGGTTCATATTACAGATGTTGATTGATGACCCAGTATATATATGATGTGCATTGATGTTATTACCTTGCTATTTAGGTCATTTTGATAGCATTGACTTGGTATAAAGTAATTATGATCTGGCATTGTATTAAAATTGAAATGGAATTGGTTATGGATTATATGTATTGGTTGTATTATTGACATTTGGAAACTCTTGTTTTATACTTGTTGGTCTTTACCTTCATATGAATCTGAACATGATCATTTAGTGTCTGCCTGACCTGATAGCTTAGGCACCATTTTCACTTGTCTCCATCCATCCATTTGTCATTTCCCCATATATTGATCTTCACCCTAACTTACACTTTGACTTGTGATATGGAGGATCTTCCCCGCTTCTCCCTCTGTGTTGGACTTGCATCCATGTTTATTTTGTGTCTCAGCTCTGAGTTGGCAACAAAACTTGCCCTTGGTGAGTTGGTTTTTATGCCTTTATCATTCTAGTCAATTGCCCCGATGTGTGGTTTAGATTTGCGGAAGTCCCCCTAGTTGCTTGAGTTGTGTTGGCTAAATCTTGAACCAAAATTGTACTACATATGGAAATTATTGCTATATCTTGTACAACCCAATGAAAGGGGCTATGAAATTGAAGTGAAATTCAAATGCTATGAAATGTAAATGCACCCCGGATGCAAGCTGCGATTAGTTGTGCTTATAAGCACATGTGAAATCCCAGAGGGGTCATATTAGCCCTAAAAAGCAATGGATAAATGTATGCTAAATCTAATGATTACTGGGCATGAAATTCAATGAAATGAAAGGTCCTAAAAAGGAGTGGTTTAATGTATGCCAAATCTAAAGACTGTTGACCTTATGTGAAACTATTCCTCATTGAGCCTACGGGTTATGATATGAGATGGAGCAAGGGACAGCGAATTCTAAGTGTCCTTTAGAACCTCAAGTTATGGTTAGCCTGACACCTAATTCATGGCGGTTCTAGTAGTAGACAATTTCTGGCAAGGTTGAATAAGCACTTCTCTAAACAACCCATCCATTTGTGAGACATCGCCATTCCTTGTGTACTCTTTGTCCAACACATTCTTAAGTGTATAACACCATGTACCTCATCTAAAGTATCACAGTGCCATGTCATTCAAGTCATCCCTCTCAGCCTAGCCTTGTGTCTTTAGCCTTCACCCTTTGCTAGCAATCTGATCTTGTTTACAAACAAGTATATTCTTGAGATTCTTCTTGGAAGTAGATTATTTAAATAACCTCTTATTATTTATTAAGTGACAGTGAAATGATGCTTAATACTTTAGAGTCTTGCTATGAAAATGATCTAGAGAGCATGTCTTAACTATTTGCACTTGCAGCAACATGACTTCTTAGCCAGGATTATATTTTGATCAGTTTGATTGGTCAAACTTAGTTTGACCAAGGTCAACCTTGGGATTAGTGATGAGATGGACCACTTTATGTATGATGTTGATCTATGGTCTTCTATATACCTTTTGATGATTCCATATGATGGGCACAGGCTTCAGATGATGGTTGATGCAGTTTTTCATGATTATTATTATTTCAAGATCATCATATTTTTACTTGTCCAGGGTATGGTGGACCCTACAGATGATCCTACAGGTTATCATGAGGTGTATGAGTACTCATCTCTCGTGGATTTGAATCTTCTGGATCCATTGAGACACTTGTCTTTCAGTTTCAGGCACTCCCAGGCATGTTATGAGCAGTTTTCCACCTGTTGACCAATTTGGCCATGCTGGTGTGGCCTGTCCAGCCAAATCATTGGAGGTCAGTCGTTTCCTAGGGCACTACAGGGGAAGGGGGTGTTCTAGCCACTTGTCATTACCATATTACCCGCCTTCCAGACATGATAGCACAGTCAGTTTGACAGCGCAGGCACCAGACAGTCAGTTATGGGTAGTTTCAGGGTTTTCCAGGAGGATAAAAAATGGAATAAAAAGGTCATAAAGGAATTTGATTTGGGAAATTGAGGCAAGGTTTTGGCACGACGTCTGCTTTGAGGTCATCTATGGTGTATCCCACTCCTTCCAGATCAGTTTGCAGCAGTTAGTGGGGTCCACACAGTCAGCAGGATGTCATTTGATGTACGTTTCTCTTAGATTGGGGGGGACAGGATTTGATCATTTATGTACTTGGACATGTCATTGAGTCTCATGTTATATTATTGTGCCATGGGGTGACGCTAGTGAAGGGAAATAATACCTCTTAGCCCCACCATGTGCTCCTAGTCACTTGTTGATCCAGGTGGATATCGGTGGCCACCCACCTTTCCAACTGGCTCAAAATAGTTTTCTGGCCATTTTGGTAATTTACTATTTTTAGCAGTTTTTTCGGGTCTTGAACTTCCGGGGCCGTTTTGAGGCCCTGAACGAACTTTTTTGCCGATTTGGGGGGCCAAGAGGATGCCAACGACATACAATTGGCCTTAGTTGAAAGGTGTAAATATCGGATAGACCTTTCCAACGGGCTACTGAGCGCCCCAAACGGAGATCGTATGCAAAAGTTATGACCCTGGGAAGTTGACTGTTCAACTAACCACCTTGGGGCCGCAAACTTTATGACGGTTCATCTTCTAGAGTTAGGTTTCTGGATGTTTGGGATTCTTTCCCTCATGCTTATGATAAATAGGCCCTTTGGGCCTTTCTTTGTATTCATCTTCTTGCGAATGAGTGCAACCGTCACATCTCTTCTCAGATATAAGCCGCCACCATTCTAGCAAGCTTGTTTTCCGCTGCATTTTACAGTTTTAGCTCATTCCTTTATTGAATAGAAAACCAGTTTTACTACATCTCTGTTATTTTGTGTTAAGCATCTGATAATAATCTGTATTCATTTCATTCTTCTCATAAAATCCGGATAAGTGGTATCAGAGCGGTCTGCTCCTTGTCGTCTTAATGCATGTCCCCAACGAGGTCAGGGTACAAAGAATTGGGTCTCAAGCTTGTTTCTCTTGAGGACAAATTCTCTCGCACGCCCAAGTGACCTCTCATGGCAGGAGAAAAGAAAGACGACGGGACAGGATATCCTTTCAAAATGTTGCTTGAGGAAGCCTTCACGCAACAGAGGAACGAGATGATGGATAGTTTCACGCAAATCCTTTGGTGGCTACCAACAAGCGACGCATCTTCCTCGAGCGGACCCGCCTCCCCCTTCAAGGTACAAATCAACTTCGATATTCCTATATTTTAAGGTCAGATAGACGCAGATGCTGTAGATAAGTGGTTGAATCTACTAGAAGGGTATTTTTTTGTCCATAACTTTTCGAATAGAGAAAAGATTACTTTTGCGCTCCTCAAAGCCGTTCCCCATGTCAAAAATTGGTGGGAAACTTTCTGCGAGCAAAAGGACACAGAGGAAACCTCATTATTTTCAGTCACGACCACCTGGGAATCCTTCAGGGATGCTACTAAGGAACAATACTACCCTGTTGGAAGTTATGACGACTTGCATACCAAATGGACCACATTGCGACAAGAAAGAGACCAAGCAGTGCCAGAGTTCACAAATATCTTCCATACCTTGCACACCAAGCTGGGTATCAAATATTTAGAGCGACATCTGGTGCTCAAGTATCGCAGTGGTCTTCATAGATACATCCAGACCGAAATGGAATTTCTGGACATCTCTTCCTTGGGCGCGGCCTACCAATATGCTGTCAAAATCGAGCAGAAGCTCAAACAAAAGACGCGACAATTTGGGCCTGGGAACCCCTCACAGCAAAAGATAGGAAATGGCGGCCCCGACCCACAGAATAAAGGATAGAGAAAAGATGGACAGTATCAGGACAACCAGTCCAAGCCAAAAACAAAGAAGGACATCAGAAAGACAAAGAAAGATACCGGGAAGTGGTGCGACTTCCATAAGAGCCCTTGGCATAACACTATTGACTGCTGCTCAAAGTAGTCGTTGGTGGCCGAAGTAAAAGCATCTGAATCAGATGCGGATTCTGACTCTGACTCCGAACCAGAAAGGGGAAGACGAATCATCGATGCGGAACCCTGTGCCACCATTGCTACCACCAAGCTCTAGCCTGATGAACCAGACGAGCTAGAAGAAGGAGAACGCCTCTTCCATTCACAGATGTGGGTAAAAGGCACCCCGCTGCACTTCATCGTTGATAGCGGTAGCCAGAAGAACCTCATCTCAGCAGAGGTCGTCAAGCGCTTGGCCTTGCCGACAACGCCGCACCCACAACCCTACACCATTGGATGGCTCCGCAAAGGAAGTGATCTCCGCGTCAGCCAACAGTGTCGATTGTCGTACGACATCAAGCCCTTCAAGGACGAGGTATTGTGTGATGTTGCTCCTCTCGAAGTTTCAGATGTTCTTTTGGGCCAACCTTATTTATGGAAACGTCATGCTGTATATGAGTCTAGGCCTCTTAGTGTCATTATTTCTTTGAACAGGAAATTGTACAGGATACCCGAGGCAACCCCTCCTAGTGTTATTTCCTTGATCACTGCCAAGCAATGCAGGAAGGTCATCTCTCAAACCAAGAAATTTTTCTTCTTCGTGATTCGCTCTCAAAGTGAGAGAAAGATCGCAGCCACATCCAGGGCCTCCATGACCGATATCTCCACACAACAGAAGCAAGTGGATAAGGTGGTGGAAGAATACTCAGAGATATTCTCCTCTCCTACCGGGGTACCTCTGCACTACCAGGTCAAGCATCCCATCGATCTGACCCCAGGTGCACTGCTACCCAATGGGCTAGTCTATCGCCGCTCTCTATTGGAAAACAAGAAGATCAGGAGGCAGATCCAAGAATTGCTCCACAAGGGGCACATCCGTCCCATCTCATCACCTTGTGGGAGCCCAATCGTGCTGGTGCAGAAGAAAGATGGGACATGGCGACTATGCATTGATTATCGGGCCCTGAATAAAATCATAGTCCACAACCGGTACCCAATTCCCTGAATCGACGACCTCCTTGATCAGCTCACGGGGGCCAAATACTTCAGTAAGATTGATCTGAAGTCTGGCTACCACCAGGTCCCAATAGAATAGACAGATGTATGGAAGACTACCTTCAAGTCAAAAGAAGGTCGTTTTGAATGGCTGGTCATGCCCTTTGGTTTGACAAATGCTCCAACAACTTTTATGAGGATGATGGACGATATCCTATGACCTTTCACCAATAATTTTGTAGTGGTGTATCTGGATGACATCCTCATCTACATCAAGACTTGGGCGGAACACTTGCAACATATTCAGCAGGTTCTGCACACCCTGCGGCAGCACAAACTATATGCAAACTTGGAAAAATGCTCCTTCGGCAAGTATAGTGTCCATTACTTAGGCTACATCGTTGATCGACATGGTGTGCATGTGGATCCAACCAAGATCCAGGTCATCCGTGACTAGCCCGCCCCAACCACACTCACTGAACTTCGGAGCTTCTTGGGCCTCGTTAATTTCTATCGCCGGTTCGTGCTGGGATTCTCTCATATCGCATGGGCCCTCAACCAAGTAACCAAGGGTGGCGGTAAGGAAAAATTTGTGTGGGGCCTGTCCCAACAACAAGCCTTTGATGACTTGAAGAAGCGTTTGTGCTCATCGCCGATACTCTCATTACCGGACCTACAACATCCCTTTGAGATCGAGACAGATGCTTCAGATTATGCTGTGGGCGCCTTTCTCACTCAACACGGCCACCTTGTGGCATATCATAGTGAGACACTATCAGATGCTGTCCGTAATTACCCTACTTACGACAAAGAAATGTATTCCATTGTGCAAGCTTGCCGCCAGTGGAGACATTACATTCTTGGGAAGGAGACAGTCATCCACACTGATCACAAGCCACTACAGTTCATGCAGACCCAAGGAAAGTTGCAGAATGACCGCCATCAGAAGTGGTCAACATACTTACAGCAGTTCCACCTCAACATCAAATATAAAACAGGGAGTACTAACCGAGTTGTTGACTGCCTCAGTTGACCTCCAGTAGCGTCCCTCACCATGGTGCTAGACTCTTGCGGCC
The DNA here is from genome assembly GCA_027924585.1 of Larix kaempferi. NCBI lineage: Eukaryota > Viridiplantae > Streptophyta > Pinopsida > Pinales > Pinaceae > Larix > Larix kaempferi. The sequence continues at coordinate 10,854,487 of BSBM01000461.1, forward strand.
ACGAGACCTCTGGATGGCACCACCTCTACGAGACAGACCCTAACTTCTCCACCACTTACCAAATGTTGGGCACCAACTCAGTGGTTGCTAATTTCCATCTTCAGGACGGTTTGTTGTGCCGTTTGGGCCATCTCTGCGTTCCATCAAGCGAGCGCGCGAAGCTGATTTGGGAAGCTCACTATAGTCAGGTGGCATGACACTTTGGCGTCGAAAAGACAGTGGCAGTGCTACAGAAACATTTGTACTGGCCGAAACTTCGACAGGATGTCGGCAAGTATATTAGGTCCTACACCGCTTGCGCTATTTCCAAACCGACCACTAAGAAACAGGGCTTGTACACCCCTCTGCCTACTCCTAACAGGCCATGGGAATCCATCTCAATAGACTACATGTCGGGCCTCCCATCCACCAAGAGGGGAAACGACTGTGTTTTTGTGGTTGTTGATCGCTTTTCCAAGATGGCGATTCTCGCCATCTGCAAGAAGAACATCATAGCAGAAGCCACTGCCAAGCTCTTCTTTGAATGAGTATGGGTACATTTTGGGATCCCACAGACCATTATCTTAGACCGTGACAGTCGGTTCCTTAGCTCATTCTAGTCGAGCCTCTGGTCACTGCTGGATACCAAGCTCACCAAATCCACTGCCTTCCACCCCCAGACAGACGGCCAAACCGAGGTCGTCAACCGGATGGTCATACATATCTTGTGCATGTACAATTCAACACACCCCCGCACATGGGATGAGAGTCTTCCCTATGTCCAGCATAGCTACAACTGAGCCCTGCATAGCTCAATTGGCCACAACCATTTTCAGGTGGGGTTGGGATTCCAACCATTGGGACCCATGGATGTTGCACTTCCCCTAGCGACCACCTCGGCCGACTCGTCCCCTGAAGTCGACAAAGCCACCCGGTTCATTGAACGGATCCAGCATATCCGCCAACAGGTTCAGGATATTCTACATAAGTCTAATGCCAAGTATAAGCAGCGCCATGATCAACATCGGGTGCCACATAAGTTTTAGGTGGGCGATAAAGTTTGGTTGCATTTGCAGAAAGAACGCCTTACAGGGCCCCATCGGAAGCTTCGCCCCCTCCGTTATGGGCCATACACCATCACCAAGGCGGTGGGTGACAATGCTTTTGAGGTCAACATTCCCCCCTTCCTTGGTCTGCATCCAGTCTTCAACGTGGCTCTCCTTCGACCATATTTCCCACCATTATTAGACACCTCAGAGATAGCAGAGTAGTTGACACCAATAGAGCTCAACCCTGACTGCCTGCAACATGAATCCAATGATCATATTGTGGACAAACAGATCAAGGGCACTCGACATCAAATGATCCAGCTTTATGGAGTTGTCAAAGCAGGGCAGCTCCTGCACCAAGGCAAGTGGCTCACCCGGGGCCAAATTCAGTAGAAATTTCCTCATCTGATGGGGGAACTCAAGGCAATGGAGACCATTGCTTCTTAAGGAGGGAGGATTGATCCAGGTGGATATCGGTGGCCACCCACCTTTCCAACTGGCTCAAAATAGTTTTCTGGCCATTTTGGTAATTTACTATTTTTAGCAGTTTTTTTGAGTCCTGAACTTCCGGGGCCGTTTTGAGGCCCTAAACGACCTTTTTTGGCGATTTGGGGGGCCAAATGGTTACCAACAGCTTTTGTTTGGTCTTAGTTGAAAATTGTAAATCTCGAATAGACCTTTCCAACGAGCTACCGAGCGCCCCAAACGAAGATCGTATGCAAAAGTTATGACCCTGGGAAGTTGACTGTTCAACTAACCACCTTGGGGCCGCAAACTTTATGACGGTTCATCTTCTAGGGTTAGGTTTTTGGATGTTTGGGATTCTTTCCCTCATGCTTATGATAAATAGGCCCTTTGGGCTTGTCTTTGTATTCATCTTCTTGTGAATGAGCGCAGTCGTCACATCTCTTCTCAGAGATAAGCCGCCACCAATCCAGCAAGCTTGTTTTCCGCTGCATTTTACAGTTTTAGCTTATTCCTTTATTGAATAGAAAACCAATTTTACTGTATCTCTATTATTTTGTGTTAAGCATCTGATAATAATTTGTATTCATTTTGTTCTGCTCATAAAATCCGGATCAGTGGTATCAGAGTGGTCTTCTCCTTGTTGTCTTAATGCATGTCCCCAACAAGGTCAGGGTACAAAGAATTGGGTCTCGAGCTTGTTTCTCTTGAGGACAAAGCCTCTCGCACGCCCAAGTGACCTCTCATGGTAGGAGAAAAGAAAGATGAAGGGACAGGAGATCCTAAAAAGTAGTGGTTTAATGTATGCCAAATCTAAAGACTGCTGACCTTATGTGAAACTATTCCTCATTGAGCCTGCGGGTTATGATATGAGATGGAGCAAGGGACAACTAATTCTAAGTGTCCCCTAGAACCTCAAGTTACGGTTAGCCTGACACCTAGTTCATGGCGGTTCTAGTAGTAGACAATTTCTGCAAGGTTGAATAAGCACTTCTCTGAACAACTCATCCATTTGTGAGACATTGCCATTCCTTGTGTACTCTTTGTCCAACACATGCTTAAGTGTATAACATCATGTCCCTCATCTAAAGTATCATAGTGCCATGTCAGTCAAGTCATCCCTCTCAGCCTAGCCTTGTGTCTTTAGCCTTCACCCTTTGCTAGCAATCTGATCATGTTTACAAACAAGTATATTCTTGAGATTCTTCTTGGAAGTAAATTATTTAAATAACCTCTTATTATTTATTAACTGCCAGTGAAATGATGCTGAATACTTTAGAGTCTTGCTATGAAAATGATCTAGAGAGCATGTCCTAACTATTTGCACTTGCAGCAGCATGACTTCTTAGCTAGGGTTATATTTTGATTAGTTTGATTGGTCAAACTTAGTTTGACCAAGGTCAACCTTGGGATCAGTGATGAGATGGACCACTTTATGTATGATGTTGATCTATGGTCTTCTATATACCTTTTGATGATTCCATATGATGGGCACAGGCTTCAGATGATGGTTGATGCAATTTTTCATGATTATTATTATTTCTAGATCATCATATTTTTACTTGTCCAGGGTATGGTGGACCCTACAGATGATCCTACAGGTTATCATGAGGTGTATGAGTACTCATCTCTCGTGGATTTGAGTCTTCTGGATCCATTGAGACACTTGTCTTTCAGTTTCAGGCACTCCCAGGCATGTTATGAGTAGTTTTCCACCCGTTGACCAATTTGGCCATGCTGGTGTGGCCTGTCCAGCCAAATCATTGGAGGTCAGTCATTTCTTGGGGCACTACAGGGGAAGGGTTGGCCCAGCCACTTTTCATTACCATATTACCTGCCTTTCGGACATGATGGCATAGTCAGTTTGACAGCGCAGGCACCAGACAGTCAGTTATGGGTAGTTTTAGGGTTTTCCAGGAGGATAAAAAATGGAATAAAAAGGTCATAAAGGAATTTGATTTGGGCAATTGAGGCAAGGTTTTGTGACGAGGTTTGCTTTGAGGTCATCTATGGTGTATCCCACTCCTTCCAGATCAGTTTGCAGCAGTTAGTGGGGTCCACATAGTCAACAGGATGTCATTTGATGTACGTTTCTCTCAGATTGGGGGGGACAAGATTTGATCATTTATGTACTTGGACATGTCATTGAGTCTCATTTTATATTATTGTGCCATGGGGTGATGCTAGTGAAGGGACATAATACCTCTTAACCCCACCATGTGCTCCTAGTCACTTGTTGATCCAGGTGGATATCGGTGGCCACCCACCTTTCCAACTGGCTCAAAATAGTTTTCTGGCCATTTTGGTAATTTACTATTTTTAGCATTTTTTTCGGGTCTTGAACTTCCAGGGCCATTTTGAGGCCCTAAACGACATTTTTTGCCGATTTGGGGGGCCAAAAGGATGCCGAAATGGATGCCGACGACATACATTTGGCCCTAGTCGAAAGTTGTAAATCTTGGATAGACCTTTCCAATAGGCTACCGAGCGCCCCAAACAGAGATTGTATGCAAAATTTATGACCTCGGGAAGTTGACTGTTCAACTAACCACCTTGGGGCCGCAAACTTTATGACAGTTCATCTTCTAGGGTTAGGTTTTTGGATGTTTGGGATTCTTTCCCTCATGCTTACGATAAGTAGGCCCTTTGGGCCTCTCTTTGTATTCATCTTCTTGCGAATGAGCGCAGTCATCACATCTCTTCTAGGAGATAAGCCGCCACCGTTCCAACAAGCTTGTTTTCCGCTGCATTTTACAGTTTTAGCTTATTCCTTTATTGAATAGAAAACCAGTTTTACTGTATCTCTGTTATTTTGTGTTAAGCATATGATAATAATCTGTATTCATTTTGTTCTATTCATAAAATCCGGATCACTTGTCCTAGTCATCTTATGTGACACACACATGTATTAGTCTCCCTAGTCATGACGTCATCCCCCCTAGGGTCCTTTTAGCCATGACGTCATCCCTTTAGTGAGTGATCCATGTCATATGTTGTATTGGCTCATCTTAGCCATTGATTATATTGTTGTATCTTTTGATCTGAACCACTCATTCATAAAGTGGTTAGGTTTTTGGTCTCTCTCCTCCTATTTAAGGAAGAGACCCCCCTATTGTAAAGGCATCTAGAGATTTTTGGCTATTGGAATAAAATTCTATCTTTTGGAGCAATGCTTGGATCTTGAAGTGGATGTTTTGTGATGATTATAAATGCTTTTTCCATTGCACTGGAGGATATCTTGTATCTTTTTCCATTATTTTGATTTACAGGTGAAGAAGACGTCTTGGGAGGAATGTGCATTGGTGGGGAGGCTTTCCCTGCAAATTTATTTCAAATCGTGGATCAAACAGGGAGTGATTTTCTCTTTGTACCAATCATTCTTTGTCATCTATTTCTAGCTTGTATCTACCCTCGTTTTGTTTGACTGATTCAGCTTTGTCTCCTTGGTTTTATAGGTATAGAGGGGCACACGTGTGGGCTTGGACAAATCATTTTGGCAAGAGGGCTTCAAAATCTTCCATTTAATCTTTGGGAAGTAATCCTCATCATAATCCACATTCATCTCATTATCCTGGTACGCTTGAAAGGTTAGTATTTTTCCTCCTTGGCTTATCCATTATTTCTAGATCTCAAAACCCTAAACTTCAAAACTCTCATTTTTTTTATTTTTCAGATCTATGGAGATCTAGCAAATTTTTGGGCTTAATAATTAAAACCCACCTCTACTTTAGTCACAACATTCCCGATCTATAATTTGGTAGACATCCGACTCCATTTGCCCATCCATCTAAGGCACTAGTTCTCCTTGAGCCAAGTCGCATTCTTTGGGTAGGTGGTCTTTTGCTAGATCCCATACGTGGGTATTGCTCATTCCTTCTCAAATCCATAGATCCATGCTATAGCATACCCCCTAGTGCCATCTCACCTTGATTTTGACCTTGTGGGCCCCATTTGGACCATTTTCCACTTTTTAAGGGTGGGCCTCACTTGGGTACTTTTCTTAGCATTAGATTTATCTAGATCTACTATTCCTAATCCATAAGTGACCCTATCTCACACTTGGTTGAACAGTTATCCTTGCCTTAAGCCTCTTCAACCAAGCCCTAACCACTTTGGGTCCACTTATCATCCTAGATCTAGATCCTGTTTCATCTTGGTCTCCTACTCTTTCATCTTCACATTTCCCTAGGAGGTCTAGATTGAATTCGCTAGCCTTCATTGGCTAAGCTAGGGTCTCCCCCTTCGTCTTGCTTAGGATTGATCTAAAGTGAAGAGTGCCTCGATTAACGTGACACCCATCTTGCATTGGGAACCGTGGCATCTCTTGGGTCACCTCTTTAGCTGTCTACACCTCTACCGTCCTAGATGGGCTATCTTTAGAGACAACTACAAGTTGTGTGATAACAGTGCATTGATAATGTATCATTTGGAAAGGGTTTTCGGCCTTATCATGCAGATTTGTCATTGGTTTTGATGGAAAATAATGATCCTTTGCAGCAGGGTTTTGAAGTAGCTTTGTGGCAGCTATCCTTGCACTCTCATCTCAGTGAATTGTTTCACTATTTGATGGCTGGAATATACCTTATATCAGTTGGGTCTTTTACGACACATCTAGTGTATCATATAGTTTTATTTCGGCCGCATTATTCAAGTTCCTTAATGGTTTCGAGAGTCAGCTGGGGCAACAAACATAGATCAATGAGTAGGCTTATGATCATGGAAGTTTGTATTTGAGCCCTAACCAAGCTTGGATAGAGGGGGATTTTGAAAGGGGCCCTTCTTCTTGGCAAGGATTTAAAGGCATCCAAGTTTGTGATCTTTCCCATTATTTTAGCTCCATTCCATTGAAGGTAATGCCATCTACTCACCTCATCATTGACGTGGTTTTGTCTTGGACTATTGCCAAAGACAAGGGAAGAAGCCTTCGCACAAATGATGTGCTAAGGTGGCTTCATTGGTGGTATGGTCACATTTGAATTATTTCTCTCGCCATGCTTATAGTTGGTAGGTAGGTTGTATAATCTCTTGCATGAGAATTTTGTGGTGTCATTTACTTTACCCTTGCATTGCACTTGTTGTTTATTTCATTTCATTTTTTATTTGAACAAGACAAGACGAAAGTGTATGCTTCCAATGCATTTGACGTTTTTGTTATTAGATGTGTGTGTAGGTCTATAGGTTCTAAGAGATTCAAGGGGGTTCTCATCACTCCCAAGAAGAGTGCATGTCCTTTAGTTGGAGCCAATTGTTATGCCTTAGTGTCTGTAGTGTACCCTTCAAGATGTACAAGTGAAGGGGTCTTTTTCCACTGTAAAAGGACAAGTCTAGGATTTCTTATATAAAAGTGTTGGTCTAGCAAGGCTCAAGATCCTTGGTTTGGTCATGGAAAGTTCTCTTGGTTCCCATTTCAAGGAGTATTGGCCTTGTGGCTTTGTTGACTACTCCTTGATGGGAAGAATCCCCCCATCATGTTGGGCATTTGTGCCTTGGGTGGGTGCTTTGGTGCTTCTTGGGATGGATCTATTATGACACATGGCTCAGGGGCTCCTGGCCACACTTATGTTTATGCAATGTAGAAGGTGATTGCACGTGAAAGGATTGTCACACTTGCTTTACACACCTCATATCTGCCCTCTTGGACCTCTCTTTTGATGTATTACCCCTCCTCTTAGTCTCCATGTGCAACATTGATGATGATGTCATCCTTTGAAGGAAGCCTTACCTTACTAGAAAAGGTGTTAAGGTAAATTCTACATCGTTGGGGTTAGTTTCCATATGACATCCTCCTTCGGCTCAACATTTCACTTGGTTGAGGCCATTTGCATCATTTTCTTGCTATTTTATGTCATTTTGTGGTTTACTCCTCTGCTTGTGGGTGACAAACCCTAGTTCTACGTTATTTTATCTTTTAGTAAGGTAGGATCTAAAGTTTAAAGAGGCTAGGTTGCTCCATATAAATAAAGAGCACCTCCCTCTTATTTGTAAGAAGACAAGGGTTCAAATATGATCTTATTACTTTTCATCTTGGTATATTGGAGCTTCTAAGGCTAGGCACACTTCTCTTTCTAGCATGATTCTCTTGTGATGAAGGTTGAATGGAGAATTTCTAGGGTTTTTCTATTTCTCAAGGTTGATTCTTGCGAATGGTTGTTATAACCCAAGGCTAAGGGAGGACCTAAGATCTCTCTTGCCCTTTTCTTGGTGGATGTTGGTAAGATCTTTCTATTTTCTTGTTTGACGTTTCTATTGTGTACCTTATGCAAGGCAAGTTAGGGTTTTGCTTGCATCTTGTTTGAGGAGATCTTCCTCTTGAATGAACTCTCTATAGGTGGGCCTTGGAGTTCATTATTTGCCCTAATTAGGCTAAAGCTACTTTGATCTATTTAGGGTGATTAGTCTTCACCCTAATTGATAAATCTTGAATAGTCAAATTGAGAAGGGACATTAACCTTGATCTCTTATTGCCCTATAGTCAAGGACTAAGATCTAACCCTTCTCTTTACTTTTTTATCAAGATTCTGTTGTATATATTTCAAAAATACAAAAAACATAATATTTTGAATAACCCTGAAAATATAGAAAATTCATATCTAAAAAAATATCGTCAATTTGTGAATTGTGCTATGTTGGAAAAGTGCCACCTAGTAGGTTTCTCATGAATCCTCAAGGGTGCCTCCTTCCTGTGGTTGAATTGAGAGATATACCATGTTTTGTGTTATTTCTAGTACATTTTTAGATGTAGTACAGTAGGTAAAGCAGTAAGATCAACAAGCTTTGAAGGCCTAAAAGGGTTGGAATTAGGCTTAGGTTGATCCTTGGGGGTTGGACATCTGTTGGAAAAGTTTTAAGCAGGTCCACCATCTATTTGAGGGCTGGTTAGTGCTTAAACCAGATCTGGTTAAACACTTTTATATCTCATTTTAGGCTTCCTTTCACTCTCTGAAGGTACGTTAATTCCTTCACCCTCAAGGTACATTTTATATGGTAAGTTGGCATTGTTTTGGGTCGGTTTTCATCTATTTTTGAAGTGTTATTGACTGCTGTAATTTTATAACAATAGTAAGATATTGAAATTATTAATCTTGAAAGTGATAATAAAGTGTTATAAGTTTATAACTCCTACCCTATTGAAGTTTTATATTTATGTTTTGTTGTTTTAACTCCATAAGGCACTGGTCTTAGTTAAGAGGTTGCTTGTGAAGGATATTTGTTTGGTGATGGACTGCTTGCAGATATCTTTTCCCGGAATTAGGAACTCCCTCTTGGTCTTAGGAGTTGTCCTAAAGTGTTGAGAAGCTGGGTTGTGGTGACAATGGATGCTAGCTTTAACAATGCTTACCCCTCATAGCATCGGGATCCGTGGCCTTGATCACGGGTGGTAATTTGAGTGGTAACACTTTGTCAATATCTTGCTGCTCTGTTACGCCCCTATTTGCATTGGGTCTCCACGTATGAACTTCTTCACATTTTTTTGTTGTGATAATGAATAACATCTCGGTTGATGAAATACTGTGAGTTATGGGGGTATTTGCAACCTTCCTTTAGCAGTTCTGAGCAATCCTATGGGCAAGCAAAGTCCTAATTCTCAAGTCTGGGCATACTTGGGGAACGAATAGAAGAAAATAACAGACCTGGATTGTTTTGAGTATTTCCATCCAGCAATGAAGAAATCTGTGAAGGGTTTTGCAGTAGTTTGAGATTATGGGTTTGAAAGTAAAGTTTTCAACTTCCAAGCAGTCTGAAGTGCATTTCAGAGCATACCCTAACAGTAGCACCATTTGGACCGTCCTACTTTTTTAGAACAGCAGTAAAATCTAATTCTGGGCACTCCTGGGTGTATTCCCAGCAATAGTAAGACATCTTCTCGTGATCCCTCAGCATTATATGCATCCAAATAGCAATGAAAGAGGCCACAATTTTATTGACAACATTTTTTATGCAAACATGTATGATGGGTTGTGAATTCCTGGAGGAAGGGCACCTGAGAACCTAACTGTAAATGAATTTGTTCTTAAATTGGTCAAGCAGTTTTCTGATTTGGACAAGCCCATTGCTTGTATCTGTCATGGCCAGTTGATTCTTGCTGGTGCAGGTGTGTTTAAAAGAAAGAAAGCATACCCTACTGTAAAAGCTATTATTGTTGATGTGGGTGCAGTATGGAAAGATCCAGAGTCATTATCAACTTTGTTGATGGTAATTTGATCTCTAGTGCATCTTGGTGGGGAGTGGTGACACCCTGAGTATATAAGCTTTTTTCTCAATGTATTGGGAACAAAGGTCATTGGCTAGGCAAACAAATTCTTTGTGGGGACTTCATGGAGGATTACGTAATGGGTTCCATTCCAAGATCTATGAGCTCTAGACTGCAGTGTAGATGCCGATTGCCCAGGCAAGAACATTGGAGATTAATGTACAACTGCTATCCATGACTTTGAAGGTGATCAGGATTCAGGCATTTAGAGAAAGGGAGAGTTATATTTGCTGCCAGCACTAAGATAAATTCTCAGTTTCCATGAAAGGTATCAGGTGTCAATGGACTTTGTAACAGTGATCTAAGATTCCATCTGAATGGTCAACTTTGTGTTACAACTTCTAGAGATCTTTCCAGAATGGATCTAACAACAATAATACTCTGTCAGGAAAATAATATATCCATTTGAGCAAAAATGCATCTAGGACTCTTCCAAGTGATCATGCGGATGAATGTTTGGAATAAAATATGGCATGGGTGTCCATGCTGAACGCAACAGAGATTCCAGATTACTTGGTTTTACAATGTAAGAATGGAAATTATTGTCAATCAAAGGCAGTTTTGTATCAAAAGTATATGGAGCAGGAGATGGTCAACTGCATCAAAGCGCCCCCCTCTCCATTATCGTATTAACCTTGAGATGGAGCTGCTTTGGCATATAGACTCAATGCGATGCAGAATTGATGAAGCAGGTAAGTTGAAACTGGTTCGTCGAGTGCCCACTTTGGAGGTTTGACACATCAGTGCATCACTTTATGCTGGAATCGTGGAGCTGTTTCTTGCAAATAAAACTGAACTTGAGGTGATGCATAGGCTTAGAAGTGTTGGCATGGAGCCGTGGATGGATTTCTGGTTTCATGGTATGGACCCACCTTCTCCACTTTCTCATATGGCGTCATGTGGAGCGTATGCCGTGTCTTGTCATAGAGACAAGTTAATTTGAGCTAAGCGCATGATTTATGGGCGGAATGTGCTATCGTCATTTAAGTAAGGGTCCACCTTGGAGGATAACCACTATTTATTAAAATTGTTGATCTTATCATTTAAAGTGGTTAGTGAGTTTGTTAGGAAAAAAGTTTACCTAACCACTTAACCACTTTTGGGATAAGTGCTTTTCACTTTATAGAGGTCGGTCGATCCCTTGCTTTGGGGCATATTCGATGTGGAGAGAACTTTACCATAAAGGTCCCTTCAGATAAGTTCGATGCATGTTTTAAGGTGGCTTTAGTATTTTATTGGAAGGATAAAATGGATCCGACCTCTTCTAAAGGTTGGTTAAGAAGGGGATAAGAAATATTTATTCTTCTAGCATTGTACTTATGGTTTTGACCATCTTTTATAAAGAGTTTGTTAGGAGTCAGTTAGAGATTTGTTAGGGTTAGTGGAGTTATTTATGGTTTACTCCACATTTGGTTGATTTATTATCATTTTATAGTAAGAGGTTGAGGGGCTAAAACCTATATAAAGCTCTGCTTTCTCCCTCATTTCTCATGGTTGGATTTGGGGAGAAATCCCATTGAACCTAATTGAATATTTATTGGTTTCTTTGGATGATGAACTAAAGTGTTGCTTGAATGGCAATGTGCTTGTCATGTTTTACTAATGGATGAGATCTTCAATTGATGATGGTTTTGGGCTAATGAAGTAAGATTTTTCTTCTTCTAAGTGATAGTTGTCAATTGGAAGTTTTGGTTGTAGTATGTATCTCAACTCTAGGTTATATGCTCCCCTACCCTTGCCTGGCAATTATCCTTCCAAAACTATTTCAAAGTATATACTCTAGCATTTTCTCTTTACAAGATTCCTGAAATTAGTAAAGCTGTTAGAAGTGATTAGGGTATGTATGTTGCTTCCCTAATCCTCCTAATCATTCCTTTTAAAATCCTTCATATTGACCTCGAGATTCCATCGCCCAATGGAAAAGACACTAGTCTCCAATCCATTCATCGTTATTTCTCATTTTCTATCATAAATTGTCTTGCTAAAGCTATCTCTTCATTTTACATTGAACCCAATTGCAAGCTTTAGTAATCCTATTTGTTGGTGAGGTGATAGTGGCCCCATCTTAGCTATCCATAAACCATCATTTGGTTTTAGGGTTTTCAATCTCAAAATGTTGGTTTGTGTGATAACACTATTCCATGACAACACCACACAATCTACTTGTATGAAAATTGATCTGGGCACTGGTCTGAAAGAGAATGTGCTACTCACTGCTGGTCACATAAAAAATCTGCTTGTATGATACCATTGCAATCACCATTTTGGTTTCTGAGGTAGTTTATTCAATATTGTTTGAACAATATCCAAATCAGATTTCTGAAGTATTTTACATAACAACTGCATGCATAAGACTAGGTTCTCTTCATTAGGAAGGTGAATTAGGGTTTTGAATTGTTACACATGCCAAAAATAATTACCAACAATAGCAATTCGAATTAGGGTTTGGACTTAACAAAGTTAGCAAGGCGAGTGAGGGTTTAAGAATAAAAAGGCACTAGGATCAGCCTACCAACTTGACACAATGAAGTTGAATTAGGTTTCAGCTTTGACAAAATGCCTAGGGTTTGGAACATAAACCTAGGGTTTTAGCGCAAGGTAAATTTAGAAAAACCTCACATAAATGGAAACCCTTTGAATAACTGTCACATGTCACACTCAGCAACCTGTTCAATCTTGTACTTGACTCACCATCCTTCACCCCCACTAGAATCTTGGAAACCACTCCACCATTGCACACTGGAACCATGATGTTACACCCTGTACTTGCTTTAAATAGAATTGTTAAATACAAACATGCTAAAAATAGCTGTCCATCCTAAAAAGTACAAAAGACTGAAAATGAAGGAAATTGCTATGAGATTACTACCAAATATAACACATCTAAAAATAGGCATTGCTAAAAATTGCACCTGTCACATGTCAATGAAAACAGTTTCATGAGACTCGTTTTTCTGCAAGGAACCCAAAGATATGTTCAAAATTGGCATACAAGCCATCAAAACCAAACTGTTAAAAATAACAGTGCCCTGAAATTGCTTTCATGTCGTTGGAAATGACATCATGAGCTCATGAGGACCAAGTATATATAACTAATTCTAACATGCAGGCCTTGTAACTCTAGCTTGTAGAAAATAGAACTGCTAAAAATTAACAGTTTCTTGGAATTTAACGGGATTGACACTAGCAAGATTTGATCACTTTGAAAACCAAGATGCACCTGAAAATGTGCCAAGTAGGATGGACTCTAGATGGATATTAACCATCTAGTTGCGCATGCAATCTGGGGTTTAGCATGATGGCATTTCTATTTACAATGGCTTTCTGACAAGCCATTGTCGTCTTTGTCATCTCTGGCGGGGAAACATCCCATGTCTACAATATAATGTGGAGTAGGATGGCTTTAAATAAATATTTAGTGAAAAAATGGTATCTGTGAACCAAGCATCTGGGTCTGATGGTTGGGGTTTATTTTCCTTTGCGATGGTTTGCATGAAAAAACAAGTTATCTTTAAACTACTACGAGATGCCAAAATGGCTAGAGATTTATTTACAAAAGAACACATGAAAACATTGTTTTACCTAGCTTGCAATTAATTAATTAATCAAACCTTACAACCACTGTCCTATTATTTCCAAGATGGTTTGGTAACTGAATCCCTAAGTAAGACAAATTTATGATTTTGATTAGTCCAACAACAATTTTATTACTTTAAATTAGTGGTCTCACGCAAGTTTCTTTATTAAGATCTATAACACAAGCTCTGCACGTTAATGATGATCCATTAACAAATAATGCTCTCACAAGACCATTAATGGCAACAACAGGGAAAATAAGAAGCCTTGTATGAAGCTGGAAAACTACCCACAGTAAACAAAAAGATCCGGAGTGTGAATACCAAGGATCAAATTAAGTTGCTCAGCTAAGACAAACGCCAGAGATCAGAAGGTGATGATGCCTCGTGGCTTTTAATTATGGAAACATTGTTTCTCGTTGGATTAACCACAAATGAAAGCACTGTTGGATCATGAGGAATTGGATTTTGTGCTTATCTTGGATACTTGGCAAAGATGGCCACCACTTTAAGGTAATCTTCAATGAAAGATACGTTACCTAAACTTTAAACACCCATAAAACAATGTGCAATTGCTCTGATAAGAAATCAAAGTATAAGAGAAGAGGAATTCGATCCAAGCTTTCTTGAAGCGCTTGAACAATGTATCACTATACCCAAGGCAAAATCTAATGAAAGGAGAGCTATGGAGACCCAAAAGGTATTGCACATTAGCTTGGGAGAGAGAATGGATCTAAAAGAAGTTTCAAAAGCTCAATACCTATAGAAGAAGCTTGAAAACAATAAAATGACAAGACAGTGTAACATAGTGATGAACGAAGGCAACATGAGGCAATTACATATAGCACAGTTATCGGATTCGACCACCTAGGATTTGAATCCTATTGAAATATTGTAACTTCGAAGAATATTATATTGTATTTTATTATTGTAATTTATTCGGAGCTGTTTTATTCCTCCGTCGGGATGTTATTATTGCATTTGGTCATCATAGAGTTATGAGGTAAAAACTCCCTTGTAAGTCGGGTCGATAGAACCCTCAAGAATGTATGATTATATTGTTTCGATTCTTCCTAGAGAAGTTGGCCCAGTCGAGTTTAATTGGGGCTGACTTGTTGAGTGAAAAGGTCAAGTGAAAGTTAAAGTATAAATAGAAGTGTTGTGCTCCTCATTTGGACACACGCATTGTCATGTCCCCAAATTTGGAATTGGGTCACAATGGCCTAATCACATTGGCCATATTCATTAGAGTTTGTAAAATTGATGTTAAAGGTCAAATAATTGCCAAGGAGGAAAATTACTAGTTTCCTAGGTTTGGGGTGGAAGCTTTGGGATTTGGAATAATGGGGATAAAAAATGATGTTTGAACATTAGAGTGGCATAAATATTTAATAAAGGATCTAAATAAATATATACAAGTGAAAATCAAAGTCGCATTTGATCATGAAGACACATGGAGGAAGTGGGACCCACATATGGCTAGATTTCCCCACTACACTTGGCATCATTCTCTCACCAATTCGAATTCAAGGTGAATGGTAACATACTTGGGGGAGTCCAAAAGGTATTATTCATGGCATGACTGATCCAAGGTCGAAATATAGAGGAAGAGTAACTCCCATGGAAGAGGAAGAGGCAATTTGGAGTTAGTGAGACACTTGGGCTAGATTCCCTAGCTCTATGACAACAATGATGAAGATGCTATGACACCTATGACACAAATCAGACCTGAAGGCTGACATATGGCATATATGACATGTCAGGGCTAAAAATAGACTCCAATAGGGTGATCAAGGGTGTTAGGGCAGCTAAGATGCTTCCACATGTGATTTGGTGGAAGTGGGAAACTAGGAATTGTTGTACAAGTGGCGTTTTTTGGAATCTCTTCCCAACTTGAGTTGGCATGAGTCTCTTGGAAGGAATTCGACCCATGGAGGACATTAGAACTTTATAAATGTCAATAAAACATAATGAAACTAGCTTTTGATCATTTATAGAATTTGCAATTTCATTTGTGAAGAGGGAGAGCTAGTGGATGACTAGTTTCTTGCCTTAGCCAATTTCGAGGGTGAAAGATTCACATCCAAGTTGGTAATTGGAAAGGCCATTCAGACCTTTCATTTGGAGCTTTAATGGAGTATTTATTTGCAGGTGTAAGCTATAGGGCAGCTCATGGTTTTTTCTATTGCAGCTCACTCCTTCAACCATTTCCAGTTTTGATGGCATATTATTGATCCTTGAGGGAGGGCATTTTTGGTGAGATATTGTACTATTTGGGGGAGCTTATAATGTCCCATTTCTTTTTTAATATGAAGTAAATACTCTATTCTTCATCTCCAGAAAGTTTCAGGTCAAAATTTCAAGTAGAAATGTATAAATCTCATTTTTAATGGAAGAACAATGCCATTTCCCCACTACCTTGTTGTGAACTAATGTATTGATGATGATTTCGAATGAATGGATGATTCTCTGATGAATTTGTGATTAATAGACTTCCATGGATGTATTTTACAAGTTTCATGTACTGTACTTTAGCATTTGAAGTATTTTTACTTAGTTTAATTGCATTGGGAGAAGAAATAGTGCCATTTCCCTAAGGGTCGAATTGGTGATTTTTGCAGTTGAATGGGAGAGGGTTGGAGCAGATATAATAATCAATTAGTGGTGCACATGAGACCTTAATAACATCCTTAACACATTAAATACCTCTGTTCATAAATTGGAGTGGGTTTGGAGGCAATTGGGAAGCCATTTTCAGTACTTACCCCAGGGGGATTTGAACCCCAAATTACTAGTAAAATTGCATACTTGGTCCAGAATATTAAGAGAGTTTGTAGAGGTATTTTGGTGGCCATATGTCATCCATGAACATCATATTCAAGTCCTAATATCATTCATACACCTTCCTTGAATATTTGAATGCATTTGGAGTCAATTTGGGACCTAGAGATCAAAACTAGTCAAAGGTCGAACTAGGGAAAAATAGTGGAAAGTTGCCATTTTAATAAAATTCCTAACAAGGGACATTACAGTGGTATCAGAGCATGGTCTTGGAACCTGATGTGGTAGAACATTAATGAAGACCAGGAGTCAAATAAATAAGCCACCACCCTTAGAAACTGAAACTGGATGTACTTTGGTGAAAGGGAAGAAATAGGAGAAGAAGTGCATTCATTGGTCACCATGAGTAAGAATGAGAAAGGAACCTTAGAGGAGAATGAGGAGTTTAGAAAATTACTGAAACCTTCCTTTGAAGACAAGTGGAGGCAATACTTTCAAGAGTTCAAATTGTTGCTTAGTGAACTTGGAAGCAACTTGGAAAAAATAATGAGCAATGGTTCTCTTTTCAAGGAAAAGGATGAAACAATTTATGCCACAAAAGATGAACCTAATGTAATTGTGGAACATGAGGTACATGTTGACATGCAGGTTCTTGAAGATGCTACACTAAAACAAGAAGAAGGACAAGCACTTGTCCTTGTTCAAAGGGATTATGAGTTGCCTCATGGAGAGAGTTGCAAAGCCATGGAAAAGGTACATGATCTCACAATAGTTGGACCAGCCAATTATGGAGAAGATGAATTAAATATTTCAATGGGTAAGAGTTGTAAAGAATTAGAGTTGGTTCATAATTCCTCACCCACACTTCTTTTCTAGCCACATCACTTTGGGATGAAAATTGGGTGAAAGGTTTTTTTCTAGTGGTGCCACATGAGGGGTATGAAACTCCTACCTCTCCTTTTGATGATGACATGAATAGAGCACCTCATTATTTAGAATTGAAGAAGCATATTGATTTACCTTATGATGATACATATCCTCATGGATGTATGGATGAGACTTCTTTGAGTCCTTTGAAGTCTCCTTGTTTTTCCTGCTCGTTATTTAGTTCAAATTTTAGTGGAGATTCTTCATTCACTTCTTGGATGAAAGAATGCATGGCTGAATATTTTGATGCATATCACGTTCTTTTGGAGCAACACTATCGGACATGGGATCCTCACCTATGTCATTGGAGCAGATTTGATTGGTCACTTGAAGATTGTATGCACCTAGCAAATGGTGGTCTACTTACTTGGAGGTATAAACACTTTCATGATTCTTTGATGAAGCATCTTCTTGATGTACATTTTCATTATGTTGTTATGTACTTTGATGATATATATTTTGTACTCATGATGTTTGGAAGAATGCATACAAGAAAATGGGATCCAGGAATCCTCTTATCTGATGGTATGGCTTGGAGAGCACTTTTAATTGTTGGGGTGCAATACAAGCAATGGGACCTTGGAATAATTTTTGTCTCATTGGTTTGAATTTTTTTTGGGGAAACAAGCAGTATGGGAGATGGATTTCCCACTTAATAAAGTGAATTTTATCAGAGTAGTGCAGCAGCAAGCATGGTGGTTCCTCTCTAAAATCTTCAAGGAAACTCAAAGACTCAAGGTTGGGCAATTCAATGGCAACTTCAAAGAATTATACAGGAAGCAGGTTCTTCAACACCCATGTTTGAAATTGCTTGAGGACAAGCAATATTGGGAAGGGAGGATTTGTCATGTCCCAAATTTGGAATTGGGTCACAATGGCCTAATCACATTGGCCATATTCATTAGAGTTTGTAAAATTGATGTTAAAGGTCAAATAATTGCCAAGGAGGAAAATTACTAGTTTCCTAGGTTTGGGGTGGAAGCTTTGGGATTTGAAATAATGGGGATAATAAATGATGTTTGAACATTAGAGTGGAATAAATATTTAATAAAGGATCTAAATAAATATATACAAGTGAAAATCAAAGTGCCATTTGATCATGAAGATACATGGAGGAAGTGGGACCCACATATGACTAGATTTCCCCACTACACTTGGCATCATTCTCTCACCAATTCGAATTCAAGGTGAATGGTAACATACTTGGGGGAGTCCAAAAGGTATTATTCATGGCATGACTCATCCAAGGTAGAAATATAGAGGAAGAGTAACTCCCATGGAAGAGGAAGATGCAATTTGGAGTTAGTGAGACACTTGGGCTAGATTCCCTAGCTCTATGACAACAATGATGAAGATGCTATGACACCTATGACATAAATCAGACCTGAAGGCTGACATATGACATATATGACATGTCAGGGCTAAAAATAGACTCCAAGAGGGTTCTCAAGGGTGTTAGGGAGGGCAGCTAAGATGCTTCCACATGTGATTTGGTGGAAGTGGAAAACTAGGAATTGTTGTACAAGTGGCGTTCTTTGGAATCTCTTCCCAACTTGAGTTGGCATGAGTCTCTTGGAAGGAATTCGACCCATGGAGGAAATTATAACTTTATAAATGTCAATAACAAAGAATGAAACCATATTTTGATCATTTGTAGAATTTGCAATTGCATTTGTGAAGAGGGAGAGCTAGTGGATGACTAGTTTTTTGCCTTAGCCAATTTCGAGGGTGAAAGATTCCCATCCAAGTTGGTAATTGGAAAGGCCATTCAGACCTTTCATTTGGAGCTTTAATGGAGTCTTTATTTGCAGGTTTAAGCTACAGGGCAGCTCATGGCTTCTTCTATTGCAGCTCACTCCTTCAACCATTTCCAGTTTTGATGGCATATTCTTGATCCTTGAGGGAGGGCATTTTTGGTGAGCTATTGTACTCTTTGGGGGAGCTTCTAATGCCCCATTTCTTTTGTAATATGAAGTAAATACTTTGTTCTTCATATCCAGAAATTTTCAGGTCGAAATTCCAAGTAGAAATGTATAAATCTCATTTTTAATGGAAGAACAATGCCATTTCCCCACTACCTTGTTGTGAACTAATGTATTGATGTTTATTTTGAATGAATGGATGATTCTCTGATGCATTTGTGATTAATGGACTGCCATGGATGTATTTTACAAGTTTCATGTACTGTACTTTAGCATTTGAAGTATTTTTACTTAGTTTAATTGCATTGGGAGAAGAAATAGTGCCATTTCCCCAAGGGTCGAATTGGTGATTTTTGCAGTTGAATGGGAGAGGGTTGGAGAAGATATAATAATCAATTAATGGTGCACATGAGACATTAATAACATATTTAACACATTACATACCTCTTTTCATAAATTTGAGTGGGTTTGGAGGCATTTGGGAAGCCATTTTCAGTACTTACCCCACGGGGATTTGAACCCCAAATTACTAGTAAAATTGCATACTTGGTCCAGAATATTAAGAGATTTTGCAGAGGTCTTTTGGTGGCCATATTTCATCCCTAAACATCATATTCAAGTCCTAATATCATTCATACACCTTCCTTGAATATTTGAAGGCATTTGGAGTCAATTTGGGACCTAGAGATCAAAACTAGTCAAAGGTTGAACTAGGGAAAAAAGGTGGAAAGTTGCCATTTTAATAAAATTCTTAACAAGGGAAATTACACACTTTCACTTGTGTAATTCACATAGGAGAGAGAGAGATATATCTGCAAGGAGAAGGAGCACTTGTTTGGGGATTTTATCTTTGTACTTTTGATCATCTATATTGAGGAAGTTTTGCTGGGCTTTCTTCCCCTAGAGGGTTTCCCAGGATAAATCTATGTCTATCTTGTGATTGTGTTTCTTTCAGTGATCCTATTTATGCTCTTGTTGTGAATTTGATTAAAAATTAACATGGTATCAGAGCTAGCCTGAATAGGACAACTTTCACAAGGTAAAAATCTCTCTTCTTCCTCCGACAAGAAATTAGGGTTTCTGTCAAAGTTGGAATTTTGGAAATCTGATTGCATAGAAAGATGCACCTCTCCAAAAACGAAATTTAGAGCCCTGGATCGAAGTTTTTGAGTGGGTAGATCTCCGGGAAAGTCAAACCCTAATTTGACCCTTCTACCAGAAAAACTAGAAAACCAAAAAACCAATGAACCAGAAAAGTGTTGCAGATCCGAAATTCACAAGTCAATTTTGAGGGGTAAAATTTGGAATCTCCAGAAACCAAGTGTACTAGTCAACTTGCCTCAGTCAAGCACATCTCTTGGTAAGGTCAGTTTTGCATTTTTAGAATTTTCATTTTTTGGTGACCTCCTAGATAAGATGGCCCCAACTAAGCTTGAGGATAAGCTAGAAGGCATAGAGAATTTTCGAGCATGGAAATATAGGATTGGTCTCATTCTTGAAGAGAATGATCTTGCCAAATACATCAAGGATGAAGTTGCAGAACCTGTAGAAGATGAAGCTAAGGAGAAGCACAAGGAGGACCTGATTAGGGCAAAGAAAATCATTGTTGATTCTATCAAAGACCACTTGATTCCTCAAGTGTCATCCAAGAAGACCCCGAAGGAGATGTATGATGCTCTAGCCAGAATGTATGAAGGAAGGAACATCAACAGAAAGATGAATTTGAGGAGTACCAAGATGATCCAAGGAGAATCCATCCAAGACTACTTCACAAGGGTCTCCCAGTTCAAGGAGCAACTAGAAGCCATTGGAGACTCCCTTGATGAAGATGAGCTAGTAATGAATTCTCTTAATGGTCTCTCTAGACCTTGGGATTCATTCATCCAGACTATGTGTGCCAGAAAAAAAGCATGAAGTTCGACATTGTATGGGAAGATTGCATCCAAGAAGAGGCTAGAGTAGCCAATAGAGAAGCTCTACTTAAAGAAGATGATCAAGCCCTAGCCACCCATACCAAGAAAAGAAGAAGTCAATCTAAATTCAAGAAGGAAGATCACAAGGAGTCTCAACCTCCCAGAAAATTCCAAAGGACAAGAGAAAACATTCCAAGGAGAGACCACTCCAAATTTCAATGTTTCCATTGTGACAAGATAAGACATATTGCCAGAAATTATCATTGAAGAGAAAATAATACAATAAGAGGACCAACCACAAAAGTCATCATGCACATCTAGCTAAAGATGATGATGAAGAAGAAGAAGAGGAAGAAGGACCTCGAAGAAAACAAGCAAAAGAAGAAGATGCAGAAGAGTATGGTATTATTCTCTGCATTCTCTGGGTCTGTGACACTTGGAGAAGATACTTGGCTTATTGATAATGGTGCTTCAAAGCACATGACGGGGAAAAAGAAAACTCTGTCAAAACTTGAAGATAAGAACTCTGCTCAGAAGGTATCATTAGGAGATGACTATCAATATCCTATCAAAGGAATTGGTGAAGCAAGCTACAAGCTTGATTTTGGAACCCCCATGAAGATGAAGGAAGTCTTATATCTACCGGGTTTGAATAAGAACCTACTTTTTATCTCAGCATTAGATAAGAAAGGTAATAGGTCTGCTTTCATAGATGGAAAAGTACTTATGTGGCTCAAAGAAAAATCAATTGAAGATGTAGTTGTCATTGGTGAAGAAGAAGGAGGCTTCTATAAACTCAAGGGACATTCAGAAACAACCCTTGTTCATGAGACCACTATCCCAAGTGAATTATGGCATAGGAGGCTTGCTCACATCAACTACAAAGCACTACTCTATGTGAGCAAAGTAGTGACTGGATTACCAGAATTGAAGATTGGTCATGAAGGCATTTGCAAAGGATGTGCAAAAGGAAAGAATATCAAGAATCCATTTCCGAAGAGTGAAACAAAGACTAAAGGTATGTTAGAATTAATCCACTCAGATGTATGTGGTCCAATGCCCGCCACATCTTTGAGTGGTTATGAATATTATGTTAGATTTATTGATGACTATTCAAGAAAGACATGGATATACTTCTTGAAAGCAAAGGATGAAGTATTTGGAAAATTCAAGGAATTCAAAGCCTTGATAGAGAATCATTCAGAAAGAAGAATCAAGACACTTAGAACAGACAATGGTGGAGAATATACTTCAAAAGATTTTGAATCCTTTTGTAAAGAAGCTGGAATCAAGAGGGAACTAACTACTCCCTATAATCTTCAACATAATGGTGTTGCGGAAAGAAAGAGTAGGACCATTATGGAAGCATTGAAGACAATGATACATGATCAAGATCTTCCAATGCATCTATGGGCTAAAGCAACAAGGACAACAGTTTATGTACAAAATAGATTATCCCATAGTGCCCTTGGATTCAAGTCTCCAGAAGAAATGTTCACAGGAAAGAAGCCTGAAGTGAGCCACCTCAAGATATTTGGTTGCCTAGTATATGTTCACATACCAAAAGAAAAGAGAACAAATTTGGACCCTTTCGGAAAGAAGGGAATATTTGTTGGATATTGTGAAGTCTCCAAAGCCTACAGAATATACATTCCAGGATTCCATCACATGGAGATCAGTAGAGATGTAACATTTGATAAAGAAGCAACTCTTAAGATATCTAGAAAATGCCAGTGTGAAGAAGTATATGAAGAAGATGTACCTCTTAGAAATATAGAAGCTGCACCCTCCCCCGAAAATGAAACACCGGAAGACCATGATATGTTAGGACCTCAAGAACCTCCTACTATGAATATGTCATGAAAGAGAAAGCTTGCTTGGGCAAGAGAAATTATACAAGAAATAGAGAACCATGGAGCTCCAGAAGGCTCCACAAGAGTAAGCAAGAAGCCGAAGCCATTTTCTAGTTATGTGGCTTTGATGTGTGATCTTGTAGATCAAGAACCTACTAGTTATGAAGAAGCTATATAGAAGAAAGAATGGGTAGAAGCAATGACAAAAGAATACCAATCAATAATGAAGAATGATGTTTGGGATATAGTTCCCAAACCAGAAGGAAAAAGTGTGGTATCTTCCAAATGGATCTACAAGATAAAGCATGTAGCTGATGGAAGTATTGAGAAATACAAAGCAAGGTTTGTGGCTAGAGGATTCTCTCAGAAAGAAGGAATTTATTATGAAGAGACATTTGCGCTAGTAGCAACGTACACTTCCATTAGAACCATCATCGCACTTGCATCCATGATGAAGTGGAGTTTACACTAGATGCATGTGAAGACAACATTCCTGAATGGTGTGATTGAGGAAGAAGTGTACATAGAACAACCATAAGGATTTGAAGTTCAAGACATAAGGACTCACATATGCAAGTTGAAGAATGCTCTTTATGGATTGAAGCAAGCTCCTAGAGCTTGGTACGAAAGGATAGATAACTTTTTAAGGAGCTTGGGATTTCATCTCTAAGTCATCAATTATGGAATCTTGGTAGGAAAGTTGCTGAGAATTATACCTGACCTCGGAGGTGATTTCGCTGTTCTGCTTGATGCTAGTGCAGATTGCCTCGTATACTCTGCAAAGATGAACCTTAATGTCTCCAATGGCAGCACTCAGGGCCGCAAAACCATCTTTCTGATACGAACCGTTACACCAAAACCTCGAGGTGTTAGTGAAGGACGCCCACTAGGATCTTAACATCCCACCACGCTCCGTAGTCTAGACTCTGGGATGGATGTGCGCCCGTACGGTGGTGTCCCCTTTGAGCCGTACGAGCCCCGGACGAACACTGCAATGTCGACGTTGCTACCCGCTTTATGACTCGAACCTGGGTGGAGGCTCTGATACCAAATGTGAAGAACCTGCAATAATTAATTAATGAAAACACACGAGATAGTAGAAATAACAAAACTCAGAATCAGTTTTATATTGATCGCAGGCTACTTCAAGGGGGCAACCTCCTTTGAGCAAGCTCAATACAAATAAATTCACCGTACCTTCATTGGTCTCAACACAAACTTATATACTAAGTCTAAGCGCCAATACCATGTGTCAATACAAACCATGGGCCAATACAAACTATGGATCAACAATTACTACGGGACGACTTACAAAGCATATGCGTCCAACAACAATAAGACAAACTATGGATCAACAAATACTATGGGACGACTTACAAAGCATATGCGTCCAATAACAATATACTAACAAAGTAAATAGAAGGGTTGACATGGGTTCCTAACATCCCCTCTCCCTTAGAAAAGGCTTTGTCCTCAAAGCTTTAGATGTGGAAATTGCTGCAGAATCTAAAGGAGTGGTTCCCTTGTAGCATCCGTGGGTGGCATTTCGGGCCACTGACGCCTTTCGAGTTTTAGGGAGGGTTGCTTGGAAGGCTGTAGATGAAGAAGAACCATATCAGCTGTGTGAAAAGTGCACTTAGAACGGTGCTGATCAGCTTGTTGTTTCAGTCGAATTCTTGCCATGTGAAGATTGTCCTGCGGAATGAGAAGAATATGATCGCAGTTTCGAAGAACCGAGTCAATTTCCTGAACTGGGGAGCTGTTGAGGGTGTATGGAAGAAGAACTGGCGGTGCCTGTCCATAGACTACTTCATATGGTGTCCTTTTAGATGTGGTATTGTACCACTGGAGCGCTTCTAGGAAATCCATAAAATAGTTGTCCAAATCTGTGTAAGGATGGGAAAGGGTTCGAGCAGTCCCGAAAGGAGTGTAGTTTCACCCTTGCTGACCTGGCAAGTATCACAGTTAGCCACCATCTGTTGAATTGTTATTTTCAGTCTCTACCAAAAGAAGTTACATTGTTCCCGGTCATACATTTTGAGGAACCCAGAGTGCCCTGTTGATGAAGAAGCATGGAGTTCATAGAAGAGATAGCCCTATTGAACAGATTGCAACTAATTTGGAACAAGTAGAGAAATAGCTGTAAGAGAAACTGGGTCATCAAATGTGCGAGAAGGAGCATCTGCCACCATATTGTCCTACCCTTCTTGTAAGTGATCACATAGGCATAACCCATGAGTTGAATAACCCATTTCAGGTGTGCTGCGGAGGAGACCCATTGTGCCAGGAAAATTTCCAAACTCTGGAGATCAGTTTTGATGCAGAAATAATTCCCTAATAGGTATGGCTACCACGTCTGTACTGCATGCAAAATAGCCATCATTTCCTGTTGAGATGTAGATGCAGCTAAATTCTTACCGGAAAGGTCTCTTAAAGGTTACAAGCCCACTGGTTCAGCAAGGACACCTGCATATCTATCCAAGGAAGTAGCAGAGACCGTTGATGGGTGTATCTGAATGGAATGGAGTTGAGCGATGACACCATATGAATTCTTCTTAAGGATCTTTTCTAGGAGATGTGAACTAATGAGGCGGAGAGACCCTTGTTGTAAGTCCTTAAACTTGTGTTGTTTCCCATTGACTGAAAACTGCATCCAAAGTTTAGCAAAGTACCATAAGATGGGGCCAAGTGTGGGTAACCATTGAACCTCCAAAACCATATCACATCCGCTTAGGGACAAGGTAAACATGTCAGAGCGCAGGTTATAATCTTCCAGAGAGATACACACATTGTAACACTTCTTCTTGCAAGGTAAGGTGCCCCCATTGGCAACCATGACTTCAAAGTTGGAACAAGGATGGACAAAAAAATTAGCATGTTTGGCGATTCGAGGGTCAATGAATTTATAAGTGCTACCGGAATCAATGAGTATTGTAAGACAAAGCTTCTTGAAGTAACCCTTGACTCGCATGGTTTGGGGGGTGGTGACGCCGGATAAAGCATGGAGAGATATCTCTGGTTGTTCATCCTGAGATGGGGTGTCAATAGGCGGCTCCTGAATGTCGACCTAATCATCCATTGTATCCGAAGCTTCTTCACCAATTTTAGAGGCAGGCAAAGAAGCTATATCCAAGAGATAGAGCTTTTGTTGAACACATCTATGTCCCCGAGTGAATTTCTCATCACAATTATAACAAAGCCCTTATTCTTTGCATGCCTGCATCTTTGTTTCAAACAAATTCTTGATAGGAGTTGGTCGAGGAGCTGGCGGGATGGGAGGTCGCTGAGAACCCATATTTTGGAAGGGAACAAAAGTGGGTTTGGAGCACTGTTGGGCTGCAATCTTGTCTTCTGCCAACTTAGCCAACCCTAGGACTTCCATCATTGTGTTGGGACATAACATTTTAACCTCTGACCGAATTTCATCCTTAAAACCCCAACTTCATTAAATTTGGACTTATTCCTAGTCTAAATTTGTGTTTTAACAAGATTAAGAAACATTTCCATGAGGTTTGGTAGTATAATATGGAAATTAGCTCAAATAGATATTATTTTATAATACCAAGTTTCATAGAAATGTAGCTTAACCATATTTAAAAATATAATTTAGACTAGGAATAAGTCCAAATTTAATGAAATTGAGGTTTTAAGACCACTGATAAAACAATTCCTGTAGAATTCATCAGACAATCCTTCTGTGTGATTGACTAGTTTCTCAAATTCTGTCTGATACTCTCTCACAGTGCCACTTTGACGAAGTTTAGTGAGTGCTCCGGTGAAGTCATCAAAAGCACTAGGACCAAATCGTTGCAAAAGGAGTTGGCAAAAATCTGTCCATTTTGGCTCGTCATGAGCCTTGATGTACCAATGGTACCATTGAAGGGCTTCCTATTCCAAATGAAAGGATGCAAGTGGAACTTTTTGGACATCAAAAGTATTATGCAGATTGAAATACTGTTCGGCACGATAGATCCATCCAGTCGGATCAGTACCATTGAAGCGAGGAAATTCAAGCTTCGGACCACGGAAATTACTGGAAGAAGAGAACCCATTGGCTGCAGAAGATTCTTGCTATCGGTTAGTGTTCATGGCTGAATGCTGAAGATGGAGGTTGAGAAAATTTTCATCCAGATCTTGGAGTTTGGTTTGGATGGCTGCAAGTGCTTCCTCCATGGTTTTTGCTCCTGCACGGGTGACAACCATAACCAGGAATTTTTTTGTTTTTTTGGAATGGATAGAAAAACACAAACAAAAGCTTATTTAGTAAAGAGAAATATGGATTTGGGAAAAACTCGAATGGGTAATTGGGGTTTTATTAGGTTTTGGACACTTTCTGATGGACAAGGAAGCAAAAAAATGGGAATTTTAGAAGCGAGGTGAAAGAATGAGAAAATTTGTCAAAGAGGGACAAAGAAGCAAAAATATGGAATGAATACGGTGGCAAAATTTAGAGACGAGTCTGTGAAAATTGAAGAAATTATGGCAAATCCTAAAAATAGATAAATGTGAGATTTCTGGACTTGGGAAGTAGAATTTGGGACAAGGTCCTCAAGAATGAAATATGCAGAATGGGATTGCAGGGGTGTCCGGAAAGTTTCAAGGGAAATGAAGTTAAAACGAGGGAGATATGGTGAAAAATAGAATTTTTTTTCCCAGAAATAGATCTGCAACGACGCGAAAGGGATCAACAACAGATAGATCTGAAACGACACCGAATGGATCGAAAATGGATGGATCTGGAACGGCTTGGAATGGATCTGAAATGGCGCAGAAGTGATCGACAACAGTTCAGCTGAAATAGGTATGGACCCCAGGTATGTTCGGCTTCCTATCGGTTCAGGGGATTCACTCGGCCACCAATGCTGTCTGATGTCGTGTGTATTGGGGCAGTACCCCACTCCACGGCTCAGATAAAACTAATAACCACTTTGCCACAAATGACAGCTCTTGGTTTACCTCACGGGTGAGAACTAGTCAATCAGGTAGGGGTCGTTGCCCTTTTCACTGGAAAGTCCTCGCAATGGGATAGCTACTTTGGGGTTCCTATGGGACTCCTCACAAATATTTTTAGGGCTTATGCCTAAGTACTTCCCACAGTTAAGCGGATAGGGATTATTCCCAAATCTGAAGCTGCAACAGATGCGAAAAAAAAAATTCGCAGAAATTTCACCCAGCGAACCTAAGAAAGTGCTCTGATACTAGATGATACAAACCGTTACACCAAAACCCCGAGGTGTTAGTGAAGGCCGCCCACTAGGATCTTAACACTTTCACATCGGACATGGAGCTGTAGAGGGGGGCGGGATTGAAGAAGGACTCAGAAGAACTAACGTCGGAGGGGTCAGGGCCACAATCCAAAGGTTCAATAATGGTGAGGCTGTCGAACACGGTTGGGAGCAGGAGAGCAGTGGTGTCAAGTCCCCTCCCATCAGACCGAGCCAAGGAGAGAACATGGCACTAAAAATGGGCATATAGCCCCATATCCATTAAGTAAAAACTCATTGATAATAAACGACATATACATATGCACTTTGTAATTAAACACAACGAAATTAAAATCATCTACATATCTAACATACATTCAAACTTTCTCATGAAGTCATTAAATAAATACATTACATAATTTAACACAAGAGAGTACTTATCTTAAAACAAAGTAGCCCTGAGCAACTAGCTATGCCGCTACAACGTTTCACCCAACCATAGGCCAGTTGTGCTCATCAGTCTCTCAACACAAATGCCACCCCCGACCTGGGCATGATTTCTACAAGAAAAAAGCGAACAACAGACTCACACATAACCAGATATACACCAAAATCAGCCAATATGATCCACAATTGGGTTTATTAGGCTACTAGGAAATGGAAAGGAAGAATTGCTAAGCTAGTGAGCTCAACCATAGAGATCTGGATACCCTCTACAAGATCTACCTAGCTTGGTCCCCAAAATACCTACACACCTGTCACAAGGAAGTATTCCCTTCACTACTACATAGTCCCTCAGGCCATACCTCCCATTCTAGTGTTCTTCAAGGTGTGCATAGAAGAGTAACCAACCTTGTTTGATCTTCTTGAGAGGTTACCTCCCTCATTAGGTTTATCAAGTCAATTCTGGTCCACTTCCACTCCTAATTTCTTGCTCATAGTTCAAACCAAAGCAGGAATGCACATAACAACAAAATATCAAGTGCTGGGCATGAAGAGGAACATTTTTGATAGTGGGATGCCCAAATTGGGTTCCTATCAGTTTCAGAAAAACGTGGGCAACCAAAAACGAAATGGAAATTGGGGAATCAACCCTGGAAGAGCAAAATCGTTTCCAGAAAATGTTTATGGGCATTCAAGGGATAGAAACGGACTCCATAAACCCCCAAATTGTGACTCCCTTCCTCCTAGCCAGTGCACAATACAAAAACGAGTTCCCAACCATGTAAAATGCAGGAAAAAGATGGAAAACGTGAAGGAGAAAGCCCCAACTAGCTCAGATTGCGTGAGAGAGCAAAGGCCATGGGTCAAGAATGGCTTTGGGCACAATTTCATGGGTGTTTTCTTGCCCAAGAAGCAAAAATACGATTTCTCAGATTGATGGCTTGCCCATACATGAAATTGGCTGCCATACCTCTCCAATCCCAAGGCATTAACTCCCTCAACCAACTCTTGGATGGATTAAATGATTGGGTGCATAAGTCAAAATGGGTAGTTGGTGGTTTATGGGTTCTCTCAATGACATTTGGATTAACACCATTGGCTCAAGGGTTTGAATAATTTTCCTCCATATTCCTTATAAAAATCATGCCCCCATCTTTTTGTTGCATTGCATAGCTAGTTGTGGGTATTTCATTAAAATTGATATTTACATGATGTCTTAATTTACATTGTGCATGTCTAGCACAAGAAGCATGTGCATATATTTTAATTGCCGATACATAAAATGATAAATTGATGGCAGGGCCTTGGCCTTGAGCTCCTCACCATGATTTAATAACAATATTTACATCATTTACAATTTTAATGCAATAGGGTCAAAATTGAGATATTACAAGTGGGAGGAGGACGAGCCATTGCAGAGAGAAAATCCCGAGGGAGGAAGGGAGGAGTTATGGCCGGTTCGCTTGGGCTGACAGGAGGCAGGCGAGCCATGTGATGGGCACATGAAGGGCCACGTGCCTTCAACAAGAGCGCCAGAGGGGGGCGATCCAAGGAGAGTTCGAAAATGCCAAAGTGGATGGGGCAATGAAATGTGAGGGGGTTAGGGAATAAAAAAAAAACCTTTTTTTTCATTATTATAGAGAATTTGTCCTAAGGATAAGGTGGCTCCCTTGTTGGTAGCTTCATCAGCAACATTATATTTCCCTCGAAGAATGTGGAAGTAGAGTGTGTCTTAAGGAAGAGTGAGGAGGCTGATTCTTCTTTGAATTATGTGGCTTTTTGAACCTTTTGTTTTTATCCTTGATCTCATTCTTTGTATGACATGCCTTGAGTCGTCAAATACCTTAAGGTTTCCAACGTTGAGTGAAGTGGCTATTTCCAGAGAGTGGAGCAAGGCGAGCCATTCTGCTTTGTTGTTTGTTTTCTTTCCTAGTCTCCAAGAAAAAGAAGTGACTTTGTTTCCTCTGGGATCAAAGATGATCCCACCCGCACCTACCTCCCCAGGGTTCCCTTTGGAAGACCCATCAAAGAAAATAGTATGGATGTCTTGAGAAATACACCAATGAAGAAATTGCGAATGTTATTTTCTGATTTCCCAGTCAGAGCTAGAATTATTTTGTTTGGACTGAAGTGAGCTCACCTTTACAAAGGCTTGACACCACTGAAATTCAGACCAAGAGAGGGCTTCATGGTTGGGGAGGGAGACGCCTTTGTTGACAAGGGCTTCAGAGATCATGACAGAAGCTTTATCGATGCTCTGGAGTAGTCGATATTCTTGTTTTCGAAAACACTTTTGTTTCTTTCCAACCAAATCTGCCAGCATATGTTCATTGGAATGAGCTTCCAAATTCGGGCCATAGTTGGTTTAGATTTGATGTTTCCCGGAAGGGATTTTACCCAATTCTCAATCATATAAGTTATTTGATTCAGAACTGTGGAAAATAATAATTCCACTGTTGATGAAAGTGAGCCAATGATTTAATAATTGTCATGCCTTCCTTTGTATGCCTTTCATTGCTACACAATGGATATTTGGTCATGATGTTGTTATTATTTCATGCACACAATCACCATGCCACTGATATTTTTAGCATCATTGCATCGACATATATGAAATTTGGAGTATTGTATGAGTCATTTGAGAGGTGGTGATGAAGATCCATGTGTTTTCTTTTTGTTTCTCATCTTGAGAGATATTCATGTATTTGGAGACATGCTTCATGGTTGAGTTAACGTAGTTGGAGGCAAGGTTGCACTTTTAACCGAAATTCACCTTTTGGTGCACTTATCTTGGCATATTTTCATGCATGTTTCTCCATTTTAAGGTGCCTTTTTGTTGTCTTCATAGTTTTCAAGGCAAAGTTACATATATGAAGGAATTTCTCACCACTTGGGTTCATCTCACATCACATGATGCGTTTCTACATATGTTGAGGCATGATTCATCATTCTTGTGAAATTTGGGTATCATCCTTTTTTCTTTTCCTTTTTATTATTATACAAGTAATTTTCTCAAGGAAACCCCCTAGCCACTTATCCTCATTTCAAGGATGGTACCCAGGGTAAACCTTAGATTCTTCAGGTCACAAGGCCAATCAACAAGGACTGGAAGTCATTACAATAATATACTCAATATGAGCTCAACATGTCACTTAGAGGAATAGAACACATGCGGGGAGGATAACATTCCATCCCACAACCACTTGAGCTACACCCAATTAACAAAATTTGGTATCATCTGCAAGGAAACAAAGATATTTCTAGAGAATGCCCCTTATGAAGATTGATGTGTGTCACCTAGAAACCCAATTACAGTGGTAACAAACTCTTCAAGGAACACTAACAATTTTGAGGGATATATGGGGTTTTCATGGCATAATCAAGGGTCAAATGTATAAAAGAAGAGGAATGGCCTAGTCAAGAAGATGCCACTTGGAAATCATATCACGTGGCATAAAGGAGAAGGACATTTTTGAGGAGCACTCCATTGAGAAACATTTAAAACAACTCCTTTATGTTCTCTTTTCAAAGAAGAGTATTTATCTTTTGATATAATGCCCAAATGGTTGCCAAATCAATTCTAGTAGATGATGTAGGGGAATCAAGCCCTAAGACTTACAATCGAAGATAGATGGCTGGGGTCGTCTAGAGGAGATTCGACGATCTCCATACGAGAGGAGAGGTGGGTGGTCGAATCCCATACAATCGAATGGAAGACTGGTTAGACACTAGTCGAATTGCAGAGAAGGTCGACGGTAGGTAAGCAGATCGATAGAAGTCAACAACAGGTGGAGCCAATGAGGTTGAGAGTAGTTGGGAGCAGACCTGATGAAGAGGAAGAAGAGGAATTCAAATGGAGGCCGATGTATAGGAATAAGAGTTGGAGGAATGGATGACAGGGAGAATGTGTTCGAACAAGAGTTACGACAATAGAAAGGTCGAGAGCACGACCGACAAGAAAAATAGTGACACAAAAAGAAAAACAATTGTGGGAGCAGTTATTGTAGGAGTTATGGTGGTTGTTGAATTTTCCAGGTGGTAAGGTACGTTGAGGTGGTTACAGGTGAAGCAGTTAATTCTCATAACTGTAGAGGAAGTAACTAGAGGATTCTAGAGTAAGATTGAGTGGGAATTTGAGGTGGTGAAGGAGGCTATAAATGGGGATCGAGGCAAGAGGAAAATGATGTCGATTCCAAGTTATTGAGGCTACTGTCCAAGGTTGCTGTTGATGCCCAAGTTGCCGCTGACACCCATACTTGTTGTGAAATCAACCATTAATAGGACGATTGAACATAGCACTAACTCTTCATTTGTAAACAACCCATTGTAATTCATTCCAAATTATTAATAACAAAGACATTATTGGAATACAAATATATATTGTGTTTGTTTTGGTAGTGTTTTCGCTGTGTTTTGTGAACTGTGAACCAGTCTCACCAACCCACTTTCACCAAAGAGGGGTTGCAACATTTTTGAATTGTGGTCATAATAGCCAATAGCTACTTAGGGAGTTATGGTAGTTATGGTAATTTTAAATTTTCCACCTCAAAACCTTAGCTGAGTTTGACCATTTTTAATGGAGTGCTCCACCATTTCTTGAGTTCTATTGCTATTTTGGGAAGAGGGAGCTACTATATGGTCATTATTGGAGTGTGTCCAAGCTAGGAAGGTGACACATGTGGCAACAAATACTGTAGCAAGATCTATTTTGTGCATCTTTTTTCCCTTAATGAGGAGTGCTTAGCTTGAAGGTGGATCCTAGACCTTCTTTATGTATATTAATATTATTATTTCTAGAAAAATTCGAGGATCTAAAAATTATTCAATAATTTTTTATTATAAAATGTTTAAGGAGAAACTCTACAAGGAAGAGAAATTTCATTTGCAAAGGCATGGTTGGATGAATGGGATTTCCCCTCTAATCTTAGGTGAAGATCTCTCGAGAGGAAGAAGTTAAGGGTTAAGTTCAATGTAAGGTTTTTCCATTTCTCCTTTTTCTTTCATGGATGACTAAGGTTTTGCAATGATTACCATTATATTTTGTTGTTGAAATAGTCTTTTTATAAGGGCATTATTGCTCAATAAGAAGAACTTTGTTGTTGAAATTTTCTAGTTACAATTGTTCATTCAATGTTTGAAGTCTATAGTGACTAAAAAAGGAGATCAAATGTGGTATGCTATGGCTCCTTGATCTCACGATGAAATCAAATTTGAAGATGTGATATGTTGTTGGCTGATCATTCAATTAGAAGGTTGTAATACACAATCTACTTTATCTAGGGTTTCATGTGTGTTGATTTCTCTATTTTTCATGGTTAGATATTGTTACTTGGTAGCAATCTCATCTTTGTGACATTGCATGTTACATAAGGGCCTTACTTATTTTTGCACAATTTGAAAATTTGTTTTGTACTAATTGTAGCACATCAACACATGTTTTGATTACATCTTCTTTATCAAACTCAAGCCTTCTTGCCCTGTTCTACTCCATTTCCCCATGGATAGACATTAGTTTTGATAGTCCACCATAACTTTATTACTTGAATCTAAATGTATCTTCATTCTAAAAATATGATCATGTTTGCAATCATATTGGTTTTCTTTTCCCATCGTCCATGTGTTACACCTAAAATCCTACCATCATGAGATTCAGTGTATACATCCCTGAAGTTTCATTGGCTAAGTCATTAACCTGGAAGAGATACCACTGAATTCATGCTAGGTTTTGATAGGTCGTCGCAAGTTGCACTCATGCAACCTGTGACGTCGCATCTTGCTCTCTTGTAGGGTGCGACGATGTCAGTTAATAGGTAAAAATAGGTTCTTCGAGCCCATTCTCGAAGCCTGCTGACTTGGATCCTTATCCCTGACCTCTTGGGAGAGATGGCACTCAGTTCCTAACCTCTTGGGAGGATCCCCTATCTCTCTCCTACCATATCTCAACCTATCCTATCCATACCCTATCTACTTAGTCCTATATAAGTGAAGCTCTACCCCTCTCCAAAAGGAGAAAGTCTATAGTGTCTACATGCTGGTGAAATCATCATTGAGAGATCTCTAACTCATCCATTGGAGAGACTCACACTTCCTTAGGAGGATATGGCATTTGGATTAGATGGAGAAGGATTGCTACGTTAAGCCTTGGTTGTAATCATTCTTCTATGTACTTTCCCTATTTACAATTATATAAACACTTTCCACCAATATTGTTGTGTTGATAGTATTGTGTAGTTTTCCTTCTTAACTGTTTACTTAGATCTATTATTGTATAGATGCTCTTTACTTGTTTGCATTGTTCTGTGTATCTTGACAGGTCTTGAAGTTGAGATCTGACGATCGGAAGGCGTGGAGCAACATCCAGGAGAAAGGGATACAAGTTTAAGGTAAGACATCTAGTGACTCGATCCTTGATTAGATCTAGGAAAGTGGTTTATAGTCTGTACTATTTGTTCTAGACTCGCATTGAGATAGGGAGATCCGGCTCGCGTCCGCTCGAGTGGATTGTCCGTTAAACAAATCTGGCGACCATACTAAGGACCACCACCTCCTCCCTGCGGAGGTGGTGGCGGTCCATCCTATCCTGGCGGTAGTGGCGGACCCCCACCATTTGGAGGTGTCCCACCCCCTCCCGGTGGCGGAGGCGGCCCCCCACCTTATGGTAATGGCCACCTTATTATGGTAATGGACCATCGGGCGGCCCGTACCCCTATGGCTAGTTTCCTCCTGGAACACCCTATGGTCAGTCGATACAAGACCCCACAAGTCCTTACACGCCTTATCCGTACTATCAGTACTCGCAACCTAGTCCACAACTGTCCTTTTTGGCTACTTTGGACCTACCTGACCTGTCCCGCTTGACCAACGACCCCATCTACAATAGAACTAATTGGCCACTTGTTCCGGTGAAACTTCTATCAGATATCCCAAAATTTGATGGTAAGCCGGGTGAGGATCCTAAAAATCATGTGATGACATACCACCTATGGTGTTCATCCAACTCCTTGATGGATGACTCGATCCGTCTTAGATTGTTTCAAAGGACTCTCACCGGTTCAGCTACCAAGTGGTATATCGAACTACCACCCCATTCTTTTCCTGATTTTGGTTCTCTGGCTATGAAATTTTTGACTCACATCCAGCTACCTATACGGTACGAAACTGGTACAGAGCTTTTAACCTCACTCCGTCAGAATACCGCTACTCATATCTCAGACCATATACATGAGTGGCGAAGGAGACAACATCTTATTAAGGCTCTTATTCCAGATCAACTCCTAGCAGACTGGTTTACGAAGTCTCTCATTCCTACCATAGCACGAGATGTTTCCATGGGTGGTGCTATCACTGAAGAACAAGCCATCGCTCGTGCCCATTTGCTAGACTTAGTCTATGCTCAATATGACACGTTGTTTGATATTCTTCCCGACGCGCTTCGCAACACTTATGACCCCGCAAAAACACCCAAGGGACCCTAAGCCGATGGCATCATTGGATCCCTTCACACCCAGCCTTCCTCTCAAACTGTTGGTTCGTCAAACCCCCAGGGTTCTTCCCCATCACCAACACAGGCTGGCCACAACACCACCAAATCATCCACTCTTGCTGTCACCGAAGAAGTGAATTCTGTTTCATCAGCTTCACCTCAAAAGTCTGGTGGTAAGAAAAAGAACAAAGGGAAACCTAAGAAATCTTCCACCCAACAGGAACAAAAGAGCACCCTTGATGATACCAAACAGAAAAGGAAGTTGAAGTATCCTTGCTTACTGTGTGGTGATGATCACTTTTCTAAAGAGTGCCCCCATAGAGACGAAGTTCAAAAGTTTCTTAAGGGAAAATCCACACCCGCAATTCTCAACGATCCCTTCCCTGCTCAAAATCAACAGTCGATCGCTCACACTTCTTCTTCCCAAGGAGAAGCATCCACCACCGCACATGCTCTCATGATGCGTAGTGAAACTATCAACTTGAACACCCGTTATCGTTTGTATGAATCCGTTCCAGCCAAGGAACCCATTTGAAGTAATACTGAAAAAGATTCCACTTCGATGCCTGACGTCACCATACCGGCTGCTCCTCTCACCATTGAGAAGCCCTCGTTTGAGTCAGTGTTGCGTCCACCCAAGAGCATGATTAGAAAATCGGTTTTCAATCCTAATGCTCGGGCTGCTCAAAACTACAACATTGTAGAGGACCTAGCACAAGATCCTTGTGCTATGTCGACGCTCGAGGTCTTGCAAAACTGTCCGAATCAATGCAAGACTCTCCTCGTTGCCATCGGTGCAGTCGAGCTGGATTCATTGAATACCATTATGTTCCGGTTAGAATACTTCAAACCGAGGCTCTACCATCAATTGGCATTTCAAGTTTCCACAAACATTGCTGGGAAGATAATCCATCGTACCGTTTTGGACGAAGGTGCCTTTACGTCAGTCATGTCGATCGCATGTTGGAGAGCCATTGGCTCTCCCGAGTTGAACTGTTCTCCTACCACTTTGAGAGCCTTTGAAGGCGTGGATTTCAACCTCATGGGATATTACAAGCTTTACCAGTTGAGCTGGGGGGCAAGACTGCAACCCTTAACGTGGAAGTGGTCGCTGCCTCGTTAGATTATAAAATTCTTCTTGGCCGTAATTGGTTTTACGCGATGACTGCAGTCGCATCATCTGTCTTCTACATAGTACAATTCTCCCATCAAGGCTGAATTGTCATAGTCGACCAATTAGATTTCTGCACACCTGACACCACTACTCACCCGGGCGATAACGTTCCTTTGATTGGACAATCTTCATAAAAGTATGAGAGTGTGGGGGTCGGACTCCTTAAGGATTCATCTCTTATGGGCGTCTTTCCTACTTCAGATCCCGCAAACCATGTTTCCACGGTGAACATGATCTCCTCGCAGATTTCATCTATTCCTAACTCCACTGATTCATGGCTTGTACCTGATGAAGCCACCACACATCTGATTGGAGACACCATGCCTCTGTCACCTGTTGAACTCACGTATGAGGCTATCCAATTAGCATCGGAGGACCACTTCGCTGTGGCCTCCACCTCCTGTTCTCTACAACGGACACCATCTGATCCTCTGCTACAGACTTTTCATTCTGACGAGTTCATTATGGAAATCATGAGTGCACATGATCCTCCGTGGGAAGACCTCCACCATCGTTCATCTTTCCTTCCTTTCTTGGATACTGTGGAGAACAACATTCACACCATATTTACACCGGACATCTACTCTGGCTCTCAGTCCTCGATACTCACATGTCGAACGGACTCTGAAGACAACTTAGCAAACATTGAGCTTACCACTTTGATAGACATTTCAGTTACTCCTGGTGTAGTAGAACACATTCAGTTAGGCCAGAAGTGTTCCCTTGAATAAGTCACTGCTGCCACAACCTTATTCAAGTGATTCTGAGACGTGTTTGCTTGGACCTACAAGGAGATGCCTTGGATAGACCCCTCCATTGTTTTACACGAAATTAAAACCTATCCCGATGTCAAACCCGTCCGCCAAAAGTTGCGACTGGTACACCCTCGGAAGACTGTGGCAATCAAGGCAGTGATTGAGAAACTCTTGAAGGATGACTTCATTTACCCTGTCCTGTTGATAGAGTGGGTCTCAAATGTCATCCCTGTTAATAAAAAGTAGGGGTCCATCTGTGTTTGTGTCGATTATCGGGATCTCAACAAAGCTTGTCCCAAGGACAACTACCCGACTCCTTTTATTGACCAGATTATCGACAATTGTGCTGGAAGTGTCATTTTTTCATTTATGGATGGTTTTTCCAGATACAACCAAATTGAGATCCACCCCACCAACCAACACAAGACTGCATTCATCTGTCCTTGGGGAACGTTTGCATATCGTAAACTTCCGTTTGGTCTTAAAAATGCTGGTGCCACATTCCAGTGGGCCATGTCGTATGCCTTCCATGATGTGAAGGACTTTGTGGAACCCTACTTGGATGACCTTCCTACCCACTCAAAGCAGCGTGAGTTCCACTTAGATCATCTGACGACCGTTTTCCTCAGATGTAGGCGGTACAATATCCGTTTGAATCCTCACAAGAGTATTTTTTGTGTCGAGTCCAGACGCCTCCTAGGCTTTATCGTCTTGAAAGATGGGATCCGTATTGATCCCTCGAAGGTGGAAGCCATCATCGCTCTTCCACCTCCAACCAAGATTATGGAACTTCAGAGTCTGCGAGGAAGAGCAACTTATTTACGACGCTTCATTTGTAATTTCGCGCAAAAGACGCAGGGATACATGAGATTGATGAAAAATGACGTCCCGTTCATTTGGGATGACCAAGCTCAACAATATTTTGATAGTTTGAAACATTCCATTACGCATGCCCCTGTGCTCCAACCGCCGAATTACTATTGAGATTGCATTCTATATCTCACCGCTTCTGACACCACTATCGCCATGGTTTTGGTGCAGGAATGTTAGATTTTGAGCATTAATTGATCAATACGATCTAGGATCTTATCTGAGAGAATAACATATACAACATATCAATCACAAGAGACAATCACAAGAGACAATAGACACAGAGTTTCCTTGGGGAAAACCAATAAGGTGAAAAATCCCAATAACTTCCTCAGAGATAGATAGAGCAATGATACAAAACCCAAGCATAAGAGATAGTCTCCTAGAAACTTCTCCTCCTCCACTTGTGCACCACTCTCACATGAGAGAATAAGTGAGTAAGTGAATGATCCAATAGAGTGCTCCCCGCACTCTATTTATACTTGACTTGACTTTCCTAATAAATTAGCAGGGCCGACTTCTCTAGGAGAGTCTAATAATCCATGGTAACTCCATTCAGGGCCGACCCCATACATGGTGGTCTAATAACCCATCACATGCAAGTTGCGACACTTGCGACACTTGTAAATACAAATGATGACACTTCCGTATAGATGAATAATAACATCTCTATAGGAGTACAATATAAATATATGAAATACATTATGAAGTTACAAATACATCAACATTCTCTCTTAACTAGGAAGGTATTTCTCGACACAAATCTGCTAGCACAAGTCTTCTTCTTTGGATCATCGTCACTATATCATCGTCATCGAATCATCATCATCAAATCATCATCATCATCACTGCTGCTGCTATCTCAATCAATCTCTAATCTACTCGTCATAGGAAGTTCTACCGAGCGAGCCCTTTTTCATGCTGGATGTAGGCCTAGCCTCCATGTAGGTCTTCATCATCTCTGCGAGCAAGCCATCAAGTAGGTACATCTCAAGACTGATTACACTACCTCTACAAAACCTGCAAGATCTCCCAGGACTGATTATATGTCAGTGCAAAACCTGCCAAGAGCATCCTAGGACTTATTATATTCTTATGTAAAACCTATCAATATCTCCCAGGACTGATTATATGCCACTGCAAAACCTGTCAAGAGCATCCTAGTAATTATTATATGCTTATGCAAAACCTGTCAAGATCTCCTAGGACTGATTATATGCCACTGCAAAACCTGTCAAGAGCATCCTAGGACTTATTATATGCCTCTGCAAAACTTGTGTACCCTACTGTCACATCATCGTCTTCAGGTCACCACATAGTCCATGGAGCACAACCCAGATGCACACACAACACAACACTTACACTCACCGGCATGGAAGGACTTTCCTATGACCATCTGGGAAAGGATCAGTACTTATATCAACGACCATGGAAGGACTTTCCTCTGACCATGTCGGAAAGGATACAAAAATTACGTCACGACCATGGAAGGAATTTCCTCTGACCATGTCAGAATAGCTACGCCCAGTGCTTACATCTCACCATGGAAGTACTTTCCTCTAACCATGTGAGAATGGCCCAGCCCTTACATCTGCACCATGGAAGGACTTTCCTCTAACCATGTGAGAATGGCCCCAGCCCTTACATCTACACCATAGGAGGACTTTCCTACCACTATGTGAGAATGGCTCCAGCCCTTACATCTACACCATAGGAGGACTTTCCTACCAGTATGTGAGAATTGCTCGTGTGCATCTGTGTCTCCGGACTCATCACTTCCTCTTGGAAGGAATCTCAATCTGAAGTACACTAAGTCTCTCTCTGAAGTACTCAAACTTCACACTGGACAGCGGCTTGGTCAACACATCGGCTATCTACTCGTCTATCGCAACATACAGGAGCTTCACTGCTCCTCTCTACACCATATCCCTGATATAGTGATACTTGATCTCAATGTGCTTCGACTTGTCATGGAACACCGGGTTCTCCGACAACTTCACACAACTTTGGTTGTCGCAATATATACAAGTAGCACTCAAATGGAGATCAAACAAATCAGACAGTAGCTTCCTAATCCATACTGCCTCACAACTAGCCAAACAAGCTGCGACATACTCTGCTTCGGCTGTACTAAGTGCCACATAGGACTGCTTCCTGCTAAACCAAGAGATCATACCGGATCCCATACTGAAGCAGCACCCCGAAGTGCTCTTCCGATCAATGGCACTGCCTACCCAATCTGAATCAACATAACCCTCCAGGTTAAACTTTTGATTCGCATCATACTTGAGCCCACAGTCAACTGTACCCTTTAGGTACCTCAGAATATGTTTTATAGCAACCAGGTGAACACCTCTGGGATCCGTCAAGAACTGGCTCGATGTGTTCACCGCAAAGCAAATATCTGGTCTCGTATTCGTCAGGTACATCAAGGACCCAATCATCTGACGATACATCGTGGCATCAACCGGCTCAGATGAAGCATCACACAGAAGCTTCAGGTTCGATGCCATAGGTGTGGCCATGGCCTTGTAGTCCATCATCCCAAACCTCTTCAGGATCTCTACTGCATACTTCCCTTGTCCAAGGAAGATTCCATCTGCACTCTGCCACACCTCCATACCTATAAAGTAATGCATCATCCCCAAGTCCTTCATCTCGAACTCGGCAACAAGCTTCCTCTTCGTGTCGGCAATCAACCTATCCTTACCTGTCACAAACAGGTCATCCACATACAATAGTAGTATCACTAGATTTCCTTCCTCAACCTTGTAGTAAATATTGGAATCCGATTTACTCTTGGTAAAGCCCAAACTGGATAGGAAGCTATCTATCCTTCCATACCAGGTCCTGGGTG
Source organism: Larix kaempferi (assembly GCA_027924585.1). NCBI lineage: Eukaryota > Viridiplantae > Streptophyta > Pinopsida > Pinales > Pinaceae > Larix > Larix kaempferi. The sequence continues at coordinate 10,895,989 of BSBM01000461.1, forward strand.
CCTGTTTCAAACCATACAGGGATTTCTTCAGTTTACACACACGAGTCCCTTTGTCATGTGTCTCAAACCCGAGTGGCTGCTCCACATACACTTCCTCTTCAACTACACCATTCAAGAAAGCTGTCTTGACATCCATCTGGTGTACCTTCCATTTTATCACTGCAGCCAAAGCAAGTACTGACCTAATGGAAGTGTATCTGGCTACAGGAGAAAAAGTCTCTTCATAATAAATCCCTTATTTCTAGGAGAAGCCACGAGCTACAAACCTAGCTTTGTATTTCTCTATGCTGCCATCTGTAGCATGCTTGATCTTATAGATCCACTTGGAAGTCACCACAGACTTCCCATCTGGGCTTGGGACTACATCCCAAACATGATTCTTCATGATCGACTGGTATTCCTCGACCATGGCATCCTTCCATTCTTTCTTTTTCATTGCTTCTTCATAACTGGAAGGTTCTTTGTTCATAATGTCACAGAGTAAGGCAACATAGCTGGTGTGTGATCTTGTCCTTATCCTTTCTCTGTGTTCCTCTTCTAGAATGCCATACCTTTTTGCATCTTGAATGAGCTCTCTAGCCCATCCTGGTTTCCTATTGTGAGAGTTCTTCTCACGGGGTGGATCTACAGGTTCTTGTGGATCTTCCATTTCATGATCTTCTTTAGGAATTGCTTCATTCATGGTGGTGTCTTGTGTTCTGGATATTCTGGGTTCTTCATTGTCTTCAACAGGTGTCTTCTTTGATTTGATGTTTGCTGAGCTTTCATCAAATGTTATATCCATGTTGATATCAATCTTATTGAATCCTGGAAAGTAGATTTTGTAAGCCTTCGAGCTTTCATTGTAACCCACGAATATGCCCTTCTTTCCTGAAGGATCTAGTTTTGTCCTCTTTTATTTTGGAATGTGTGTGTACACTGGACAACCAAATATTCTGAGATGGCTAACTTCTGCCTTCTTTCCAGTGAACACTTCTTCTGGAGTTTTGTTGTCAAGTATCTTATGAGGTGTTATGTTCTGCACATATACAACTGTCCTTGCTGCTTTTGCCCATAAGTGCATAGGTAGATCTTGGTCATGAAGCATTGCCCTAGCTGCTTCCATGATTGTCCTATTCTTCCTTTCGGCAACCTCATTCTGTTGTGTATTGTAAGGAGTAGTCAAATCCCTCTTAATCCCTGAATCACTGCATGTAGGCACCATCCTTATGTGTGTCGACAAGTGTAATTTTTTTTATTTTTATTTTTAAACTAAGTCTTTCTCACTATCCAAAATTTTAAGTTTATTTCACTAGTTTTATGTCAACCAATTCCCGCACCAACTCTCCGATCAATTTAATTAGTTTATCATCTAAGCACTACTATATTACATTCATTGAGTTAATTGACTTCAATTCCTAAAATTGATTAATATCCCAACACAGGTCACATTTATCTAAGGCATTGCAACTATTTACTAAAAAGATAAAATACTTGTCACTTTTATAAATATAATCCCATAATTGAAAGTTCAACTAATTCTAAAACATTCCTTTAAATAACATTGTGCAATTATATGTTCAAGAAGTAAGCACTTTTCATTTTTATAGGTATGACCCATTAATTATGAACTAGAATAATTATAAGGTATTCCCTTGAATCATGTTGCATTTATATACTAACTAAATAATGTGTTCTTCCTTTTCATAAAGATAACCCAAATATTTATAAACTAGGTTGATTCTAAGTCATTCATTTAAAGTCATAATTGCAAATATAAATTAACTGAATAAGGTGCTTTTCCTATATGTATATATATATGTTTTATTTTAAAACATAATTTAAAACTAGCATAATGAAGGTCTATTTAAACTAGCAAGTGAAATGTTTTCATGTCACCAATTCATAACATAATTACTCTTGATCCTATACCAACGTTAATTCCACAACATAATTATGAAAACATAACTAAGTTTTAAAAGGCAATGTCACTATTCATATCCAATTCTTTATAAAATAATACTTGTAAAGAAAAATCCACCATATTTTGATATTCATGCTTTCCTAAGTCAAATTCAAAAATTTCCTAAAGCACATACTTGCATTCGTTTTCTAACTTAATAGTTGTTAGGATTGTATCCTAGATATTAAGTATAATTGAATTTTAAAGCTAAATTTTACATTTGAATTTCAACTAATTTAAATTTTACATTTATAATTTAATTTTAAAGCTAAAGTTAATGGAATTAAATTATAAGGAAGAATTAAGTATAATTGAATTTTAAAGCTAAATTTTACATTTGAATTTCAACTACAATTATACTTATAATTTAATCCATAAGATCCTTTTTAGGATGTCATGAACTGGGTAATTTGAAACTCAAAAGGTTTAAAAGTAATGCCGATGGATATGAGATTTAATCCAAACCAGTTCTTAATATTCCCACACCTTCTCATAGGAGGCTAAAACATTCAAACAAGGTTCGATCTATGTCACAGTCTTGTAACCGCTAAATGCATCGAGATGTAGAGATTACAGAGTTTCAATCCAAATATAAATCAATGTCAAAATTTTAGATCTGGAAATCGGATCTCGGACAAACATCATTTCGCAGAGATAGATCTAGTTTCGAATCTCCATATGCCGAGAATTGACACAGTTTCAATTAAAAATCAAAATCAATGTCGAATTTTAGATTTGAAAATCGGGTCTTGGATAAACATCAACACGCAGAGATAGATCTGGTTTCGAATATCCATATTCAGAGATTTTGACAGAGTTCAATTAAAAATCAAAGTCGAATTTTTAAATCTGGAGATTGGGTCTTGGATAAACATCAACACGCAAAGATAGATCTAGTTCGATTATCCATATGCCGAGATTTGACAGAGTTCAATTAAAAATCAAAGTCGAATTTTTAAATCTGGAAATCGGATCTTGGTTAGACATCAACACGCAGAGATAGATCTAGTTCGATTATCCATATGCCGAGATTTGACAGAGTTCAATTAAAAATCAAGGTCGAATTTTTAATTCTGGAAATCGGATCTTGGATAGACATCAACACGTAGAGATAGATCTAGTTCGATTATCCATATGCCGGGATTTGACAGTGTTCAATTAAAAATCAAGGTCGAATTTTTAATTCTGGAAATCAGGTCTTGGATAAACATCAACACGCAGAGATAGATCTAGTTCGATTAAGATCAAAAGAAATAGCACAGTTAGGAAAGACAGGATTATAAATACATGAAACCCAGACCGAATTATAATTGTATTTATTTGGATCTCATTGTATTCTAGAAAATTTAAATATGTAAGTCCTGAAACAGAGTTAAAATTTCTCAAGGAGCTCAAATTGATTACAATGTATTTACCTATGATCCGATAGCATTCTTGAAATTTTAAATACATGTATATATTGAAAGCAGAGTTATATATTCCATAACAATCTCAGGTCGAATACACTAATAGTGAATTGTATTCTCAGATATTTAAAGGCATATATATATTGATAACAAAATTAACAAATACATTAAAAACACAGTCGTTAGATCGATCATATCATATACAGAAAACAATATTGAAAGCCATTGAACCTGGTTCGTTTTGTTGAGTCCGAGATGGAGTAGATATTTGATGTAACAACCAATCTGATTATTCGATTAATCCAGCTTGACGAAGTACCGTGTGATCCCTCGGTTGACCTCCCTACCGTATCAGGGTTACTCTACTTCACCCTGAACCTCCGAGCTAATGAGGTCGTAAGAACACACAAGATGACCTCCTGAAATGATCTCCTAATCCCCGTTCCGGCTACTCCCAACTCCAAGGATCATAACATAATTCAAAATTATGATAACCATCCAGCATTAGGGAGCAAGAGATCCTTTCTCTCCTCCTCCTCCCTCATATAGCAAATTCTTGTGTGCCATGTGTCTGTCCATGCACAAGTTTAATTTAATTTAATATTTTAATTTCCAATATTCTCAAATACATGTGTCTCAATGTTTTTAATGTGCACCTAATTCCCTAAATCAGTGGAATTTAGGTGTAGAAGAGTCCTACTCTTCCTTTGGTTCTCTTTTAGTTTACTTCATATCTTTTGAGTAAACTAATTGTTTTTATTTGTTTAATTTCTTTTAATAAAAACTTATAAAGAAACTGTTTATCTTATTTATTAAAAACTAAATCCACACCAAGTTTAAAAGTTGTTTTTATTATATATATATATATATATATATATATTTTTTTTTTAATAATATATATATATATATATATATATATATATATTTTTTTTTTTTATAAAATATATATATAAACATATATATATATATATTAAATTTAAATTCTTTATAAAAAGATATTTGCAAACTTTGAAATCTATACTTCTAAAAGGATTTCACTTACAATGCCCCTAGTTAACTTTGGTTTTTCTCATTTTTATAAAGTAGATAAGTGAGATATTTTAAATTAAACAAATTGTTTTTGTTTAGTTCTTTTTTAGTTTCTTTTTTTTTATAATTCTCTTTTTCTCTAAATAAAATAAGGAATATTATTTTACTTTAATTGTCTTTTAATTTAAAGTTACTCGAATTTATTTTTCACAAGTTCTCAATTTCTTCCTTTAAATAATATTATCTTTTCTTATCCAGGTGCCTCTTTGGTGGGCCCTTCCGACGGTTCCACTCCTTTCTTTCTTATGGGGAGTACTATGTAGCGACCGGGAATCGTTACCGTGATCTCTCAACTACGCTCCTTGGAGACTAAGGGATGTTGAGGGATAAGACTCTCCTTATTGTGTGCCCCTCAACTCATCGTACGCAACCAAATCGTTATGGTCTTGCCCGTACGGCATACGCTTCCCCGGGTGAAATGAAACGGCTTCGCCCGTGCGTGAATTGCTAATTCGGGGTCGATAGTCAGTCGTCGTACCCCTAAGTGTTCTTACTGTTCTTACGACCCCTATAATTCCATTATGGGTCAGTCGGTAAATCGTCTTACCTGCCACTTCACACACACTCAAACGCATATTAGTAGCGCTGCACTATAAAACATTTGTATCATCCTTTTTATTTTCTCTGTCAGTCGAGTATAAACAAATCATCATTTTTCATTTCAAGTAATTTCAACATTCATCATTTTTCATTTTCTCAGTCAGTTGAGTATATTCATAAATCATCATTATTCATTTCAAGTAATTTCAACATTCATCATTTTTCATTTTTTCAGTCAGTCGAGTATATTCATAAATCATCATTTATCTAACCATTTTTATTTCACATATAAAATCTAAAGCAATCATTCATGGTTCAAGTTTTTATAACTTCGGGTCACTTCAAACCAGTGCCCTCAAAATAGTTAAATCAGTCGTAGGTCTCAAAAGTAGTCTGATCAGTCATAAGTCTCAAATCATAAGTCTAAAATAATCAATCAATCATAAGTGTTGAGGCGGGCATTACACTGCATAGCTTCTTGAAGTCTCCTGAAGTAAATTCTCCGCCATTGTCGGATTTGAAGATCTTGATCTTCATATCAGTTTGATTTTCTATCAAGCCCTTGAATTCCTTGAACTTGTCAAACACTTCATCTTTGTTCTTCAAGAAGTAAACCCAAGTCTTCCTAGAAAAATCATCAATGAAGGAGACATAGTATACATACCCACTCAGAGAACTGGATGACATTGGACCGCATACATCAGAGTGGATAATTTCCAAGATTCCTTTTGCCTTGCTTCCACTACTTGGAAATGTCTTCTTTGTGTTCTTTCCCTTTGCACAACCTTTGCAAATGTCTTCATGCTTGGTCTGGATTTCAGGAAGACCTTCCACTGCTTTGCTTGCAATTGGTAGTGCTCTATAGTGCATGTGTGAAAGCCTTCTATGCCAAAGTTCACTTGGCTCTACTGAGTCATGAACCAAGGCTTGTTCTGGTTGGCCCTTCATTTTGTATAATCGTCCCTCTTGCTCTCCAATCACCACTGCATCATCTATAGTTTTACCCTTTGGCCACATTAGGACTTGGCCATCTACAAATGAAACCTTCATGCATTTTGCATCCAATGTAGATATGGAGAGGAGGTTCTTCTTGAGACCTGGAACATATAGTACATCTTTCATCTTCATAGACTTTCCAGAGTCTAGCTTGTAGGAGGCTTCACCACTTCCTTTTATGGGATACTGGTAGTCATCCCAAAGTTTCACCTTGTGGGGTGATCCATGTTCAGATAGGTTCATAAAGGATCCATTGAATCCTGTCATATGTTTTGGAAGCCCCATTGTCTATAAGCCAATCATTGCTTCCATGAGCAACAGTGAGGGCAGAAATCAACACATACTCTTCATCACTTGAAGAATATTCACTTTCTTCCCTAGCCCTCTTCTTGGGAGGTTCATCATCCTCTGCAGTATGAGCATGATGTCTTCTTTTGATGTTCTTCTTCTTGCAAGAGCCATCTTTATTTTTCTTGGGACAATCCTTGGAATAGTGTCCCTTCTCATCGCATGTATAGTAACGGACATAAGACATGTTTCTTCGAGGTTTGGAATCATCCTTCTGATTTTGATGGTGATGCCTTTCTTTCTTGCCATGATGGTGAGCCTTCTTGTCACCATACCTTTTGGAGTGTGCTGTGAGAGCTTGGTCTTCCTTTCCCATCTTCTCTTCTCGAGCTATAATCCGAGCTTCTTCCTGTGAGCATTCTTCCCACAGCCTACTGAAAGAGATAAGTTTCTTCCTAGCACAAATTCCTTGGATAAAGGAATCCCATGACCTATGAAGTCCATTAAGAGTGGTCATTACCACTTCTCCATTTTCTATATCTTCTCCCACAGCTTCAAGTTGTTCTTTTATCTAGGAGACCCTTGAGAAATAGGACTGCATAGTCTCCGCATTCTGGATCTTAATATTCTTCAATTGATTCCTCAAGGTCATCTTCCAATTTATGTTCTTCCCTTCAAATAGCTTAGTTTAGGAATCAAACATCTCCTTAGGTGTCTTCAGAGATGACACATGTGGTATGAGATGGTCTTTGATAGAATCAACAATGATCCTTTTAGCCTTGACCAAGTTTATCTTATGTAAGGCCTTAACCTCTTCTCCCTCTGGGACAGGGACCTCTTCACTTATGTAAGTGTCTAACTCATTCTCTTCTAGGATTAACCCAATCCTATACTTCTAGGCTTGGAAGTTATCAGCCCCTTCAAGCTTATCCTCAAGCTTGGTGTGGTGAGACATCTTAAAGAGTTCTTAAAATGGAAATAGAAAAGATTTAGGTCTTACCACTTGATTTGCTGAAAACTGGATCTGGTGCTGGATTAGGGTTTGTTAGAGAAACCCTAAAAATTCAAACTTTGAATTTCAAACTTATGAAAGGATAGAAAGATGCGCCTTGATGAGATGATCAAGCTGGTATACTCAAAATTTGAAAACTGCAAAGTTTCACCCTTCAAAATTGCTTTTGAATCTTCCGGAGTCACTAGGCAGGACCCTGAATTAGGGTTTGAGTTTCCCGGAGCTTCACCCAACCAAAAAGTTCGATCCAAAGATCTAAACTTTGATTTTTCCAAGGAGCTTCCAGCTGTGGTATCAGATTTCAGAAATCCCAATTTTTGCAGAAACCCTAATTTTTAGGTCAAAAATTGAAAGTGCTCAAAATTGAATTCTGATTGGACAGAAAGATGCGCCTTGCTGAGGAGAGTCAATATAGCCTCCTTCCTTTCAAGATCTGTAGAGAGAAACCCAAAAATTAAGAAGCCTTAGCTTCCGTAACCGCACAGTGTCTTCTTCTCAGGTTAGCTCTGATACCATGTTAGATTTTGAGCATTAATTCAATATGATCTAGGATCTTATCTGAGAGAATAACATGTACAGCATATCAATCACAAGAGACAATAGACACAGAGTTTCCTTGGGGAAAACCAATAAGGTGAAAAACCCTAATAACTTCCTCAGAGATGGATATAGCAATGATACAAAACCCAAGCATAAGAGATAGTCTCCTAGCAGCTTCTCCTCCTCCACTTGTGTGGCACTCTCACATGAGAGAATAAGTGAGTAAGTGAATGATCAAATAGAGTGCTCCCCGCACTCTATTTATACTTGACTTGACTTGCCTAATAAACTAGCAGGGCCGACTTCTCTAGGAGAGTCTAATAACCCATGGTAACTCCATTCAGGGCTGACCCCATACTTGGTGGTCTAATAACCCATCACATGCAAGTTGCGACACTTGTGACACTTGTAAATACAAATGACGACACTTATGTATAGAGGAATAATAACATATATATAGGAGTACAATATGCATATATGAAATACATTCCGAAGTTACAAATACATCAACAAGGAAGACCAGAACGCCCAAGAACATGTGATATACTATGCAAGTAAAGGTCTCATTGATGCTGGAACTCACTATTCACATGTTGAGAAGCTTGCTCTCGCGGCAGTCATAGTCGTGCAGAAGTTTTGACATTACATTTTGCTTCGTACCACCACCATCATCGCTGATTCAAACCCCATGTACCACTTTTTGACTTGTCAGGTACTTGGGGGCAAGTATTCACGCTGGATCGTGATACTGCAGGAATTTGATCTTCTTTTCGAAAAAGCCAAGTCGAAAAAGTCTTTGGTGTTTGCTGAGCTCATCTATGAGCTCCCCTGTACTGATGTAGAATCTGAGCCAATGACTCTTTTTCAGATGAATCATTGTTTCTTATCAGTACATCTGATCCGTGGTATGGAGATATCACATTGTATCTTCAAACCCAACGTTTCAGCCCTGAATTGTCTCGTGACGACTACCGTCACATACGCCACCATGCAAAGTATTACCTGATCATCAGTGATACTTTGTACCGTCATGGTATCGACTCTATTCTTCGACATTGTCTGACTCATGACGAGGCTGAACACGTTCTGAATGACTGTCATGCTGGGGCGTGTGGCGGTCACCTCTCTGGGATGGCTATAGCCCAGAAGATTCTTCACGCTGGATATTATTGGCCGTCTATCTTCAAAGATTGTATCGAGGCTGTAAAAAAATGTCCTCCATGTCAACATTTTCATACGAAAAAGCGCACCCATCCCGCCCCATTACACCCAGTTATTGATGTTGGCCCCTTTGCTAAATGGGGCATTGATTTCATGCATTGTAAGCCTACCTCAGCTGGGGGGCATAGTTACGTCATTGTAGTTGCAGACTACTTTACAAAGTGGGCCGAGGCAATGCCTACATACAAAAACGACGGCAAGACCGCCACACTCTTCATGTTTAATCATGTAATAGTGCGGTTTGAGGTTCCTCAAGCGATAGTTACTGACCATGGTTCTTGCTTTATGAACCATATGGTTGACCAGTTGAGTGATAGATTGGGTTTTTTCCATGAAAACTCAACACCGTACTATCCACAATCGAACGGATAGGTCGAGGCCATTAACAAGGTATTTAAAACTATGGTCCAACGTATGGTGGGTACGCACAAGTCCAATTGGCATAACATGCTCTTCTCCGCACTGTGGGCTTATTGAACCTTCGTTAAAACCGCCATTGGATTTACTCCCTTCCAACTAGTGTATGGATTGGAGGGGGTCCTTCCTATTGAGTGCGAGATTCTGTCCCTCAAGCTCGCCATCGAACTTCTCCCAAACACTACTGCCGAGGAATAACGCTTCCTCTACCTAGCTAAGCTGGACGAAACTCGTCGAGATGCTGCTCTTTCCAACGAAGCTCATAAGAAACACATCAAAGCACAGTACGACAAGTCGGTACAACCTCACACCTACAGCGAGGGAGATTTGGTCCTCACATACGACCAAAAACATGATAAGTTGGGGGCAGGAAAGGTTGAGTTCATGTGGCATGGACCTTACATAGTGAAACACGTCTTAGAGAAGCGAGCTTATGAGCTTGAAGAATATGGCAGGATATCTTTGGGTGAGCCCCGCAATGGTCTCTACCTGAAGAGGTACTATGCTTGAGTCTTTCACGCATAAGTACTTTTGTATATAATGTACATGGCATGTGTGTGTTTTTTTTGTGATGTGACGATTTGATTTTTTTTTGCGTGTTTAGGTCTTGTTTCGTTTCTTATACCGTGTTCTATCTGCATGTGCAGATTGAAACGTGCTATGGATTCACGGACTATGCCAGCCGGCATACCCGTAACCTTGCTTCGACAGCTTGGGTACTCTATTCACCCACTGGTGAGCTCATCAGCTCAGGGGGAATGTGTCTAGGTTTCGCGACCAACAATGTTGCAAAATATCAAGCAGTCATTGGAACCCTAACTGACGATATTTCTTTGGGTATGGACCATGTTGTCATCCACTTGGATTCTCAACTAGCGGTCTCTCATCTTAACCGAGTCTACGCCATCCGCGATCCTACCATACTCCGTCTCTATAGACGAGTTCGTCTTCTAGAAAGGTCCTTCGAGTCCATTCACTACCTGCACATTCCACTAGACGTGAACACAGTTGCCGACTCTATGGCCAACTTCATCTTAGATTGGTACATTGCACACACACAAGTATATTTATGAATTGTTAAAAGTAGACATAACATGTAAATAACTCATTTGATAAGAAAACACATAAATAAGATCGCACCATTCATCCATTTAAAACACATAATGTATAAACTGTTGGAATGTTTGTATATATATCATCATAAAAAAGTAGTGCTGGTACAAAATCTGAAGCATAACGGCTTTCAGTGAGTCTCTACAAAATCTGAAGCCTCATAGCTTTTAGTAAGTACAAAAATCTGAGGCCTTTGAGCTCTCTGTACATGATAACAACATCAGGCGTAGTGCCTGGCACGTACACCGCTAGGTTTAACAGCTCTATCCTGTTGAGTGTGGAAATAGTCAACCATTCTCGTAACCTTGCGAAGCAACATGGAGATGCTCCAACCGTATACACCTGCATGGGTTGTGGTACCTCATCTACCGTCGGCTCGAGAATGTCTAATGTCAACCCACTCAGGTTCGCGTAGACTCCATCCATCTCTACGATGGCAACATGTACGGCTGGAGCCATGACTGCTCCCTCTTCTCTCTCCTCGCAAGAAGAGAGACTCCTATTGGTCGTACGGGGCCCACGTTTGCACACACATGTTGTTAACTCGTCAACACTATAAAAAAAAATCATAAATGCACAAAACTAAAAGTACAAGGGTTATTGTTCTTACCTATGTCTCCCCATGCTGCTCCCTCAGGTAGTACCAAGTCTGGGTCATCTCTATAGTCCGTACCACTATACGGGTAATCCTCTACCATAAGTAACTGGCCCTCTAGGTAGCTGGAGAAATCAGTGCCATATGAGATGATGGAGCCCCCACCATGTCGGGCCATCACCTCTGTCCATCTAGCCATGTGAGGATCCCTAGGATCCTTGTCATCCAATGGCACCTGCGGGCGCATAAGGGGAACCCGCTCCAAGAGGAATGAGATCACTATCAATCCGTAGCCGAACTGTTTGAGCTCTCCTCGCCGACACTTGGTCAGCTGAGCTCGAACGTTCGTGAGGAGTCCCTCGCACCAGTTGAAGATATTTAGAGACACGCAGTCCTCCGCATATAGCATCTGAGACCGAGTATCCAAGTGAGGAGCCCGATTCCCTGCTATCCTCGTAATGGTGAAAAGAATGGCACACAACGGACGCTCTCTCACATCTTTTATGGGAATCTTCCCACTAGAAGCACGAGTGTGAGGAGTGCAGTGCTGTAGGATCATGTCCTCCATGGTCCAATCACTTCCCTGTGATCCAGTAAGAAGCACATTGTCCCCCCTCCGAGACAATCCAGTTAGAAAGTAGATGTCCTCGACATCTATAGTAAGCACGTGCTCACCAATCACAAAATACTATTGAGCCGCATCCCAACATCTAAGCATATGCGTCAATAGGGGGATTTAGGCTCTCATGCACTAGATATGGAAGAATTTTAGAATACCATAGCTCCTCAGCGCCGTCACACACAATGGATCATTTTCAATTTTCATATCATCTACCTCATGCTCCCGTTCACGCCATTCCAAGACCATTTTGGCTACTTGTAACCTACTAAAAGGAGAGTTTAAACACTGTTAATACTCACTTCAACCACTGAAAGGTAATTTTTTGGGCTTGGTTTGATGGTTGGGATGGACGTTTCTGCCGTCGCACCCCGTCAATTATGACAGTGCGACATTGTCCCACTTCCCGTTAAGGCCACTTGCGACGACCCGGGGACGTAATAGCCCTCCACAAATTCACTCAAAACCCAAAAAAATGAACCAAAATAAAAAATGTAAACCACTACAATTATGCTGGATGAAGTTTAGAGTTACCTGCTCCGGACGGTGGGTGGAATGGTTGCTCGTAGCTCCTGGAATCGACAAGTGAAGTTTTGGCTCCAAATGGCACTTCTCCTCCCAAATTTGGCAAATGAAAGGAATATTTGTTTTTCAAATATTTGATGCCTTTAGGTCATTTGCTATAGTTTAAATAATTTTTTATTGCATTTGAACACTCGGTCGACCATTTGACCTAGTTTCCGAGTGTACAGGAGTCATTAAGTGTCTTTTTATGCCGCTTTCGTGTTGGAACGATCATCTCAGGTATGAACACCCCTTGTGTATTTTGTCGTTATCTTTTCATTCATTAGATTGTAATTATTTAATGATAATAAGCTTACTCTTTGATCTTTCTCGTGCTCTTGAAACTATGAGAATAAGTTACCGAGTTACGATTTATCACTATTCTGGGCTCGTTAAACTCCTACGGAAAAGGACCCCCCCCCGGAGTCTATCTTTAAGCTCCTTTTAGGCTCTCGAAATACGAAAAGATTGCCAAGTGAACTTGTCGCATTCACACTTGTTAAAGAATTTAAATGGCCGTCTTCCTGGTGATAGTTTACCCCTTTTTCGGACCAGGGGGCACTACTTACGAAAAAGGTATACTACAGCCAATCATGACTGGAAGAGTCCTCTCCCGCTTTGTTTTACCCATTTCAGGCGATGAGGCTAATTTTACAAAAAAGGACCGTTGGAGTCTTCTTTAGTTCTTTTCAGACTCTCTAAACATGAAATGACGTCCGCGTTTACCTTCTATGGACTCGTTAAACTCTCACACTGAAGGGCCCACCATGGGGTGAACCCCTCCTATCCCAGGTTTGGAAAATATTTGGGATTGGACTCATCTATGAGATGAGCTATACCGAGCATCTGGTTACCCTCATCAAGCTCATAAAAAAACACATGAGGCACTCATCATTCATGATGGGGAAAAAGGAAATCTTTTATGTTACACCCCGTATCAGTGGTAGTACCTAGTTGTTTCTGTTGATGTATTTGTAACTTCGGAAGATATTCTTCTATGTATTACATTTGTACTTTATTGTATATCCCAAAGAGATGTATTATTCCTCTGATTGGAAGTGTCGTCATTTGTAATTGGAAGTGTCGCCATGTGTATTGACAAGTGTCATCATTTGTATTGATGGGCTATTATACCACCAGTGAGGGGTCGGCCCTGATTAGGTCATGTGGTTGGGTTATTAGACTTGAGTAGCAGGTCAAGTCAAGTATAAATAAGAGGCGTGTGTCCCTCATTTTATTCATTTACTCACTTCTCAAGCTCGCATAGTTAAGAGAGAAAGTGGCGCACATGTGGAGGAGGAGGAGCATCTGGTAGAGACACTTATTGGGTTTGATCCTTGTGATCTTGTACTTGGGTTTATTCTATCTCTGAGGAAGTTGCAGGGTTTTTCACCTTCTTGGTTTTCCCCAGTGAAACTCTGTGTATCTTATGTGATTGCTTTTGTGTCTATGATTGATATGCTGTACATGTTATTCTCTTAGAGATCCTAATGATAATGGAATGAAATTATCGAAAATTTAACATGGTATTAGAGCTGACCTAAGAAGAAGGCACTGTGCAGCAACGACAGCTAGGGATTCTTAATATTTGGGTTTCTTTTCACAGATCATCAAAGGCAGGAGGCTAGATTGACTCTCCTTGAAAGGGCACATCTTTCTATCGAGACAGAATTCAATTCTGAGCTTTTTCAGTTTTGGCCCTAAAAATTAGGGTTTCCACAAAAAGTGGAATTTCTGAAATCTAAGACCATAGCTACAAGATCCTTGGAAAAATCGAAGTTTAGAGCTTTGGATCAAATTTTTTGGTTGGGTGAAGCTCCAGGAAACTCAAACCCTAATTCAGGGTCCTCCTTAGTGAATCCGGAAGATTGAAAGCATTTATGAGGGGTGAAAATTTGCAATTTTCAAATTCTGAGTATACCAGCTTGATCAAATCATCAAGGCACATCTTTCCATCCTTTCAGAATTTTGAAATTCAAATTTTGAATTTTTAGGGTTTCTCTTATAAACCCTAATCCAGCTCTAGATCCAATTTTCAGCAAATCAAGTGGTAAGACCTAAAAATTTATATTTCCATTTGAAGTACTCTTTAAGATGTCTCACCACACCAAGCTTGAGGATAAGCTTGATGGAGCTGATAATTTCCGATTATGGAAGTATAGGATTGGGTTAATCCTAGAAGAAAATGATTTGGACATCTCAATAAAGGAAGATGTTCCAGTTCTAGAGGGAGATGAGGCTAAGGCCTTACACAAGAAGGACTTGGTCAAGGCTAAGAGAATCATTGCTGATTCTATAAAGGACCATCTCATACCCCATGTGTCTTCCCTAAAGACATCTAAGGAGATGTTTGACTGCTTGACCAAATTGTTTGAAGGAAAGAACATAAATCGGAAGATGACTCCGCGGAACCAACTGAAAGGGGTAAAGCTTCAGAATGGAGAGACCATTCAATCTTACTTCTCTAAGGTCTCTCAAATCAAGGAACAACTTGAAGCTATGGATGAAGTAGTGGAGAATGGTGAAATTGTGATGACCACATTGAACGGCCTACCTAGGTCATGGGACTCCTTCATCCAAGGAATCTGTGCAAGAAGAAAATTGGTCTCCTTCAGTAGACTATGGGAGGAGTGTTCACAAGAAGAGGCTAGGCTTGTGGCTTGAGAAGAAAATATGGGAAATGAAGATCAAGCTCTCACAGCACACGCCAAGAATGGAAAGTTCAAGAGGGAGCATTCTCATCCCAAGAAACCTTCTCACCACTATAAAAATAGGAAACATCTAAGATGCTTTACATGTAATGAGAAGGGACACTTTGCCTCAGATTGTCTCAAGAACAAGAAGGACAACAACAACAACTTCAACAAGAAGAAGAATGGAAACACAAGAAATATCATGCTCATGCTGCTGAGGATGATGAACCTCCCAAGAAGAAGGCTAGAGCAGAAAGTGATGACTCATCTATTGAAGATGAATATGTTCTAATCTCTGCTCTCACAGGTACTATCTCTCATGGATGTAATGATTGTCTTATTGATGGTGGGGCTTCTAAACACATGACTGGGTTTAAAGAATCTTTTGTAGATTTATCTGAACATGAGTCACCCCATAAGGTGAAACTTGGGGATGACTATCAATATCCCATAAAAGGAAGTGGTGAAGCTTCTTACATGCTAGACTCAGGGAAATCTTTGAAAATGAAGGATGTTCTATATGTACCTGGGCTCAAGAAGAATCTCCTATCCATATAATCTCTAGATACAAAAGGGATTCGAGTTGCATTTGTGGATGGCCAAGTACTCATGTGGCCAAAGGGTAAGACCATAGATGATGCAATAGTGATTGGAGAGCAAGAGGGAGGATTGTACAAATTGAAGGGACAACTTGAACATGCCATGGTACATGAATCCATGGAGCCAAGTGAACTTTGGAATAGAAGGCTTGCACATGTGCACTATAGGGCACTACCAATTGCAAACAAAGCTGTGGAAGGTCTTCCTGAAATCCACTCAAAGCATGAAGGTGTTTGCAAAGGATGTGCAAAAGGAAAGAACACAAAGAAGGCATTTCCAAGCAGTGAAAGAAAAGCAAAAGGAATCTTGGATATTATCCACTCTGATGTTTGCGGTCCGATGTCATCCAGTTCTTTGAGTGGGTATGTATACTATGTTTTTTTCATTAATGATTTCTCTAGGAAGACTTGGGTTTATTTCTTGAAGAACAAAGATGAAGTGTTTGATAAGTTCAAGGAATTCAAAGCCTTGATAGAAAATCAAACAGATAAAAAGATTAAGACTTTCAGATCCAACAATGGTGGATAATTCACTTCAGGTGATTTCAAGAAGTTATGCAGTGATTCAGGGATTAAGAGGGAGTTGATTGCTCCCTACAATCCACAAGAAAATGGATTTGTAGAAAGGAAGAATAGAACTATCATGGAAGCAGCACAGGCAATGCTTCATGACCAGGATCTGCCTATGCATCTATGGGCAGAAGCAGCTAAGACAACTGTATATGTACAGAACATAACACCTCACAAGATATTGGACAACAAGACACCAGAAGAAGTCTTCTCTGGTAAGAAACCTGAAGTTATCCATCTTAGGATATTTGGTTGTCTAGTATACACACACATTCCAAAAGAAAAGAGGACAAAGCTAGATCCTTCAGGAAAGAATGGCATCTTTGTGGGTTATAGTGAAAGCTCGAAGGCTTACAGAATATACTTTCTAGGGTTCAATAAAATTGACATCAGCAGGGATGTAACATTTGATGAAGACTCAGCATACATCAAATCAAGGAAGACACCTGTTGAAGACCATGAAGAACCAAAGGAAACCAGATTTCAAGACACCACTATGAATGAAGGAATTCCAGAAGTAAATCGTGAAATTGAAGATCCACAAGAACCTATAGATCCACCCCATGAGAAGAACTCTCACAAGAGGAAACCTGCATGGGCCAGAGAGCTCATTCAAGATGCAGAAAGGTATGGTATTCCAGAAGAAGAACACAGAGAAAGGAAGAGGACTAGATCACATACCAGTTATGTTGCCCTACTCTGTGATATTATGAACAAAGAACCTTCCAGCTATGAGGAAGCAGCGGAAAAGAAAGAATGGAAGGATGCCATGGTCGAAGAGTACCAATCGATCATGAAGAATGATGCTTGGGATGTGGTCCCAAGACCTGAAGGGAATTCATTGGTGACTTCCAAATGGATCTATAAGATCAAGCATGCTGCAGATGGTAGCATAGAAAAATACAAGGCGAGGTTTGTAGCCCGTGGCTTCTCTCAGAAAGAGGGAATAGACTATGAAGAGACTTTTGCTCCTGTAGTCAGATACACTTCCATAAGAACAGTACTTTCTCTGGCTATAGTGATGAAGTGGAAGATACACCAGATGGATGTCAAGACAACTTTCTTGAATGGTGTAGTAGAAGAGGAAGTATATGTGGAGCAACCACTTGGTTTTGAGACACATGACAGGGAGTCATATGTGTGCAGGTTGAAGAAAGCCTTGTATGGCTTGAAACAAGCTCCTAGGACTTGGTCTGGTAGGATGGACAGTTTTCTATCCAGTTTGGGATTTACCAAGAGTAAAGCAGATTCCAACCTTTACTATAAGGTTGAGGAAGGTAATCCTATGATACTACTCCTATATGTGGATGACCTGTTTGTTATAGGAGAGGATGGGTTGATTGCCGACACCAAGAGGAAGATTGCAACCGAGTTCGAGATGAAGGAATTGGGGATGATGCACTATTTTCTAGGCATGGAGGTGTGGCAGAGTGCAGATGGGATCTTCCTTGGACAAGGGAAGTATGCAATAGAGATCCTGAAGAGGTTTGGGATGATGGAATGCAAGGCCATGGCCACACCTATGGCATCGAATCTGAATCTTTTGTGTGATGATTCATCTGAACCGGTTGATGTCACGATGTATCGTCAGATGATTGGGTCCTTGATGTACCTGACGAATATGAGACCAGATATTTGCTTTGCAGTGAACAAATTGAGCCAGTTCCTGAGGATCCGAGAAGTGTTCACCTGGTTGCTGTAAAGCATATTCTGAGGTACCTGAAGGGTACAGTTGATTATGGGCTCAAGTATGATGCGAATCAAAAGTTTAACCTGGAGGGTTATGTTGATTCGGATTGGGCAGGAAGTGCTACAGATAGGAAGAGCACTTTGGGGTGCTGCTTCAGTATGGGATCAGGTGTGATCTCCTGGTTTAGTAGGAAGCAGTCCTGTGTAGCACTAAGTACAGCTGAAGCAGAGTATGTTGCAGCTTGTTTGGCTAGTTGTGAGGCAGTATGGCTGAGGAAGCTACTGTCTGAGCTATTTGATCTCCCGTTGGATGGTACTGGTATCTTTTATGACAACCAGAGTTGTGTGAAGCTGTCTGAGAACCTAGCGTTCCATGATAGGTCGAAGCACATTGAGATCAAATATCACTATATCAGGGATATGGTGTAGAGAGGAGCAGTGAAGCTCCTGTATGTTGCGACAGATGAGCAGGTTACATATGTGTTGACGAAACCACTAGCCAGAGTGAAGTTCGAGTACTTCAGAGCGAGGCTTGGTGTTTTTCAGATAGAATATACTTCGAGGAAGAAGTGATGGGACACATCTACAGGAGCCATTCCAAGCATGGTGAGAGGAGGATCCTTCCCATGGCTGTGGATGTAAGCGTTGTGTGATGAGCATCAGGACGATGCTCCAGTTACTGCTTGATATGATCAGTTGGATCATGTATATGTATATGCATCAGTTAGATGCTTGGTATGATCAGTTGGATCATGTATATGTATATGCATAAGGACGATGCAGTGATCATGATCAGGACGATCACGTGAGATGAGTATCAGGATGATACTCTGGATGATATGCATAACGATGATGCTATGATGATGATCAGGATGATCATATGTGATGATATGTATCAGGTGGATACATTACATAATCAGTTGGATTATGTGTGATGAGTTCCGAAGACACAGATGCACATGGGATTTTCGGACATGGTTGTAGATGTGTTCTCCCATGGTCGCGATGTAATTTCCGGTGCCATTCGAGCATGGTTGTAGATGTGTTCTCCCATGGCTGTGATATAAGTGTTGTTCCATTCGAGCATGGTTGTAGACGTGTTCTCCCATGGCTGCAATATAAGTGCTGTGCCATTCGAGCATGGTTGTAGATGTGTTCTCCCATGGCTGCGATATAAGTGTTGTGCCATTCTCGCATGGTTGAAGTGTGTCTTCCCATGGCGTAGATATAAGTACTGAGCCTTTCACGGATGGTTGAAGTGTGTCTTCCCATGCCGGTGAATGTAAGTGCTGTGTGATGTGCATCTGGGTTGTGCTTCGTGAACGATGCTATGATCAGTATGATCATGAGTATCAGGATGATACTCCGTGGCCATGGACAGGTTGTGCAATAGCATGTAAAAGGTCCTGGGAGATACGATAGGTTGAGCTGTGTGCTCGTAATCAGTCCTGGGATGCTCTTTCGAGGTTTTGTTGACTCACGTAATAAGTCCTGAGGATTCCATAGTATGGCCAGTGATGATGAAGACCTACAGGTGGTGGGCCTACATCCAGCATGAAAAAGGGCTAGCTCTGTAGAACTTCCTATGACGAGAAGAATTCAGAGATAACCCAGTGATCGAGATGTCAAGTACAGCAGTAGTGATGATGATGATGATGATGCTCCGTGATCCAATGATGATGATCCAGCACCAGAATTGAAGACTTGCGCCAATATGTATTGATGACCTGTGACGAAAGAATACCTTCCTAGTTAAGAGGGAGTGTTGATGTATTTGTAACTTTGGAAGATATTCTTCTATGTATTACATTTATACTTTATTGTATATCCCATAGAGATGTATTATTCCTCTGATTGAAAGTGTCGTCATTTGTAATTGGAAGTGTCGTCATGTGTATTGACAAGTGTCGTCATTTGTATTGATGGGTTATTAGATCACCAGTGAGGGTTTGGCCCTGATTAGGTCATGTGGTTGGGTTATTAGACTTGAGTAGCAAGTCGCCCCCAGTGAATTAATTGGCAGGTCAAGTCAAGTATAAATAAGAGGGGTGTGTCCCTCATTCTATTCATTCACTCACTTATCAAGCTCGCATAGCTAAGAGAGAAAGTGGTGCACATGTGGAGGAGTAGGAGCATCTTCTAGAGACATCTTATTAGGTTTGATCCTTGTGATCTTGTACTTGGGTTTATTCTATCTCTGAGGAAGTTGCGGGGTTTTTCACCTTCTTGGTTTTCCCTGGCGAAACTCCGTGTCTCTTGTGTGATTGCTTTTGTGTCTATGATTGATATGCTGTAGAGATATGTTGTACATTTTATTCTCTTAGAGATCCTAATGATAATGGAATGAAATTATCAAAAATTTAACAGTTTCTTGAACATGGCACTCATTTGCATTTGCATACTGCACTTGGATCATCCGTTTGTCCTTGAGTTTCACCTATTTCCCGAGTCTTGTTACTCCTTTGAGTCATTCAAAGAACGCTGCCATCATTAGTTTCATTAGGAGTTGGTACCATAACTCCTCAAGTCAATACTTCCAAGGCATGCCATGCCCATGTTCAAGAATATTATCGCTATTCATTATCTGCAGTCAGTACACCTTCCATTATGTCGGTCTACTCTGAGTTAGTCTTGCATGTCAGTGTACCATCCAATCTTCTCTACACATCCTTTGTTGTGTTTCTTGTCGATGATGGGGGATTCATCATATCCCTCCTTTGACGAATTCATCTTTGTCAACTTCAACACATCATCTGAGGATCGAATCTAGAAACCAACCAAGTACCTTGGCCCTGCATGCCTCAATGGCAGGTTACCTCGCTTTCGACATGATTTTACATCATCGACTCTTGATTGAAAGATTTCATCTCGCATTCGACTTCAACTCATTTATTCACGCTTGATTATATGTACTGTGATACCTTGGGGATCATTGACATTAATGGTGATTTGCCTCTCACTTGTTAACGATATACATTAATGATCGCTAATCATGTGGTTTCTACCATGTTCGATGTCAAGACATTTGTAATCACATGGATAGATTCGTATCATCACGGGTTCAGCTTGAAGACCCTGGGGAGTCATGTTTTACCCAGGTTGAGATGTAGTTTGTATTGAGTCATGTCACACGGATCCACATTTGTATTGGTCGTGGCTATGTTATCATCTCATCATGGATCTGCGCTTGTGTCCAGTAGCCATGATAGTGTTCAATCGGTCATTACTACCATGGATTTGCATTGTATTGGTTGGAAGCCATGTTGTACGTCATATGAGACTGTGTAGTTAGAGTCAGTTGTACTGCAGCAGTGTCCTTCATCCGACAAGCCATTTCCATTCATTCTGTCAAAGCATTTCACTTGTCCAAATTTCAAACAGCTTCATGCTTTGGGGGGCATTCTGTTACACCTAAAATCCTACCATCATGAGATTTAGTGTATACATCCCTGAAGTTTCATTGGCTAAGTCATTAACCTGGAAGGGATACCACTGCATTCATGCTAGGTTTTGAGAGGTCATTGCAGGCTGCACTTATGCAACCTGCGATGTCACATCTTGCTCTCTTGCAGGGTGCGACGATGCCAGTTAATAGGAAAAAATAGCTTCTTCGAGCCCATTCTCGAAGCCTGCTGAATTGGATCTTTATCCCTGACGTCTTGGGAGAGCTGGCACTTGGTTCCTAACCTCTTTAGAGGATCCCCTATCTCTCTCCTACTATATCTCAACCTATCCTATCCATACCCTATCTACTTAGTCCTATATAAGTGAAGCTCTACCCCTCTCCAAAAGGAGGAAGTCTATAGTGTCTACATGTTGGTGAAATCATCATTGAGAGATCTATAACTCATCCATTGGAGAGACTCACACTTCCTTGGGAGGATATGGCATTTAGATTGGATGGAGAAGGATTGCTATGTTAAGCCTTGGTTGTAATCATTCTTCTATGTACTTTCCCTATTTACAATAATATAAACGCTTTCCACCAATATTGTTGTGTTGATAGTATTGTGTAGTTTACCTGCTTAACTGTTTACTTAGATCTATTATTGTATAGATGCTCTTTAATTTTTTGCATTGTTTTGTGTATCTTGACAAGTCTTGCAGCTGAGATCTGACGACCGCAAGGTGTGGAGCAACATCCAGGAGAAAGGGCTACAAGTTTAAGGTAAGACATCTAGTGACTCGATCCTTAATTAGATCTAGGAAAGTGGTTTATAGTTTGTACTATTTGTTCTAGACTCGCATTGAGCTAGGGATATCCGGATCACGTCCGCTCAAGTGGATTGTCCGTCAAACACCATGGTTGATGATAATGGTGAGAAGATGCTTTGAATCAAAATAAACATCATAAAGAGGAAAATTGCATAATAGGAATTTGGTGGGAATTTATTCATGATGACTTGTAATATTTTTTCCTTTTCTTATGATGTGGAAGCAGGAAATTTGTGCAAATTTGCTCGATACACAAAAGAATACTTTCAATATGAAACATATAAAACAATGCTATATTATGCCGATAAAATATGTATAAGGTAAAACTATTGCAAACGACCATATTCAAACACAATGAATATAAACTGTAAAACACAATTACCTATTTCACTAATTCTTTTCAAATTGTAATTGATCAACAATTGCTCTGTGCTTATTGATTTTATTGCATAAACCACAACTTTATTTCCATCATGCCCCTCAAACACACCACTGGGTAGCTTGTTAGTGCTTCCAGGATGTGAACAATTTATAAACCCCACACCATTTTTGGAAGCTTTGTGCCTTCCAACAATACATATAGATTCTCCTTTATTTTGGTTGTTCTCTTTCACTTTGCTATAATATTGTCATGCACTAGATTCCCAGAAATAACACAAAACAAGAAGAAACAGTATTCCAATGCCTTAAGAATGAAATGAAAAGATGAATAATGAGCCCCTTCGAGGGGGAAACCTTGTAATTTACAATGTATTTTAGATACAAAACAAGATGATATATATATATATATGAGATAAAGGTATCATTACCAATTTAGAGCCTACATAATTAGGGCTCTAGCCGACTAATAAAAATAATGTTAATATGATAATACAAATGTAATGCCACAATATATAGCACTTAACATGCCACTCCCTTTCAAACAAGTTTTGTCCTCAACACTTGATTAAATATGTATGTTTCTTTATGAAGAACTCATCTTCCCATGTTGCTTCTTCTATTGGCAAGTTCTTCCACTTGATGAGGTACTCAGTAATTGATCAATTTCGTAGTTTCTTGATCCTTCTCTCAATGATTGTTTGAGGTTCTAGTATTAATTAACCTTCTTCATAAATATCTGGTGAAATAGCCTGGACTGGGATCTTGTCACCAATTACCTTTTTTAGGCAAGAAACATGGAAAATTGGATGTACATGTGAAGTTGGAGATAACTCTAATTTATATGCCATACTTCTAATCCTTTGCAACACCTTATCGGGACCATAGTACTTTGGTGCTAATTTTTTGTCCTTATTTTTCTACTTGAGGGACATATGTTTGTATGGTTGTAGCCTAAAAAATGCTCAATTTCTCACTACAATCACCTTTTCACTATGATGTTGATTTGCTTGTTGTTTCATCCTATTTTGTGCTACAACTAAATTATCCTTCAATAATTGGAGAAATTCTTGTTGTTGCTCTATGTGATCCTCCACTGTTTGAACCTTAGATCTCTCTTTCAAGGATCACGTGATGGAAGGAGGATATGATTATTTAGTTAATGATATGATTATTTAATTAGTAACGCTTATGTGTTTCTTAATACTTGTAAAGAAGTTAACAAATTTATTTGCTTCCCTCGGATCATTGAAAACGACGATGAATATTCTCCACTGTCAAATCTTGTCCATAGAATACATAATCTTAATTATACAAAACATAATCGATAAACGATATGCTAAAGTTTGGGCACTCGAAACAATGGAGAATGTTTCCTTATATCAAAACAAGCTAGGATGGGAACAATATCGATCAAATAATGCATACTGGATTTTTTCATTGCTTAATTTAAGATTTGAGAGTCTTTCAAAAGTTACTTTGGGTGAATTTTACATTTCTGAGTGGCAACATGTGAAAAGACCCAATCGGAGAAAAGGAAGTTTTTCCGCATGCTCACCTGTAAACTTGTACTTAAAGCAATCATGTTCTTATGTTAAAATGTTGATATTACATATTCAGATTAACTATATTTCGTTTATATGTTGTGTAGTCCACTCTCGCTATTTATTTCTACAATGTTATACGAATATTCCCAATTTTTTTTATCTTTATAATTGATTCGCCACTAGAGGTAGGGTGACCCCCATTTTCTATTCCACCATCTCATCCATAGATAATGACGAACGTTCCGATATTCGTTAGTGCACTCAACCTAAACAAAGGTTGAACAAAACTTGAAAAAAATGTAAAAGTTTTTGTAAATATATAGTATCTTTAACTAATTTAATTATTATTTTAAGAATTTGCCAAAACCAAGAAACCAAGATATAGAGAAGTATTCCATTTACTTATCCAAAATACTGATTTATAGAATTCAACTTAAAAGATAATATTAAGAATTTAAAATTACATACAAATTCACAAATATAAAATTGCATACATTCTTATAAAATATTTTAGCTTTAGATTTTATCTTAATTTAAATAATTTATTACATGTTATACTTTCCAACCCAAAACAGAATTGGACTTCGCATATTATTCTTTAACACGATGAGATTAAATTTTGTAACTTAACACATGTTATACTGTTATACTTATCCTAAAAGAATTAGATTTCTTAGATTATAACATTAAATTTTATTAAAATAATGAAAATGAGTGTTTTTATATATCTTAACTTCATCCTTTTTTAAAACACTTCACACATTTTCAAGCAGTACTAATTTTCCCTATCCGTAAAAGGTATTTAAAAAAAGAAGTATATTATAATAACAAAATTAAAAAATTGAACTTTATTTCTTAAATTTTATAACACAAATTTCATACTTACTTTAAAACAAATTTGGTATTTTTTCACTCATAATTTCCATTAATTCTAAACTTAAATCAAGTAGAGTTATGATATTAGACTTTAAAGATAGATTTTTTTGACAACAAAGACCTTTATACTTTCCACATTATCTTTTAACTAACACAAGGCCATATAATAGCCGTTTTAAGTTATTTTCTTATTAGTCCTTGCATTTTCATTAAAGCAGTCAATTGATTAGATGGCTTTGTATTGACCAATTAATCATTTGCTAGTCTTATTTGGCATTACAGAGGCTAAGTGCTTGATATTTAGCATGATATTTATGAATGATTTAGCATTAATCTTAACAATGGATGTTGGTTTCTTCCTTTGTCCTTCTCATGACAATGCGTTCTTCGAGCATCGACCTGCTCATGGTACCACTACCCATGCTACTAGCGTCCCCCAACATACTATAATGTTTCCAGGCATCCAAGACATTATCATTTCTTGGTAGAACTGCACCTGGGTTATTATCAAGATTTCTTGGTTGTTGTAATGATATAATTTCTTTAGGATCGAGACATTATCATTTCTTGGTAGAACTGCACCTGGGTTATTATCAATATTTCTTGGTTGTTGTAGATTTGAATTGAATTGAATAAAGCCACCTATTTTAGATGAGGTTGGGTATTAAGGTTTAGTTACCTGATACACAGAGCTTGGAGAGTTTCCATTGTGAGCTCTCTTGTAGGTAGCATTGCAACCTATTTGGCATGCATCTTAATACAGTCCAAATTGCATGGTAACCAAGTGTCTCATCACCTCAGTCCACGATTCTCACCGAAATCCAAGAACTCATCGATCCATGAAAACTAAAAATTACAGGGTGGAATTAGACTAGGTTTGCGTGTGGTTGTCCTCCCTCATTTGTTCAACAACCCCTAGCTTCCCTCTAGCTACCTTTATTTTTGGTGGTCCGGAATCAACTCGCTATGCCTATCGACCTGGAAGGTACATTGGGTGGGTTAATGGCTCTCGAACTTACTTATATAGTCATGAATAAACAAGCTCTAGATATTAATATACATCTATTACTTCTGCATCACTCCCAAGAATAACATGCTATGCCTTACAATCTATCGATATGGACCTGTAAGGGTGCTTATAGCTCTTCAATGGCAGAGTACATGAAGAACTTGGTAATTTTGCTTTTAGTTTTGGCAGGGACTAGAAGCTTTGCTTTCATCTGCCTTGTTACTATTGCTCTAGGATGCATGCTTTTGAAATTAGCACATGGTGTTGACATGAGGATGGTGGATTATATCTTTATTGTTAAAGTCCATATAACTATATTTTGAAACACATTGTATTGAGAATGGGCATATAAACAAATGGGTTTAGCATCATAGAATGGGAAACATAGTGTGTATCATTTGAAGTTGTGTGAAGTTTAAAATATTCTTAGAGTTTAGAGTTTTGTAGAGTTGAAGAGTTTTAGAAGAAGATTGTGGAAACTCGTTTGGAAACATTTCAAAGGCCTTATTATACTTGGTGAAGATTTTAATTTTGGTGCATCAACAATATTTTGACCACATTTAATAGATCGGTCATCATTGGAGAAGTGGACCTGGAGACGTAGTTCCTTGTGGACGAACTCTGTTATCAAGCCATGTGTAATTACTTTATGGTGTCAATTATTCATGTGTATTTTTTTCTTTCTTTTATGTTGCACATAAGTTTTGATTCATTCTCTTTTATGCAATTCATGTAATAGTCATCGAATAAAATATCTCGGATCACATTTCCAAAGTTGACCCCCTTGTGTAAAAATTGCATTGTCTCTTATTGAGAAAAACCCAAGATTTCAAAATGATAGAAACAGACGGGATCTGGGTGATGGAACCAGGGGAGAGAGGAACCCCTAGTATTATTCTGACATCCTAATTCCAATATAGTCAATGGTTCATCAATCCAATCCATGGTCATCATTCTGTGGCCAGTTGCAACTCGCCTCCTAGAGGTTTTCAGGGACACATGGTGAATTGGTCTCAGGGGCATAGGATTCAAATTGAGCAGTGGAATTGAGTTATGTGAGCTCCTGTAAGTGTGCTTGGGCAAGTTCGACATGTGAACTATAACCACAAGTTCATGGTCAAGGCATTTCCAAATTTGACCCCCTTATGTAGAAACTGCACTGTCTCTTACTGAGAGAAAACCTCGATTCCAAAATCACCGAAAAGGATGAGCTTTAGGCCATGGACCCATGCAAGAGAGGCACCCATATCATTATTCCAATGTCTCAATTCCAATGGATTTTATGGTTTGTTGATCCGAGCCACAGTATGACCAGTTGCATGCCTCCTGTAGGTTTTTAGGGACACATGTTGAATCCCTATTGGGGGCATATGATTTGATCTGGGAAGCATGATTGAGTTCCATGAGATGATTCAAGTGTGTTTGGGCTAGTTGAATGTGGGAATCGTGGTATTTCCAAAGTTGACCCTGTTGTGCAGAAATTGCATTGTCTCATACTGAGTGAAACCCCAGATTCCAAAATTGCCAAAAAGGATGAGATCTGGGCCATGGACCTAGGGAAGAGAGGCACCCCTAACATTATTCTGATGTCCTGATTCAAACAGAGTATATGGTTCATCGATCTGAGCCATAGTCATCTTTTTATGACCAGTTGCAAGCCTCCTAGAGGCTTTTAGGGACACATGATGAATTGGTCCCTAGGGCATATGATTCAAATTTGGCATCAGAATTGAGTATCATGAGCTACTACAAGTGTGTTTGGGAAGATTCAATGAGTGAATGCTATCCATGGTTTCACGATCGAGGCATTTCCAAAGTTGACCTCCTTGTGCATAAACTGCATTATCTCTTATTGAGAGAAACCCTAGATTACAAAATCGCCGAAAATGATGGACTTTGGGCCATTGACCTAGGGGAGAGAGGAACCCATAGCATTATTCTGACATCCTAATTCCAACAAAGTTGATGGTTCATCGATCTGATCCATGGTCATCATTCTATGGCTAGTTGCAACTTGCCTCCTAGAGGATTTCAGAGACACATGGTGAATTTGTGCCAGGGGCATATGGTTCGAACCAGGAAAAATGATTGAGTTTCGTGAGATCCTGGAAGTGTGTTTAGGCATGTTTTATGTGGGAAATCTAGCCATGAGTTTACGGTCAAGGAATTTCCAAATTTGACCCATTTTTGCATAAATCACAATTTTTCTTACTGAGAGAAACCCTAGATTAGGTTTCTAATATTCTAAATTTCTAAATTAGGTTTCTAGGTTTCTAGATTATGTTTTTAGGGTTAGATTATTATTTCTAGGGCTAGATTATGTTCCTAGGGTTTCTAGGGCTAGATTAGGTTTCCAGGGCTAGTTTAGGAGTAGGGAATTGAGAGAGAGTGATGATTACACTTGGTTTTTGTTGTTGAGGAGAATGAGAATGCAGGAAAAGTGGTTGTTGATATGTACAAATAATTGCTCTATACCCTACTTTGGTGGAATAAAAAAATGGTATGTTGTTTGCATGCCCAAGTAACAAGTTCCAAACCAAGATTGTGTACATAATTGTTAGTTCCCTATTGATCATTAAAGTTACGAAGGTAATTAGATTTTTTTAAACCAAGGAAGTAACCCCTTTGTTTCTTTCTAGTTACTTATGCAAAACATGCATAAAGTGAGAGACTAGACAAACAACAAAAGAAAGATGTAACTGAGTACAATTTATGTACAATAAATTCCCAACTAATCATTGGTACAAATTAGCATTCACTTGAGGTGTGAGAGGCAACTTAACCTTTCACTAAAAAAGGCTTAGTGCTCTTGCTTTATATTCATATAAAATGAAAGAAATAAAAATAACCAACATGCAAAGGGAAATTCAACTAATCATTGACACACATTAGATTCAATCTATCCCACTCCAATCTAACTAAGATCATTTTTGTTTTCATAACCAACAATACCATGGCAATAAATTCTCTATATTTCTAGAATATTTGTCACATCCACATATTTTTATATAAATTGTTGTCCAATTTGTTTTGTGTTCACTCATTCCACTCTTAGATTATTCTAAAGTAGAGAATGAATAGCTCTAACATTTAAATTCTACCCTACAAACTTCAAAATGTCTTATTCATTCTTTCATTGTAGTGATGAAATTTTTTGTTTCATGTGGCCTTGTCCTCTTCAAACTCTCTTAAGTAACTATGTGTAACCCTCGGGTATCCCTAGTCCTCAGTTTTCCATCTATTTAGGCATTGAATCTATATTAGTGGTTTTGTAGCAGATGTTTGCTTTAGTACAATTGTTATTAACACCTCAATTGTAACTTAGTGTATGACCTTGGCCATTCTACCAAAGAAACTTAGTGTTCTTTACGATGGACCAAATTATGGTAAAAATGGAAACCAAGGTTTAACACTCATTTAGACAAGGTTAGGATACAAGGATTACAAAGATCCCCTTACAACTCTATTATTTGCTTCATTTTAGTTTCCTATTGTGGCACCTACTAACACCAATCTTAATCATACATCTCTTGGATTCGTTATTGATGAATGATAACATAAATCAATGCACAATATGTACAACCAATTTGCACAAATTACATGTCGATCATTGTCTCGTTCTCTCCCATTAATCTCCAACAAGTACCTTTTATCTAGGGAACGCTTGTGTATCCTTTTTATTTATATCTCCAAAAAAAAATCATTTTATTTTTGTGTCCCTGCTATTATTTGAAGATGCAATGTTCAACCACATAGAGGGTCCTACAAGTAGGATCATCTAAGTTCCATCTTATACTCACTGGTAGTGGAGTAGTGTTATCTATGTTCTCAACATTTAACTTGTTTTAAACTAAAAATTACATGTCATTATGAGGCAATAAGGATGAAGATGTTTGACACAAGATATTTATGCACTTAATTAGACCGCGTAGTCCTCTAAACCTGTAATATTTATAACTTACCTGCGCACAAAGCAGAATCTTCCTTCGTGTTAGTGTTAGCTTCCCAATCGTTGTACGTGTATCGTACAACTTGACCTTTTTGCATTGAAAAGGGTTGGAATCTCTCACTTGATCATCGGATCAAAAGAAAGAGATCAACTGAATTCCTCTTCAAAATCATCGATAAAAATTAGGAAACACTTGTGAACATAAAGGAATTGGTTGGTTGATGACCACATAGATCACCATGCACATGCTACAAAGGTGGTGTTTCATAGAAAGAGGCACCTTTTCAAAATATCTTGATGGTGCTTTTGAGAATACCCTTTGGATAAATACCATCTCAGCAATAAATGAGAGGAAGGTTTAGCACCATCACATGCTTTCATAATTGTTGCAGTGAGAGGCAATTTAAATGTCTAAATTGCTTGTATCAGGGTCTACTAAAATCATCCATGTGAAGACTGAAATATAAGAGTGACAATGAACAAAAGTAGTCAATCTTGTGCACCTTGAAAATAATCATTGACATTCCTTGGAGTTATTAAACATTGAAGGTCCTTGAGATTTTGTTTACAAAAATGTGAGGGAAAAACTGGTTTTACTTGCCTCATAATGAATTTAAATTTTCAAGTGACTAACCGTTTTCAATGTTATTGGAACAATTTTCAAATTAAATGTACACTTGGAACCTATTTTCAAGTTAAAATGTACATATTTAAAACTATTTTCAATTTTCCAAGTTCCTAACAATTTCAAGTTAAATGTAATTCCAATTCTTGTTTTGTTATTTGTTAAAAAAATATTTGTATAACCTCATGTGAGCTCCAAGTCTCAACATTTGTTGATTGAAATAACTATTAATGTCTAATTTTAACTTACCCTCATTTTATTTGAAATGAACATTGTGATAGTTAAATGTATTAGTTAGAAAATTAAATTTGAAAACAAATGAAATGAATATTTTGATAGCTATGTAATAGATGTAAAATTCAATGACAAAAAATAAAATGAACATTGTGATAATTATGTAGTAGTTGGAAAATTCAATTATGATGTTTTTAATGTATTTTCAATTCATGTACCAATTTTTTCTATGCATAAATGTAGGGATAAGTTAAATATATATATATATATATATATATATATATATTTTTTTTTTTTATAGAAAGTATATATGTTATTTATATTTCAAAATTTCTAACAATTTTCAAGTTAAATGGATAGTTTGTATTAGTTAGAAAATTCAATTCACACACAATTTTCAATTTGTTAATTTCCACATCAAATTTCAAGTTACTAGCAATTTTAAAGTTCAACGTACAACTATCAAGTTAAATACATACTTTATTTCCAAACTTTACTAACAATTCTTAAGCTAAATGTACAATTTTAAGTTACATACATATTTAGTTATTTTGAATTTAAGTTACAAACAATTTTCTTGTTTTTAATGTATTTTCAATACTTGTGCCAACTTTTTCTCTGCATGAATATAGGGATAAGTTATATTTCTTTTCTTATAACTTACCATAATAAGAAATTACAAAAAATTATTTGCATAGCCTCATGTGAGCTCAAAGTCTCAAGTCACTACCAATTTTCAATTTGTTAATGTACATGTAACAAATTTCAAGTTACTAGCAATTTTAAAGTTAAATGTACAAGTTCTATCAACCTATTAACAATTATCAAGTTAAATATGTATATACTTGATTTTCAAACTTTACTTAGAACAATTCTCAAGTTAAATGTACATATTTAGTTATTTTGAATTCAAGTTACAAACAATTTTCTTGTTTTAAAAGTATTTTCAATTCTTGTACCAACTTTTTATATGCATGAATGTTTATATTTTTTTCCTTATAACTTACCATAATAAGGAATTACAAAAAATTATTTGCATAGCCTCATGTGAGCTCCGAGTCTGAAGTCACTAGCAATTTTCAATTTGTTAATTTCCATGTAACAAATTTCAAGTTACTAGCAATTTTAAAGTTAAATGTACAATTTCTATCAACTTATTAACAGTTATCAAGTTAAATATGTATATACTTGATTTTTAAACTTTACTTAGAACAAATTTTAAGCGAAATGTACAACTTCAAGTTAAATGTACATATTTAGTTATTTTGAATTCAAGTTACAAAAAAATTTCTTGTTTTGAAAGTATTTTCAATTCTTGTACCAACTTTTTATATGCATGATTGCAGGGATACATTATATTTTTTTCCTTATAACTTACCATAATAAAGAATTACAAAAAATTATTTGCATAGCCTCATGTGAGCTCCAAATGTCAAGTCACTAGCAATTTTCAATTTGTTAATTTCCATGTAACAAATTTCAAGTTACTAGCAATTTTAAAGTTAAATGTACAACTTGTATCAACTTATTAACAATTATCAAGTTAAATACATATACTTATTTTCAAACTTAACTTAGAACAATTCTCAAGCTAAATTTACAACTTCAAGTTAAATATACATATTTAGTTATTTTGAATTGAAGTTACAAACAATTTCTTGTTTTAAAATTATTTTCAATTCTTGTACCAATGCATTTCAAAACACTTCAATTTGGTACTTTAAAATTAACCTCATTGCATAGTGCATTTTTTATTGAAATTCCCTTCACATGAATTTTGATTATGTAGGGATAGATTATGGTTAGCCATCACATCATTATGATCAAGAATCACATGACCCTGTTCCCCCTCATGATCCTGATCAACCATCACATGACACTTTTCCCTCTCACATTTCAAGTATAATTGGGAGCTACAGTGGGGTTGGAAGGGGTGGAAATTGTCTAGAGGATTGTGCAGTTGTTTCTGCACAAGAAGAGCTCAGGATCCCGATCCCTAGTCGAACAATTAAAGAGCATGTCAGTAACATAATTAAGTCATATTTTGAACAACTTTCAATGATGACACAAGCTCAAATCCTACATGGGTTGATAAAACACAAAAAAATGAAACGTGCCACAAAGTTGTTGGGTTTTCAAGACGCTAAAACAAAAAAGACATGTGAGAATGCAATAGAAAAT
Organism: Larix kaempferi; assembly: GCA_027924585.1. NCBI lineage: Eukaryota > Viridiplantae > Streptophyta > Pinopsida > Pinales > Pinaceae > Larix > Larix kaempferi. Next base: position 10,928,896 of record BSBM01000461.1, read on the forward strand.
GTAAGAACTACATTATCTTCGTTTGGAAAATCAAGAAATAATGATATCCAAGCTGCTCATAGGGAAATTACAACGACTGTTGTGGCACAAAGCACCTCAAGAAATCGAATGGTATCAACAATGTCATCATTGCTCAAAGTTTCAAAAAGAACATTGTTCAAATATACTAAATTTAGGGTCCAGATAGATGAAAATGATGAAGTTGCTTGTTGGGATCTTATTTGTAGGGAACCCTATCGAGGCAGGATGGCAGAGGGCATTAGAGAGAAGGTGATAGAGTTTTGGGATAGCCATTCTCGTGCTATTCCAGATCGAAAGCATGTCCTCCGACAACGTTTAACAAGATGAATTTATCAGGAACACTGTAAGCATGTGATGGTAATGACAGGAGTTGCACTTTACGAGGAATTCCAAGAAACCAATCCTGGTGTTCAGATATAATTTAGCATGTTCAACAAATTGAAACAGTGGTATATTATGACGAATACAATTCGTGACACTTGTTGCTGCCGATACCATGTTGAATTTCAACTATACTATGACATAGTTTTGGATTTCTGCAAAAGGCACTGGAATGGTGAACTAGCTCCTCACACAATGAGAGATTTTATTTGTATGATACTATGCAACATGAATCCTGAATAAGTGTTATTCAATAAGATGTGTGTAGGTGGGAGAAGATGCCCTGAATGCAGTGATTTGACATTGTTCCATAGGAAATTTCCTATCGATCCAACAAACCATGGATTGTCAGATATCACAGTTATGTGGAAGAGGTATGAGTATGTCTCCATGAATCCATCATCTTCTTCATCCATGCCATCTAAGAGGATCGAATTGCTCAAGGATGAGATTCATGTTTCAGATTTCGTGGAGAAGTTTCAAAGTCAGATTTATAAATACATAAAGCACTCCCATAGTTCCAGGTGGAAAGCTTTAGAATTCAAACATTCTCGTGAGGTATTTGAGCTGGGAACAATCTTATAAGTGGTATACTTTGCTGAGAACTACACATTTGATCCTCAGAGAGAGATACAGAGTGAGTACTATCACTCTGACTAGGTGTTTATCTTTGTACATGTATTGTACAGACATGCTCAGGAAAACATCGATGGTAGGGATAGCACTCCTCAGTCACGTGAAGTGATCAAGGAGTACCATTTTTATGTCAGTGATGATCGTGAGCATGACACATTGTTCGTTCAACACTACTTTCGGTTGATTTATGATTCATTCAGGCAGTGAGGCGTATCATTTACTGAACACTGGATTTGGTCAGATGGGTGTGCAGGGCAATTCAAATCGGCATACTCTTTTTATTGGTTGAGTCTCCTTCACAAAGAGACAATATTCCGACACACCAGGAGCTTTTTTGAAATAGGGCATGGAAAGGGTGAACATGATGGTGCAGGTGCATGTGTGAAATGAACACTTCGGAGGTACCAGATGAGTCATGGTGCAACCCAACTCAATTGCTTCGCGAAAGTAGTTGATTGGTGTACACTTAATTTGGGACATAAAGGTCGCGAACAAGCAAGGATGATGTGCAGGTAATAAACTCCAAACTCAATTAATAAGCTAATAACATTCAACATCATCATTTCCAAAAGAACACCTACTCAGTAGGAATCTATATATGACAAATTGAATTCCATGCAGGTTATTTTGGGATGTTTCCCTTGATGATGTTGATAGATCCATGTCATGGTATTATGAGACCATACCTGGTATGAGGGAATTACATTCTGTTCGGAGTAATGACATGGGTGGCATATTTGCCATTGAAACGAGGAAGTATGCTTGTTTTTGCGATTTTTGCATTGATGCAAATGGATGCGGGATTCATCACTGTGAAAATGATTTATATGTGAAACCATGGAAATATGTTCCTCTTAATCCAAAGGGGCCACATCCAATTTTAACATGGCAAGAGATGCACACTGACGAGGAAATGGTCTCACTAGATCATGATCGAGTTTCTGATGTGGTTAGGGAAGGTACAAGACTTCATTAAGTTAATTAATTCATTATATATTACACATATACAAATCTTGTAGAAATGCATGTAGGACATTTGAATAATATTTGTAATTTATCTTGCAGGTGATGTATTCGTTGTCATTGCATCCCTCCACAATCAAGAAAATGTGGCATATTATTTGATGCGGTGCACACAAATTAAAAGTAGGTTGGTGCGACCCTATCAAGATGGAGAGTTCACATACAAAATTGGATACTTGGTTCTAATGGGACACTTTTTTGAGAGAGTGAAAAAACAGGGTGCTTATATTATTTACAAAGATTTTATTCCTGAATATATATCATGCCAATACAGTCATTTGGTGGTGGTATCTCAAATACATCTAACATAAATCAAGGTGAAGAGAGGTGAGCTAAAGAGATGGAATATGACAAAAGCTGGCCATGATCGTATTATGGAGACTTGCACTCCTATAACCCATTGGATAGATGAATGAGTTACATGTATGCCACTTGCATCATTGACATAGCTATCATGTTGTCTCGTTGAAGATTTTATTGGAGATTTTTGTGAAGGTTATTTTTTCCTCGTTTATATAGGATTTGTTTTGCAAGGTGACCAATAGTTTTATAAATGTATTTTTTTAAATGCTTTAATGCCAAGATTAAAAATACTAGATGGGAGGTTTTTGTGAAAATTGGGTCATGGTGCTCCAATGTGACAAGCACATTGATACTTTGGATACACTTGAATGTATGGTCAGTGCTCCATGAAATTACCCCATAATAGTTTTATAAATATTTTTTTAGATGCTTTAAAATCAATATTAAAGATCTACTAGATAGTTGAATATTATCAATATCTAGGATAAACCCGCGTTAAAGAGTCATAATCTCTAAAAACCAATAATTGTTATTTAATACAGTTCCACCTAACCTTATAAAACAGGTAAATTTTATTTGATTGTAGTTCTAGGAAACAATTTTTTATTTAAAGTTTATGTGGATGGATAGAAACTAAATCCTGCAAGAAATATCCCTAAGTTGCATGTTTCCATTCATAGAATGTTTCATAAACTCCGCAATTTTCTATATTTGATAGAAATAAATTGCAATTTTCTATATTTCATACACACCGCAATTTTCTATATTTTGTAATTGAATTGGAATGTGTAAATTGTAATTGAATTGTAAAGTGTAGACAACATAATGTAATTGTAATTTAAATTTTAAATTGTAATGTATTCTAATTTTAAATTTTTATTTCAAATGCAATTACACATTAAATTTCAAATTTAATGTGTAATTTCAATTGAAAATTCAATGTGTAATTTCAATCCAAAAAATGAAAATATCCAAAACACGGAAATGCATACATCATCAACTCATTGGTTGCTACCCCCACGAGGACCTTGATTGACCCTGTGACTGCCTTCACTTGTAGTAAACCCATGTCGGCCTTGAGGCAGTAAAATATGAAAGAAGGCCTCGATCTCAACATACTGTAAAAGTTAAAATTGTGAACTCTGTAATTTAGTTAGATTTTGACCAATGCATAATATTCAACAAGAAGTGAAAATTTTTAATGGATGGATGCGGAAATCACCTGAGTCGAGTCAATGGTGATATCCGGCATATGAGTTAGAATATGGGTAGATGGGCCCTCATCAGGACCATGTGGTCGAGCTGCATCCCAATCATTTGAGAATGTGATTGCAGCATCGACACCCACCTGTAGTGATGCCTATGTAAGATGCCATTACATGTAATAAGTTAGATTTTATATTAAAAATTGAAACTAAAACATAAAATTTATAATTCAATAATTAAAACACAAAGTATAAAATGAAATTACTAGATGTGAAATGAATTAGAACATAAATTAAAACTAACCTTGGTGTCTAGGCCTGGCTAGTCAGGACCTTCACGATCCTTATGCATATCATATTGAGCAACGACCTTGCCTTTTCCCTGTACAATTTGAAATTCAAAGTTAGGATCTAAAACATAAAATCTCAAATTAAGAATTAAAGCATAAATTATTTAAATTGAGATTAATAAAAACAAATTAAATTGGAACATAAATTATAACTTACCTCGACTACTTTGTTTGGTGGGTTGGGATGAGTGGATGGACCAACCGATGGCTCACTACGAAAGATCTCATCCATGTATGTGGTCCATTGCATGGAGCAATAAAATACACCCCTTAAGTATTATTGAGCATTCAATTTACGACATACAATATGATGTAACATGAAAGCATATATACATATTTGTATAAAAATATACCTATCCTGAAGTGCCATATCTACGATACATCCGAAAGTATGCATCTCGGGCTAACTGGGCATACCCCCATATGGCCTGATCATCCAAAAAATCAAGTAGGTCATCGTCGACTCACTCTATCTTTGGCTGTGCAGGTGTAGGGGGTGGTCTAGACGTCTCTCCCTGCACAACAACAATAGCACTACCCATGGCAGTGGACAACGAGTCTGCAATCCCCTGTCTAGCCTCTGTAGCAAGGTGGGATGAATGTGTCACGTCCTATGACCTGATAACCATCCTATCTAGAATGGGTACCAACCTTAGAGGGGGTGGCACGAAAGCAGGGTCTCTACGAGCTCCAGGATGTTGGTAGGAGTGTCCCCTACCAGCACCAAAGAAATCAGATCCCGTGCTGGTGTAGTCTGGATGCATATCCAGAACAAACTATGCATATATATGTTTTGCAAAGTACAACATGACCTGTTCATGGAGGGGGAACATGCCTCATGCTTTGATGAATCTATCATACACATATGGTGTAGCAGCCTCGAGCTTAAACTCCTTGAGTCTAAGCAGTTGATCGACAGGGTGGTCAAGAGAGATGTCGAACAAAGTACCCTTGACGTCACACCCTCTTGTGGAGCCTTTGACATCCTCCCATTTATGGGGGCCCATGACATCCCATCTTCTCCTCTGGCATGTAAAACACCAGATGTCGCTAAGAGGTCCCACTTACTTGTAGAGGGACAACACATCATCAACTGCTGATAACATCATGAATAGTGAGCGTCTAGTAGGAGAATCCTCCCTGAGTGTGCACATGCACGAGTGCACCCACTCTCATTGGGTGGTAATATCAGCAAGAGTGATGCATGCAACCTCATCGTCGTATGATCCACCCGATGCACCTGGGATCCAAACCCAAACACAAATGTTAGTGAAAATATATATTATAACTTGCAAGTGAAATTCAATGCATTCTATATTCAAAATTTACAAAAAATGTATCTAACAAAAAATATGCACTTAATGTACATGTGTCCTGGAGCTGATCCTCGTCCTCGGGGTCAAGATGTACATCGTCGGGATGAACCGACGCACTATCTCTCATGCTGCTGCCACTAGAGGAAGCTAAACCCGGTGTGGCCTCGCTCCTTGGTGAATGAGAGTGTTGCCAATGGCCACCCTGTTGGGTGACGTCAGATCCTCTTGTGCTCCTCCTAACACGAAGCAATGAAGCTCTCTCTTGAGAAATCTCTGCATCACATTTCAATTTCAATTTCTAATTCTATTTCAAATTTCACTTTTCAAATTCAAATTCAAATTCAATTCAAATTCAAATTCAAATTCAAATTCAAATTCAAATTCAAATTTCAAATTTCAAATTTCAAATTTCAATTTCAATTTCGCATTTCGCATTTCAAATTTCAATTTCAATTTCAAATTTCGATTTCAATTTCAAATTTATGCTTCAATTTCAATTTCAAATTTCAAATTTCATTTTCATGTTCAATTTAATTTTCAAATTTCAATTTCAATTTTCAATTTAATATCAAATTTGTATTTCAAATTTCAATTTCACATCCAATTCCAATGTCAATTTCAATTTTAATTTCATCTTCAGTTTTCATTTTCAAATTTCAAGTTTCAATTTCGATTTCAATTCTAATTCCATTTCTAATTCTGAATTTTCATTTCCATTTCAATTCCAATTTTCAATTTTCAATTTCAATTTCATTTCAAAATTCAAATTCAATTTCCAATATCAATTTCAATTTCGAATTTCAATTTCAATCTCAATTTCATCTTCAATTTTCAATTTCAAATTTCAAGTTTCAAGTTTCAATTTTGATTTCAATTTCAATTTCAAATTCAATTTCTATTTCAATTTCCATTTCCAATTCTAATTCCAATTTCATTTCTCAATTTCCATTTCTATTTCAATTTGAAATTTGAAATTTCAATTCCAATTCCAATTCCAATTCCAATTCCAATTTCAATTTCCAATTTCTAATTTCCAATTTCCGTTTCTATTTCAATTTCAAATTCCAGAATCAAATTTCATTTCAATTTCAAATTTATGCTTCAATTTCAAATTCAAATTTCAAATTTCAAATATCAATTTCATGTTCAATTTAATTTTCAAATTTCAATTTCAATTTTCAATTTAATTTCAAATTTGTATTTTAAATTTCAATTTCACATCCAATTCCAATGTCAATTTCAATTTTAATTTCACCCTCAGTTTTCATTTTCAAAATTCAAGTTTCAATTTTGATTTCAATTCTAATTCCATTTCCAATTCTCAATTTTCATTTTCATTTCCATTTCAATTTTCAATTTCAATTTCATTTCGAAATTCAAATTCAATTTCAATATCAATTTCCAATATCAATTTCAATTTCAATTTTATTTTCATTTTCAATTTCGAATTTCAATTTCGAATTTCAATTTCGAATTTCAATTTCAATTTCAATCTCAATTTCATCTTCAGTTTTCAATTTCAAATTTCAAGTTTCAATTTCGATTTCAATATCAAATTCAAATTCAATTTCAATTTCTATTTCAATTTCCATTTTCAATTCTAATTTCAATTCCATTTCTCAATTTCCATGTTTATTTCAATTTCAAATTTTCAATTTCAATTTTAATTCCAATTTCCAATTTCCATCTCTATTTCAATTTTCAATTTCAAATTTCTATTACAAATTTCAATTTCAATTCTAATTCCAATTCCAATTCCGAATTCAATTTCAATTATATTTACAATTTCAATTTCTATTTCAACTTCAGTTTTCAATCTCAAATTTCAAATCAATTTTAATGTCAATTTCAATTTCAAATATAGATTTCAATTTCAAGTTCCAATTTCAATTTCGATTTCCAATTCTAATTCCATTTCCAATTCCCAATTTTTACTTCCATTTCAATTTCAAATTTCAATTTCAATTTCATTTCAAATTTCAAATTCAAATTCAATATCAATTTCCAATATCAATTTCAATTTCAATATCATTTTCATTTTCAATTTTCAATTTCGAATTTCAAATTTCAATTTCAATTTCATCTTTAGTTTTCAATTTCAAATTAAGTTTCAATTTCAATTCAATTTCTATTTCAATTTCTAATTCCAATTCCAATTTCAATTCCAATTTCCATTTCTGTTTCAATTTTCAATTTTCAATTTTCTATTACATATTTCAAGTTTGTTGGAATATTCACACCATCATTTTTATATTTTGCATGCCTGCATTCAAATCTGCATGCTGCATGCATTTACACGCCACTGCATGCATCCAGTCATCATCATGGTTGTCCCCCTAACACCTAGATCTTGCTTCTAGCTCTCTAGAGCCTGTCTTTAGCCCCCATTTGGCCTCCTACCTACCTAATGCGCCCTCCTTGACCTTTCTGCATGCCAAGTGCGCCTTTGCTCACCTATCACACTCAGTTAGAGTGCCTTTGCTCACCTACCTTTAGTTATCACTCAGTTAGGGCGCCTTTTCTCACCTACTGGGAGATATAACTCAATTATTGCATTAATTGAGCAGTTGTTCCACTGATTGCTCATGCTGACTACTTGTAGCTTCTAGTTAGCTAGTTCTGGAGTTCCACTTGACTATTTGACAGCCTCATGCGTCCCCCTTGGAGTCTCCATTCCCTAATTTATGCCTAGATGGTTCAGTTAGACTCAGTTGGACACACTTGACTGGCTTTTACCATTTATGACTGATACTACTGACTGGATGATGTCTCCATTGTTATCCAAGCTAGAATCTGAGCTTAGATTCGAATGCCCTACTTGGCTAATTCGAATCCTATATGATGCTCCTTTACAGTTCATTGTAGCACACACTTTATATTCATTATTCATTGTATGATACTGATTCTTGTCTATTATTCTGTGTTTATGAGTGATTATTGAGTGTCTCCTTCTCTTCTTCTTTGCAACATTCTTGAGAGTTTGATTGTGAGTTTGTTACAATTGCTAGATTCCCTGCACATTATCACATGGTATCAGAGCAGTCAGTAGCTATTCGAATTGCAGCCATTGCAGTAACAACAGTTGCAACATTTCTTTGAGCAACTATCTTTCACTTGAGCACCAGAAGCCTCTGAGTTTCCACAACAAATCCTGGTGCTATTACTTGAATTCATTGGAGAAATACAGTGAGGTCTATCCAGGTGTGAAGGACTTAGTCTATGTGCTCAGTGTTCTTAAGGTAGTGTTCAGTCAAAGTGTAGCATTCTCCATCAACAAAAACTCTTCTTGTTTTGCAGGTTTATTCACCCGTTCGAATTCTTCTTCAACTATTCAAATTTCTCTGTTTAGATGGATCTAAAGCTCACATCTTCCAACTATATTGAGTGGAAAGCCAATATGTATCTCTTCATGAGAACCAAGAGCTTCACCCGAATACTCAATAGAACGATGGTAGAACCTCTCAGTGCAATTGAAAAGTCCAAGTACTTGGATAGGCTTGATGAAGAAGTTGGTCTCCTTCTTCTCTCAATTTCTGAAGATCTTCACTTCCATGTCATCGATCTTACTTCTCCTAAAGAGGTTTGGGACAAGCTCGAATCCCTTTTTGGACAGAAAGATTATATGAAAGGAGACAAATTGGAGAATGAACTCGTATGTTTGAGTCCTGGCAGCTTCGAATCTATTAATGCCTTCCTCACCAAGTTCAAAATCTTGATATCACAGTGGAAAAGATATGAGATAGTGAAAGAAGACAATCAGCTTATTATTTCCATTCTCTCAAAGTTGGGGCCAAACTTCTCAGTTTTTGTCTCTACTTTCCAGTCAACTAAGATGTTCATTCCAAAATGGAAGTTTCCCTCACTTGATGACTTCATCCAATCTCTTACTCAAGAGGAAGAGAAGTTAATCTCCATGGGAATGATCAAACCCAAGTTGGATTCAGCCCTTACAGCTGTTGAGGCCAAAATGGCGAATGGTAAAGACAAGCAAAAGATTTATGATAAGAGATCGAATGATACAAGGCCTACAGATACTCCATATCAGTTAGATGGGGCTTCGAACTCAAGGAATACCAAGCATTCTCAGAAGAAAAGATCCAAGTACACATATTGTTTCGAGGTGTTCACCCTGAGAGTACTTGCATGAAGAAGACTATAGATTTGATGGCTCAGTTACTTGAAAAGAACAATCTTCCTGTACCTGCATGTACAAAGAAGAAAGATCTTGATATTGAACCTTCTAGATCCGAAGACAAAGAAAGATGCCATGTCCTCATGGCAAGTGCATCAATAGATTCTTCCTTCATCATAGATTCAGGAGCATCAAGACACATGTCTTCCTCTAAATATCTCTTCTTCAGTTTCGAAAGCTCAGTTGGTCCTTCCATTAGATTGGGCAATAATTCAGAAATGTTCTCTCAGGGGATTGCAAGAATCAATCTTGACTATGGTTACTTTTCTAATGTGCTTTATGTTCCTTCTCTTGCAGCAAATTTACTTTCAGTGTATCAAATGACTCATATTGGAGAGCCCAAAAAAGTGATCTTTTCTCCAAATGAAGTTGAGGTACAACACATGGTTTTATGGGAAATAATTGCAAAAGGAGTTGCAAATCATGAGACAAAACTCTATGAGTTTTCCCACTTCTTACCTCTCTCAAAGGAGTCTTCTCTTCGCTGTCATACTTATGAAGAGAGTAGACTATCTCATCTCAAATACAAGCTAGCTTGAAATGTGGTTGATGGTCTTCCAAATAGAAAGATTGCTCGTGGCACCTGCAAAGGTTGCTTGAAAGGAAAGGATCGATCTAAGAATATTGAGAAAAAGAGGACTCTTGAAGAAGTGTGAATGCTGGATCCAAATCCACAAGAACCTGAAGATCTAGCACCTATTGGTTCAACTCCTATGGCCAAAAGGGCTATCACTACTACATCCACTAGTGATCTTGTTGAAGATCCATCATCATCAGATTCTATCTCTTTTGGAAATGATCTCACCTATGATGGCTCAAGGGAGATATCAGAGATCTACATGCACCTTCAGAAGTAGTTTCATGATGTTCACATTTTTGATTTTGTTCCCACTTCATCAGATTCAGAGTTTGGAAGTGATGATGAGCCAGTTTCACTTGCTTCTTCACATGAATTTTCAAATTTAGAGTTTGAGAGTGAGGATGAGTTTCAAAAGAGAGAATCTCCATCACATGATAGTTCATATTTGGAGTATGAGATATTAGCTTCACATGCTTCTTCATATGAGATTTCAGATTCAGAGTTTGGATTTGATGATGAGCCAATTATACTTGCTTCTTCACATGAGATTTTAGATTCAGAGTGTGGATGTGATGATGAGCTAGTTGTAGATACATCTTCACATGATACTTCAGATTTAGAATATGAAGATGGAGATGATGATGATGGAATGCTAGATCCATATCCACAAGAACTTGAAGGTCTAGCAACTACTGATGAAGATGAGTGAATGGGAGATCTAGATCCACAAGAACCTGAAGATCTCTCACCTGATATTCCTCTTATTTCTCAATGGGAAACCACTACACTTTGATTTTCCGGTGATTTGGTTGGTGATCCACATGATCATAGAAGAACCAGATCAGATTTTCAAAATGGAAGGTTTCATCCTTCTCACATTACCGATCCATTTCAGATCGATCGATCCTTCTTTTGAAACGAAGGACACTTGCCTACTTCAGGGGTGAGTGATGACATGCTACTTTAGCATCCTTCAGTCTATTTTGAGAGAGGGCTTTCTTCCCACTGGGTTTTCCCTCTTTCCTCACTTAGTTTATTTAGATTGATTGTACGGGGTGACCTTTGGTCTTAGTCACCAGGGCCCTATTTTTTAGATTTCAGTTATTATCTCATAGTATAGCTTACAGGGGGGTGTTTGAATATTCACACCATCATTTTTATATTTTGCATTCTTGCATGCTGCATGCATTTGCATGCCTCTGCATGCATCCAGTCATCATCATGGTTGTCCCCCTAACACTTAGATATTTCTTCTAGCTCTCCAGAGCCTCTCTTTAGCCCCCATTTGGCCTCCTACCTACCTAATGCGCCCTCCTTGACCTTTCTACATGCCAAGTGCGCCTTTGATCACCTACCACACTCAGTTAGAACGCCTTCGCTCACTTACCTTCAGTTATCACTCAGTCAGGGCGCCTTTTCTCACCTACTGGGAGTTATCACTCAGTTAGTGCATTGATTGAGCAGTTGTTCCACGGATTGCTCATGCTGACTCCTTGTAGCTTCTAGTTAGCTAGTTCTAGAGTTCCACTTGACTGTTTGACAGGCTCATGCGCCCCGCTTGGAGTCTCCATTCCTTGATTTATGACTAGATGGTTCTGTTAGACTTAGTTGGACACATTTGACTGGTTCTTACCATTTATGACTGATACTACTGACTCGATGATGTCTCCATTGTTATCCAAGCTAGACTCTGAGCTTAGATTTGAATTCCCTACTTGGCTAATCCGAATCCTATATGATACTCCTTTATAGTTCATTGTAACACACACTTTATATTCATTATTCATTGTATGGTACTAATTCTTGTCTATTATTCTGTGTCTATGAGTGATTATTGAGTGTCTCATTCTCTTATTCTTTGCAACATTCTTGAGAGTTTGATTGTGAGTTTGTTACAGTTGCTAGATCCTCTGCAGATTATCACAAAGTTCAATTCTAATTCCAATTCCAATTCCATTTCAATTTTTAATTTTCAATTTTCAATTTTCAATGTTCAATTTTCAATTTCAGCTTTAATTTTCAATCTCAATTTTCAAATCAATTTTAATGCCAATTTCAATTTCAAATATCAATTTCAATTTTATATTCCAATTTCAATTTCGATTTCCAATTCCATTTCCAATTCCATTTGCAATTCTCAATTTTCATTTCCATTTCAATTTCAGTTTTCAATTTTGAATTTCAAATTTCAAATTCCATTTCAATATCAATTTCCAATACCAATTTCATTTTCATTTTCATTTTTCATTTTCATTTTCAATTTCAATTTTCAATTTTCAATTTCAATTTCAATTTTCAATTTTCAATTTTCAATTTCGAATTTGAATTTCATCTTCAGTTTTCAATTTCAAATTTCAAGTTTCAAGTTTCAATTTCAATTTGATATTTAAATTCAATTTCAATTTGAAATTTAAATTCAATTTCTATTTCAATTTCCAATTCCAATTCCAATTCCAATTCCTATTCCATTGCTCAATTTTCATTTTTATTTCAATTTTCAATTTCAAATTTCTATTTCAAATTTACATTTCAATTTCAATTTCAGTTCCAATTTCCAATTTCCAATTTCATTTTTATTTAAAATTTTCAATTTTCAATTTAAATTTAAATCTAAATTTTAACCTCAGTTTTCAATCTCAAATTTCAAATCAATTTTAATTTCAATTTCAAAATTTCAAATTTGGATTTCAATTTCAATTTCAATTTCCAATTCTAATTCCATTTCCAATTCCTAATTTTCATTTTCATTTCAATTTCAATTTCAATTTCATTTCAAATTTCAAATTCAATTTAAATATCAATTTCATTTCAAATTTCAAATTCAATTTTAATTTGGTTTTCATTTTCATTTTCAATTTTGAAATTTCAAATTGCAATTGTGATCGGTGAACACGGATAAGTCACAAGTTAAATTTCAAATTTCAAATTTCAAATTTCAAATTTCAATTTCAATTCCATTTCAATTTCCATTTCCAGTTTCCAATACCAATTTCAATTTCAAATGTCAATTTAAATTTCAATATCAAATTGAAATTGCAATTGCAATTTCAATTTAAATTTTTCAATTTCATTTGCAATTTATATTACAAATCCAATTGCAATTTCAATTACAAATTTCAATTTCAATTACATGGTTATATGACCTTATATTGGAAAAAAGCCAGCCGGTTTTATTTTGAAATATGTATTTTTTTTTAAATTCTCAACATTCTCATAGGATTGAAAAAAAATGGGCAGCATTTCTGATTTCCAATACACATTTTAAAATAAAACCGCTAACATAAGCACTACAGGTTGATATAAACAAAAATATTAATAACTTGAAAAAATAAATACAACATAAATTTAAAATTTAAAACATGTTTAACGTAATGTAAATGTTTTTTCTACACATATTTTCAATCCATGTTTTCAATCAGTTTTCAAATGGTTTATGGTAATTCCAAGGTTCATAGGTCTAAAAAATTAAGGTTTCAATGGTTTTTTTACACAATTTTTATGTTGCCGGTTTTATTTCCTAATGTGTAATTTGGCAGCATTTCTACTAGTCAATATACATTTATAAATAAAACCAGCAGCATAAATGCTGCCGGTTGATATACAATTATACAAAAAAAACACAAGGAATTAAATTTTATTTAAAAAATAAATAGGGAGTTTATGGTTCACTTACCTGGTGGAGTGGACGACATGGTGTGGCGTGGCGTGGTGTGGTGTGGTCTGAGGTGATCAGCCGATCTAGCAGCCTCGGTCGAGCTCCTTTGCTGGGGTCGCTGTCGTTGAAACATGGCCGACCAGCTGCGGCCCTGCTTTTTATTTTTTTTGCCTGTCTCAACAGATTGATAGAGGTTTTAACTAAGCCCTAAATCGAGCAATTACTTGATCGAGGGTTTAACCAAGCCGTCGATCAAGGTATTTTAAAACCCTCGATCGAGGTAGTTTAAAGTCCTCGATCGAGGTATTTTAAAACCCTCGATTGAGGTTTTAATACCTTGATCGAGGGATTTAAAATACCTCGATCGAGGGTTTGTGGCACAAATATTTGCTGCTCCGCTTGCCAAAAATCTTGAACCACCTTCATGGATTGATCCTTTTGACAAATGTAGGGAATATTGTAGCAAATCCCAAGAACAAAGCACATGGTTAAAAATGGCACCATCTAATGGAACTATGGTAGACTTTAAATCTCCAAAAATATTATTATCAATGGAGGTTTAGGGTTAGATTAGTGTCTCTAGGGATTTATTAGGTTTCTTGGGTTTCTAGGGGTATATTAGGTTTTAGGTTTGTTAATTTAGTTTCTAGGTTTCTATATCAGGGTTGTAGGCCTAAATTAGGTTTCTAAATTAGGTGTATAAGACTAGGTTAGGTTTCTAAATTAGATTTCTAGGGCTAGATTAAGTTATAAAGTTATGAATGTTTGCTACTAGACTTTGATCAATGGTGAGATCACATTTGAAGTCTTTAAGGTGACTCTAGGGATTATGGAGGTCTTTATGGGAGTACTATATGGTAGTGTATAGGTTATATTATGGTTAAGGTAGGATAGGCTAGGTTATGGTAGTTTAAGTTTAGTGTAAGAAAGTAATAAATTAGAGTGGTTTAGGCCAAGGTATGGTTGGCTAAAGTAGGTTATGTGGTTAGTGTAGGCATGGTAGGGTACGTTAGGTAGTGGAGGGTAGTGTAGGTTCGGTTATGGTAGGATAAGATATGGATGGATAAGCTAAATATGGTCTAGGTATGGGTAGTTTTGGTAGGGTAAGTTAGATAGTGGAGTGGTTTAGGCTAGAGGATAAGGTTGATTTAAGTAGGTTCATTGGCTTGGGAAAGGTAAGGATGGGTCAATGGTTTAGGTAAAAGTAGACTACGTTAGATTAAGGTAATTTAGTTTAGGACATTTAGTAGGTGAGGTTAAGGTAGTAACTAAGGATGGGATGGTTTAGGCTAGATTAGGGTTTTCTAGTGGGGTTAGCAATCATAGGTTTAGTTTTTGTTAT
Source organism: Larix kaempferi (assembly GCA_027924585.1). NCBI lineage: Eukaryota > Viridiplantae > Streptophyta > Pinopsida > Pinales > Pinaceae > Larix > Larix kaempferi. The sequence continues at coordinate 10,943,900 of BSBM01000461.1, forward strand.
ATTAGGTGCATTTTTCAAGGCTAATAAATTAAAATTAATGAGAAATTCAAGTTTTACAAAAAATGTATTATCTCTTTAGTTGCATAATCCCAAAAGACACCTATCAAGCCATTTAGTGAGCATAGTTAACTTGTGAATGAGATGCTTTTAGTATTTTGCGGTTTTACACAATAAATATGGGTCTCCCAGCCATGCCTATGGTCTAATGATAAAAACTAATATGTTAGAACTATAAATGATTCTAGGGATTATGGCCCATGTACAAGGCCCTGAACCACCGACAATCCTATAAAGTGAATGTTTGGCCTACAAGAGGGATATGGTCACTACTTTGGGGCTGTGCACACAAGGAAATAATTTCATGGTCATGATATGGTCCAACGATGAAAACAAATGTCTTAATCCCTAACGTATCATGATTTTCAATCCTAACTCTTTTTAATAAGATATTATGACATGGATTGGAAGAGGGATAGTAAATGCATCCATACCATATATGGCGATCAAGTTATAATTTGATTGGATTTTTTTGGATAAGATTGTATTCATCATAACACACTCCCATTTTTAATGGAATATGTATGTGATCGAAAATATATTTCTTGTAACATTCATAATAAATATAACATCACATTCACCATGAACCAATCACATTTACCATGAACCATGTAACAATAATAATATATAACCTCAAATCCACATAAATAATGTAAAAATCCATAAACACACTCATGTACATTGGATGAAAGTCATGAGTTTGTATTGGAAATATGTCCAAAATTACATTTTTATACAAAATGGAACATCGTTCCCAATAATGGATGCTCAGGCCCAAAAAATGGAATAAGGGTAGCTCATGGCCTATATAGAAATACACATATCCTACCAAAAATGCCACATCATGACAAATGTGCATAGTGGGTTTTCCAATCACCCTAGCCACCATCGATACCTCGACGCTCATCTCCAAAATCAATCTTCCTCCTCTTTGAGTTGGAGGAAGCTTGAGCCTCCCTGCGTCTGGGTGTGGAGTGTCTCTCTGGGATCTAAAAGGGAAACAACAACATGCCACTTTTCCCACAATTCTATCAATTAGTACACTTGAAAAAATACAATTAGAATTCAAATCTTGAGTACTCACCTGAAATGAGACAACATTTCATGATGGGCGTGTCCATCTCCTCGATCCAAGTGTCTCCCAACAATGCCTCCCTGCAACAATTACAAAAATCATTAATACATAAAACCAAAATGCATTATTTTATGAAATTCATTCATGCTTTATAATATTTTAATGAAATTATAAATATCACTGTGAATATCTCAGGCGATGCAGGAGATTTCCCTTCATGGCTAGTAAGTGGAGCACTGGGCTAAACAACTTGCTCTAAGGCAATGGTGGTGGAGGGGGCTGATATAGGTAGGGGGTGATGTAGGTAAATGAGCGGGGGTTGATGTAGGGGCAATGGATGAAATTGATGTGGATGTAGTAGATGGAGCCAAATGTTGGACAGGTGGGGAAAAAACATGAGGGGATGGATGTGGGTGGTGATATATCCCTAACAGATATACAATGGGTGGTAGTGACGCATGGGGGGATATGGGTATGCCGATCACAGGAGCAGAGTTCCCAGTCACATGAATCAACATGAATTATGGAAAAACTGAACTATGTGGAATATGTGTAGGGATGTGTGCATATGGTGATCGTATGGCAGGAGATGGAACCTACATAAACATATGAAATACATTTCATTAGAATAAAAACATGTAAATTAACCATACAAACATAATGAATTTCACGTCAAATATATAATTAATTTCACACAAGTTACCTGCATGATAGATGATATGCTTAGTCTAGGTGGAGACACGTGGTCAATCTCTTCTGCATGCACCTGTGGAAACTAAACAACATTAATATTGATTTCTCATATAAAATATTTCAATTGCAACAAACTCAATTTTTAAATCCTACAACCATACACTCTTTTAGATACTTGTATGTGAGGTGTTGCAATATTTGCCGCTACTTCCATGGTAGAATAAAGGTTGGGAGCAGTAATGTCCTCCCACCTTGATTATGTTGTTTCATCTTGAAGCAATTGCACATGCTAAAAACATCAATTATATATTAAATGCACTAATCAATGTTCATCTAATAATTGTAAAATGTACAGTTGAAAATATAATCAACCATTTACAAATCATGTACTAACCTTAGACATAAAAGTATCTCATGTAGAATCCTCCGTAGGGCCATGGCAAGTATGGCCGTAGTGAGTGCATCGATGGGGTAATTCTTGACTGTCAAAAGGATCCTTTGTCCCACTAGATGTCATGGATGGTCCATGACCAATGGGGCCTGAAGGACCTACACCTGATGGTCCTCCCTGATGCTTTGATGTGTCATTCCTAGATGATGCCACAAATGTACTATGCTGTAGTACACTATGAGTAAGCTGTGATATGGTAGTGGCAGTCTTAGTTAGGTGATTTAGTAACTGGGGTGTCTATTTGGGGGGGGGGGGAAGAGTTAGGAATATGCCCAGGTGTAGGTGGCATTCTCATTGGGTTACACTTGACGGTGGTCGATCCAAGACCAACCCCCTGAAATTGACTAATGTCAAAGTAGTTGACGTGTAGATGCAACATGAAATCCACATATAGTTTTCAAAGAAAATATAGTGGAACCTCCCTATTGTTGCAAGGAGGTTTGTCGAAAACCATAAACCATCGAATCATCCAGTTTTGTCTCCATGGCTCATATGTGCACCAATCCATGCTAAGGCACCTTTTGCATGTATTAGCGGGTAGGTTGGTCCCGGGGTCAATGAAATAATTAACTAGAGTTTGTTTTGAGATGTTCAAGTCTATGATTTGGTCTCTACTAAGACCAATGGAATAATACACTCTCATCCTATCACTATACTCGGTTATGTTCACCAATTGATCATGAGAATTGTCAACTGAGACAATGATGTTGTCAAGGGATGTGTCTAAGGAGAGCCTTGATGGTTCCCTAGTGGTTCTAAGATCTTGAACCAAGATTCTTAACTGATGTAAATGTTGGTTAATTTGGGCTTATGTGGTTGGGTTCTCCTTGGGGTTAATGTTCACTTCGGGGATTTGTGTGGTTGGGTTATCCTTAGGGTTGTTTGTTTGGGGATTTGGATCTTGGTTTTCAACCATTGTGATGGAGAAGAGAAGAACCACAATTAGAAAAAATGAATTTGTTTCATTTTTCGTTGAATTTTTTGGAATGTAATTTTTTTAAAAATCATTGAAAAAACAAAAAAAATACAAATCATGGATGTAAATCCTACCAGGATGATGATTTGGAGGTGTTGGCGGTGGAGTCGATGCACGCATGCTTTTAATGTGAATGCACTAATAGTGAGTGCATGTTAAAAGCACGTGCACGCTCCTAATGCGTGCATGATTTAATGCCTACATGGATGCCTAAGTGGTAGTTCAGGATTTACCAAACCAAAGTGTACACATGGTCTTAGGTGCATGCACGCTTCTAATTTTTAGCACTCATGCGCTCCTATTCCAACACTTTTGGGTATAATCTTCGTACGAGTGCCTATGAGCTTTGTTTTAGGTGCACAACATATGTGAAAAAATAATTTGATTATAAGAACAATCTTTGTCTTGGATGAGAAAATCCTCTAACAACCTCATTTCTTATGTGGCCAAAAAATATTATTCATATCCCTAAAAATGTGCCAAAATTTGATGACCTAAATCTAATAAAGATAAGATCATCTCTAAGATGTTCCAAATCCCAATTTCCCCAATATTGAGCATGGCACTTATGTAGATCCATTTTGTATTAAGGAATGCTTACATAATCCTTTAAATACATATGAAATTTTATAGATGCCAAACTATAAACATCCCTTTTTGAATGGGAGGGCCTTCCCATGACTTATATATCAAAGTGTACACCTAACCTCTTTCCTTGATTAGTGTCAAAGTGGAATGTATAGATATATCTATCCTATACTTTGACACTCTCCTTCACTTAATGACTAAATTAAGTGGGCTAAAATAGTAGTGGGAAAAAAAACTATATCTCTCTTATGATTTTACATGCTAACTCCACTTTAACATATCACACCACATGAGCGAAGGTGTATAGGGCTCCGGAGGAGGGGGCTTTCAGGAAAACCTGTCTTCGGATACCTTGGAATGGTCTACGTGCTATCTTATTCTTAGGCTGACTTGTCTAATTTTGGTATATAGAGATTAGTTGAAAAATGATATTTTACAATTGTAGAAGCAATTCCAAGGTGATGCAAGATCGGCGTATCTAATTAAGGTGATGCAAGATAGGCGTATCTAATTAGTTAATAGAGATCTAATAAGGAGAAAACATATATCCATAAAATCATGCCTCCTAATTTATGAAGTGTGTATATATAGTCCATTTATCCTTCACAAAAAAATAGATAATAAAGATAGAAGTAAATTGTTTGTTAAATAAAGAGATAATAAGGAGAGTTGGCCTTGTCACCACTTGGACATCATACGAGGAATATTTGGATTATTAACTTGTTGGGGTTATACATTTTGTACATAGACTTCATTTTAGGGGTAAACCTATTGAAAAAGTCTCAATGAAAAGAAAAAAAATCCATATTAAATAAGGAAAACCTATAAAAACTTTCATCCATTACAAACCCAAAAAAAACATTACATAAGGATTCAAAAATGTCTTGAAAGTTGATAACCGAAATATGATCAAGACCATCTCCAAGATGTCCCAAATCATAATCTCCTCATAATCTCCTTAATATTGTGAACCAAAAAATTCCTATGTACATGGAATTTAAAAAAAAAACCCCTAAATCCATCTTACTTTGTGAATAACATACTTTAAATACCCTTATATTTATCCCATACTTTTACATTGTCCATTATCATTTGGTTTTGTTTATAACCTTATTTCCATGAAAACAAAGGTTTAATAAGGGAAACAATTAGCTTAAAAAAAGACTAATATTATAATAAATAACAATAACTAAGAAATAAAATATGTGACCCAAAAAAATAGATTAGATTAATGATTACATTAAAGTGATTATTTTTTAAATGCAAAAGACTATCTTTCTATTACTGCAAATTTATATAATATTACATTTAAAAAAATGTCAAAAAACTGCAACTGAGAGCCTTGCCATAAAGTCTATTACTGTAAATATATATAATATTATATAAAAATAAATATATCGAAAAATGCTGCAAGTGAGAGCCTTGCCATAAAGAAACTAGGAGTAGTTCCCAGTTACCAGTTTCCAAAATTATATACTATATTAAAGTTAGGAACCATAAAAGCTTGCATTTGGAAAAGATAAGCAAAACTACTTGGTAAACTATCATACTGAACATAATCAAAACAAGCTCAGAAATGAAAACAGAACCTGCGAAACTTAGCCAACCATTCCCAAAGCTAACACCACTATTTTATACACTTGGCAGGTTGAAAATAACAATGAATTGCGCCATTGTGGTTATCACAGTGATCATATAACAATATGTGATATTTACATATAAAAAGTAACATTTTAAACAGTAAAACCATCCATTTGCGCACACTGGTATTCTAATTTATTTGCCGAATCATCCGGACCGAAGGACCAACTAACCGGGCTACATGAAATTCCATATACTACAATATATCCGTACCACTTATCTGAAACTCCTCCTTTGACAGAATCCTCCGAATCTCTCGAGAAGCGATATAGAAAAGGTCCACCTGTAGCCGAACAATCGAAAACAGACACCCACAGACGGTTCAGCCATTGAAGAAAACAAAGAAAAAACAAAGTGGAAAACCCTATTTGCCAGTAATATTTCCTCCAAACAGACCGTTGGTCCACTGAATAGACAGACAGGAAGACGACCTAATCTAGTATTGTCCATGGATATTCCAGCAGAGAAGCGTCGTAATACAACGACGGAGAATGTATAGTCTGGCTCTCTTTTGCTTCACATCGGCCATGCAACGCCTACAAAACCCTGCTCCACGAACGGAAGCTGGCCTCGATCGACCCTCGTGCTGTAGATTCGACGCTCTCCACTCTCGTTTGGGTTTGCTTGCACCAGAATTGCACTGACCCATTTGCTTCAATACCTCCAAACAAAACCACCAATCTGCGATTCGAGAGGCGAATATCAGAAAAGAGAGAATATACACGATTGCAAAGTGGTGGCCGGGAGTTAAATATATCTGTTAGGTCACTTGCTTCTTCAGGAAAGAGGCAGTACGTTTCAAAGGACCTAATTTGTACTACCAAAAATTAGAAAAATGTCCATACAATGCATCCTCAACGTGGGGACTTTGTTCAAATCCCTTTCTGGCCATTTGCAAATATCGAGATGGAATATCCATCTCCTGACTCCACCACGAGGTTTTCATTAGTGTTTTTTGGGTCATTTTCTTCTTTATGATCGTTGTCTTTACATACTTGTTTTTACTGTGAACTTCCCATTATTCACAGTGATTCCTGATCATTGCTGTAAATATCAATATCATTGATGTCTTTTCTAAGAGAGTGGTATATTGTTTTTTGAAAATTAGATAGTTTAATAATTTTTAATCTAAAAATAGTTGCTATCACTGTCATTACTGTGATCATTGCCGCAGAATAAGGATTGTTGTTACAGACTCATTGCTTGCTGTTGGATCTCATCATCTTGAAATTCAATGACAAGCAATAAGACTATAACAACAACATTGCTATAGGATAAGCTAAATAAAAACAGAAAACTATTAAATTGTAAAAAAGAATGAATATGTATTTTTTTTCACATTAAAAAAAGAATAAAATTTAAATTCAAACTTTGTTAATGATTTAATACTGAATATTTAGGATATGTAAATTTTTTTTATGTATTTTATAATTTATTATAAAAAAATATTATAAATTTAATATAATTTAAAAACAATTAATTTACATTTTTAGTTTCATTTATATATAACTAGTATCAGGTGGTGAATACGATAGGTCACAAGTTAAGTGTCATGAACAAGTTACTTGTTCTCCATGCTTAGTTGTAACCACCTTCTTTAGTTAAATAGATTGTGTGTCACTACATGTTACCCATGCACGAGCTACTTGTTATCCATGCATGAGCTATTAGTTATCCATGCATCAACTACCCGTTATTTTTTATATTTCCTTTTTTGTAATTGTTTATTTTAAATTTTGAATGACTACCATAAAATCAATTTGAATAATACACTTGTCTCATCCTCCTTCAATCTAGAAAAAGTATAGATAATAATCCACACAAATTTTAAGATATAAACAACCATCAATATAAATATTTATAATTTAATAATAAAAAATTATTTATTTTAAAATATTATAATTTTTGTATTAATACAATATTATTAATTTTTTAAATTAAAAAATATATATTTTATAACACTAACGTTGAAAAACATATTTTAAAAACATATTTTATAGAAGAGTTATCAAATATTAAAACTCTAAGAGTAATAGTCCATCTCTCATGTTCGATTTTCACTAAAGATTATGTTGTATCTAAATGGTATATATATGTGAAAGAATGAGAGGAAGTGGACATCATATATAATAAAATGAAGCGAGAAATAAATCCATACATGTAGATTATGATATAAAATAATGGTAATATTTTTACATTGTGTATATACGATTAATTTTATTATATAGAACATTATTGTATACACTTGATCATAAATAATTAGATATTATATCTTTTTAAACCAGATCTAATATGCCAAATAAAAAAACAGATGGCATAAACCATGACAATGAAATTATGGTTATCCAAATTATGAATGGTAATAATTAAGTCAAAGTTATGTATAGCAACATTTCTTTAAGATTTTTTCAAAGAATCCCCCTGCAAATTCTGAGGTTTTTCCCTTTGATGGGCTTCGGTTTCAAAATGTTACTGTTAGAAAGAGTAAGAAGGCACTAGTGGTTGCGGTTGATGAATCTATTGGTGATGTTTTTGTTCCACTTTTTGCTAGAATTGATGATGCTACTGCAGCATTAGGAAATCCTCAAAACCCTAGGGCACTTAGAGCGGTGCAGCCCTCGAGTGATGGCTTTTAATGTTAATTTTATCATTAAACGTTAGAGGGTTAGGCAAGGCTACCTGGGGTAGGGCTTTGTCTAAACTTTTTAATGCTACTAGTTCGGAAATTGTGCTACTTCAGGAGACGATGTGTGCTGACTGTGACGTCATTTTAAAATTGGCCAACCTCCACCCGGGATGGGAATTCTCTGCTATCTATGCATCAGGGAAATCTGGAGGGTTGCTCGTTGGGTGGAATCCAACCTTTTATCAATTTAAAACCTTTAAAACGCATTGGGGGATCTTGATGGAAGGATGATGCTTATTTCAGAATCGTGCTTTATCTATTTTAAATTGTTATGGCCCACATGCAAACATAATTAAATTTTGGGACAAATTTATGAATTCAGGACTTCTGAACTCTCATAATTTTATTATTGCAGGAGACTTAAACTTATCCTTAAGTTCATCTGATATTTGGGGCTCAAAGGCCAGGATTGATGATCTTACTGATTATTTCTCTGAAATTATTGTTAACTATGACTTGGTTGATGTGGCTCCAGCATCTTTAGTGCTAACCTGGTCCAATGGCAGAGCTGGTAAGGAGGGTATTCATAAGAGAATTGACCGTTTCCTGGTTTCCCGACCACTACTTTAGTCTTTTCAAAAGTTTCGGTCTTGGGTAGGGGAAAATATTTTCTCAGACCACTGGCCCATAATGCTTCAATGTGATGACTCATTATTTCCAAGGAATTACCCATTTAAATTCAATAATTCTTGGCTTCTGCATCATGATTTCTGTGAGACCATTCGCCTATCCCAGATGAAAGCTATAGATGACGACTCCTTAAATCCTATGGACAGGTTTGTACAGAAGCTTCGAAACCTAAAAGATGTGGTGAAAGTGTGGATAAAAAATAGAAAATTGACGGATCTCCAAGAGTATGCTGATCTATAGAGTAAAATTCAAAGTATTTATCTAAGGAAGTTTGATGGCCAGGATGATGAGGAGGAGCAAATTTTACTAAAATTACTGAATGAAAAGAAGGAATTCCATTTTAAGACATGAAGAAGCTGATTGGAGGCTTAAGAGTTGGGCACTTTGGCTGGAGCTAGGGGATAAAAACTCTAAGTACTTTCATGACTTTGCTTCACATCGAAGGAATAAAAAGGCTATTTGGGATTTGAAGGGAGATGATGGGATTTGTATTAGTGATCAAGACCAAATACGGACTGAGGCAGTTAATTTCTTTAGTAACATCTTCAAGGACCCTGGTGATGGCGATCTGTTAAAGCAATTGGAGGTTGCTCATCTTTTTCCTGCCTTTTATAGCCCTCAGGGAGCACTGGAGTTGGAGCGACCTGTTACATTAAAAGAAATTGAATCATCTCTGAAATGTTTTGCAAAAGAAAAGAGTTCTGGGTCAGATGGCTGGACAGTGGAATTGTTCAATCACTTTTTTGATATAATGGGCGAAGAAATTCTGGCTATGGTGGAATTTTCTAGAATCAATGGGTTTATTTCAGGTGCTTTGAAATCTACATTCCTGACTCTTATTCCTAAATGCTGTAAACCTTCTACTTTGAGGGATTATAGGCCTATTGCTTTATGCAACTTGATTTATAAGCTTATCTCAAAAATCATAGCAGTAAGAATCAAGCTAGGATGATCAAAATCTATCTTTGCATCACAGTTTGGGTTTCTTCATGACAGGAAAATTCTGGATGCAGTTGGCATTACACATGAGATAATTCACTCTGTTAAGGTTTGGAAGTCAAAGGCTGTTTTTATCAAAATGGACCTGGAAAAGGCATATGATCGGGTAGATTGGAACTATCTCAGAATTATTCTAATTCAAATTGGGGTATCTCCTTTGATGCTGAATTGGATTATGGCGTGTGTCACATCTACAAATATTGTCGTGCTTGTAAATGGGGTTCCCACTAGCTTCTTTAAATGCTCTAGGGGGATTAGATAGGGTTGCCCCCTTTCCCCACTTTTGTTTGTTTTAGTAATTGATGGGTTTAGTAGACTACTTCTCAAAGCAAAATCTGAAGGTCTGATAAAGGGGATAAAACTCTCAAAGGAGCTGTCGGTCTCTCACATTTTATTTGTTGATGATGTTTTTCTTGCTGGTTCTAATTCAGTGGGTGAATGGAGATGCTTCAGAGACAACATTTCTCTCTTTTGTTCTGCCTCAGGTATGAAAGTCAGTGACAGGAAGTCTATCTTGTTTCAGCAAAACTTGGATGAGGCACAAGTTGTGCACTTGCAAAGCATTCTCCCATATAAGATTCAGAATTTAGAAGATGGTTTTCAATACTTGGGTTTCTTCTTAAAGCCAAACAATTACAGAGTTAAAGATTGGTATTGGCTCTTTAGGAAATTGGAGAATAGATTTAAGAGCTGTACAAATATATTATTATCTATTGGTGGGCAGCTTACTCTAGTTAAAGCTATTTTAACTAGCATCCCGGTTTATTGGATGTCTTTATTTAAGGTTCCTAGTTCGATTTTGCAGAAAATGAGAAGTTTATGCTCAAACTTTCTGTGGACTAGAGGTCTGGCTCGGAAAGGTTTAATTATGGAAAAATGGGAAGCCATCACTTCTCCTGAAAAATTTGGTGGCTGGGGACTAAAAAACTTGGAAGTTTTTGGTAAAGCCTTGCGCCTTAAGATCCTCTGGAGAGGACTATTTGGATCATCTTTATGGTCAAGAGTATTACAATTCAAGTATATTATGCAGGAGATTGTCTTATGGTTAAAAAATCCAGTATTGAGGATAAGGAATTCCTTGACAATTTGGAAAGGTTTTTTGAATGTTCTAAACTTTATATGCAATGAACTGTCTTGGCAAGTTGGATCGGGACATCAAGTCTTTGTGGGTGTAGATCTGATCCTCGGACTGGATGAGGATTTCTTGCTTTCGGTTGAAATTTTGGAGTACCTCAGGGATAGAGACTTTATGACCCTGGACCGTATGAGGAATTATGTATCTTTGAACAGTTCATCTTATTGGATTAGTGGAGCAGACATGGGCCCGTGTGGTTGTTTTGAGAGAGAGTGGAATCCTTACTTCTCTAGGCTAAACTCTATCGGCTGCAGATTGTCCCAACAAGCAGATGTTTTGAAATGGGTAGGCAACCCTGTCACAGGTGAGGTAACTACAAAATCAGCTTATAATTTCATTATAAATTCTAGATTGTATTATCCTCAGCATTGGTGGTTCAAGAAGCTGTGGAAATGGAAGGTACTTGTCAAGCTCAAATGCTTTGGATGGTTTGCTCTTATGGAAAAACTGAAAACTTGGGATGCATTATTAAAAATGGGATGGAATGGCCCAAATAGATGTCCTTTATGAAAAAGTGATGCTGAATCCACAAAGCATATTCTTGTGACTTGTTTGTTTACTCAAGATATTTGGTCAAAAGTTTGTGCAGGTTTGAATATTTAGATGGATTGGGGAGAGGAGTCCTTTGAGATTTCTTTTTTACATTGGTATAGGAATTGTAGATTCCATCCTATTTTGCCACTATTTATTTCATGGATCATTTGGCATATTAGAAATAGGTATGTCTTTGAAGGGGTGGATCCTTTGGCTCAGATTGGGGTAGATAGAATTATCACTCTTTATAATTCTATTTTCAAAAGAAAGGATCCAGTGGTGATAAAACGAATTGGAACCTTTGTTCCTACTTTCAACTGTCCAGTATTTTCTTTGATGGAGCAGCACAAAATGGCATCTGTGGTGTTGGAGGTGCAATCTTTATAAATGAATCACACCACTATGCATTAAAGATGAACTGTGGGAGTGGATCCAACATGAAAGCTCAACTTATTGCATTATGGTGTGTCCTAAAATTTGCATATATTTTTGGCATAGATGATCTGAAAATATTCAGGGATTCCTGAGTCACTATAAAATGGGCATAGGGTGACTATAATCTAAAGGTGTTAGCGCTAACCCACTGGTGTCTTAGGATCAGGAATCTCATCAGGTTGTTTCAGAATTTATCTTTTGAACATATTTATCGACAACATAATTCGATGACTGATAAATTATCAAAATAGGCTTTGGAGGGAAATGCTGGTTTCTTATTTTGGGAGGAGGTCATGAACTTGTCAGTTCAGAGTTTTGGCTGCATAAACTTTTTTGAGTAATTTATGTTTTCTCTATTAAGCATTATGAATGTAATTATGAACTATGATGAACTTTCTATATTTGCACCTTGTTTTCTGGCTGGATTCCTTTGTGATGACCAGTAGAAAAGTTTTGATTCTCAATTTTTGGTTTCATGTTTCATTGGGCAGAGATGACCACTTTGAAAAAATTGAAACTGAAGTAACTCATGTACCTTTTGATTCTCCTTTGAATATCATTGGTATGATTTTTTTCTGTTGGAAAAAAAAATTCAAGGTTATGTATAGCAACATCTCTTTACACTTTGACTTTTAGTTATAAAAGTCAATATGATCAAAGAAACATTACAAGCTATATCATCTTAACGTTTAATAGGAGATGTTTTAAACATCATCATGATATCAATTCATTAAAAAATGCAACATGTAAATAAACAATTACCAAATATTCAATAAATTGGGTATCACTCGCAATCAAGATATTAATGATGCCCACCAAGTCTTCATAGAGTGATATCCATAAACATGAGCATAAAATATGATCAATCAATCAAGATATTAATGGTGCTCACCAAGTCTTCATAGAGTGATATCCATAAACATGAGCATAAAATATCATCAACCTAAGAACCTCTCTAAAACATCATCATGAAAAGTCTTCAACCTGAATTTATGCAAAATCATGTCCACAACACCACCAAACTAAGGAGGCTATCATCATAAAAGGCAAAAGAATTTATGCAAAATCATGTCCACAACACCACCAAACTAAGGAGGCCATCATTATAAAACGCATTAAATGTTTTAAGGGAAAATTTCCAAACCATTACCATCCAGGACGAGGGATCAAAACATCAACTTGAACATCTCAAAAAACATGTGCATAAAGGATGAACCTCTTCACCATAAGGGAACTCATGAATCCCAACCATAAAATCTAACCAGAGAAATTATCCAAATCAAATATGGAAAATCTATTTTTGTTATAAAATGCCTCATATTTCATTAATACACATCAATTAATAGTTTACCAAAGGGGTAGTAGGGAAGCCACCACAAGTTAGAAATGATAGGCATAAAAACCTAAATCTATTTTTGTTATAAAATGCCTCATATTTCATTAATACACATAAATTAACATTTTACCAAAAAGGGGTATTAGGGAAGCCATCGCAAGTTAGAAATGAAAGGCATAAAAACCTATCTAGTTAAAATCATCCATGTAGGCTATGATAATTTAAGAGGCATAAAATACCATACTAACCAAAATAGATTCAATGAATAAACACAATAAGGGCCAAATGGATAGAGACAACCAACATATAATGAAGAGATGGAAGCCATACTCATGTTATAAGAAGGATTGTTGTACTCAAAGGAGACCACATAGTTTAGTTGCAAGCTCAATATTTGCTAATATAGTCTCCCACAATCCATCCCATGACTCAAATGACAATCTTTTGCACAATATTTTGTAGACTTCTTAGTCAAATTAGAGTCAATCAGTTGGTTGAACCTCAATTGATCATGTCTAGGTCAAATTACACATCCTTTGACAAGAGTCAATTATCATACACCTTAGAAGACTATGAACAATTAACAAACACCTTAGGAAACACCATTGATGTGGAAACATGTGTCTCTCATTTTAGTTGATAGTTAGCAAGTTAAGGTTGGGCTTCCTCATTCATTCTTGTCAATGAATTGTACCCAAAACACAATAGTTTAGGCACCCAAGCATTACTTAGAACTTGCATAAATATATGTAATCTCTAGGAGAAAAGGTCTTTTCTCCATACAAACCATAGATATCCTTTTATTATTGTATGTGATTCCATCGACTTAGTTCACCTTTTCTTGAGGTTTTTTCCTTACAAAATTTGAAGACTAACTTCCAATGGAAACTAATTAATACTTATCACTTTTTACACCCCTAGGTTTCTCCATTATTAATTATATTAATTCCTAGCTTACATCTTCATGTGATTAGTATTCTTTATCTCTTTCAGTCAATTTTGTATTTTGGTTTGTGCTTAAAATTTTCATAGAATATGTGTGTGTGTGTGTGTTTATTTTTGTAGCATTGGACATGTACTTCTGCATAGGCCAAGTGTCTGGCATGTTGGAGTCATCCAGGAGACCTCTTAGACTTAGGTGTTTCACTTAAATTAAGTAGATTATTAAAGTAAAAGTACTTTTGTAATTACTTTATGTAAAGAAAGGGCCCATGGTATTGGCCCTAGGTATTTGCGTATTATAATGTTATAAAAGTCAGCCTAGGTGAGAGGAGAAGACACACAAGTCACACATAGGAGATCTCATTTACTGATTGGAGATGGACTTTCAGCCACGTGTGTAGGTGCAGGTGTAGGATCAGAGGAAAGGAGCAAGGGGAAACCAAGGGATAGTAACCAACAAAATTGAAGGATTGATCTTGAGGTTAGGAAGCTATCATTTTGTTATTGTATTCCTCAGTAGTCCATCATCCTAGGATGGGAGCCTAGTGTTTTTATCTTAATAAAAATCAATCTATTTGCTGGTTTTTCCCTAGTTGGGATTTTCCAAGGTAAATCAATGTGTCAATTGTGAATGTGATTTCCTAAGTATTTACGTTGTGTAATTAGTTAGGATCTCAGTGTTTTTTTAGTTAATAATTTCTAGTAAATTATTCGGGACTAATAACTAGATCTGAGCTTTCAAAATGAACTCTCTCTCTCTCTCTCTCTCTCTCTCTCTATATATATATATATATATATATATATATATATATATTCCTTTTCCATAAGGAAAGTTGATTACTTAAGATGAATTTGTATCCCCTATCCTCACATAGATGACACAAATTGTTAGTATCATAGCACGATTTTTACTAATGAATTTCTTATTATACTATAATTATCTAGCCTTGCTAAAGACTATCTAGAAATTCAACCCTGTTCTTATTTGTACATGTTCAAAGTAGTTATTAAACTTGTCCCTGCCTTCAATTTTTTGAATATTTATTTACTTAAAACTGTATAGCCATGATGATGTATGAAATAGAGAATAAGAACACTTCTAGTGAGACCAAGCAACTCATAGAAAAACAGGATCGCAGAGCAATAACAATAAACAGAAATGCAAATATAATCACACATACACATTTCAAGAGACACAGATATATCGTGGTTCACCCAACTTGGGCTACGTCCACACTGAATTTTCCAGTCCTTATTATTATTACTGTCTAGCAAGGTGAAGGGATACAACCTGCATCACAACCGCTGCACTTCCTCTTCTCTGTTTCACAGTCTCTCTCCTGATCTCAGATATCTTTACAATGCATAAAACCTAATACATCATCATCCCTAGCTGTATTACAATGACTTTATTTTATAAGGGAAATACAATGGGAAAATACCACGGGATACCCAAAACCATGGGCCCGCAAAATAGCTGGAGAAAACAGCCCCAAAATTTTTCTTTAGGGGCGTTGCCCCCGAACCCCCGCCGGGGGACCGCTGGCCCCCGGACCCCCCAGCCAGGGGGGATGGTGCCCCTTGGAACCCCGTGGGGGGGCGATGCCCCCCCACACCCCCCCGCTGGGGTGACTATACAGTCCACCTTTATATGATATAAAACTGGGGTACAAACACGGCTGATACAATATCATCTATGAGACTAGAAGATCTGGCTCCATAACCAACAAATTTCTTATCATACTATAATTATCTAGCCTTGCTAAAGACTATCTAGAAATTCAACCCTGTTCTTATTTGTACATGTTCAAAGTAGTTATTAAACTTGTCCTTGCCTTCAATTTTTTGAATATTTACTTACTTAAAACTGTATAGCCATGATGGTATATGAATTAGAGAATAAGAACACTTCTAGTGAGACCAAGCAATTCATAGAATAAACAATGACTTAGAAAGGTGAAAATTTGTATGAATTTTTAATGAAATCCTTATTTGACTCATCGGTTTATTGGGATCGACTTCAAATAGTGACAAACACATGATTTTCCTTTAATAGGGTTATCCCCTTCAAGGCTCAAATCAATATAAAATTCCTATCTAGAAGGAAAATTTAATGTATAATAACTATATAATTTGATACAACAACTTAAGTCCTACTTTTCTATCAATAATATTTTCAAGGATTAGACGATCACCATAGCATCTTTGAAAATGTAAACTTTTGTACATTGCTAGTGGGAAAATATTTTGACTAAAAAAGATGGATAGTAGATCCCATTGACAAATGGAAGAGATTCATCGACCATATTAAAAAATAGTTATCCACCAAAGTACATGGAATAATAGTATAAGAAATGACAAGATTAAGTCGATGGAAATATCATATTGTACATAGTTATACTAATGAATTCCACCTACTATTCATCTTCAAGATTGGGGAAATATGATGAGACTGGGGTATATTTGGTGGTGTTTGTGTTTCTCTTTACATGATTGGTCATGGATGGGGAATATGATGTTAAGGGTAATCCCTTACTCCCAATATTGTATTTATTTTGGGCCATGTGAACTTGGTCTGTATCTTCATCCTCATCCTCTTCAAACATGCTATGAGAAACATTCTAGGAATGGTTGATTGCTTGTTCTATTGTTTCTTATTCTTCTTCATTAAATTCCTTTACACCTTATTCTGTTTTTTCTTCCTCTTCATTATCATGGCTTCCCAAGGACTATTCAGATCCTGATATGAGGGATTTGAATACATTGAGTAATCCCTCCATATTAATTCCTTCAATAGGTTGTGTCGTTTTATTATTTGGGGGAAAATTATTTCTAAATAGTAGTCTGAAATCGTTTAGGAAGGTAGAGTCAAAATTGTACCAATTAGTAATTGATCCTCTTCTTAGGGAGAAGTAATAGGTAGAGGCTTTACCCTCAGATGTGGAACAAAATAACATACATACTACATCTTCATGTTCTTTCCTATCGGGATCAAACTTGGGGAGGAATTTTTCAAAATGTTTGGGTAGAGGATGTACATCCCTAGGAACAACAACAACATATTGACCTAGCCAAGGTGTATTTTTATTAGAATTTGGATTGGTATTAGCCATTTCTCCTAGTGAATAACCTGTTTGATGTTGTATCAGATTGTAGTCAAAATATTCTTCTGAGGAATCTCATTCTGAAGGTTCTTCTCCTAAAGAGTTTTATTGTGAAGGATGTCAAGAAGTATAGGGAGGATAATTAGGTGGAAATCGAGGCTCATCGGTACCTTCTAGCGATTGAACTTGTGGTGTATTAAATAGAGAATAGGAACACTTATAGTGAGACCAAGCAACTGATAAAATAAACATTTACTCATAAAAGTGAAAATTTGCATGAATTTTCAATGAAATCCTTATTTGACTCGTCGGTTTATTTGAATTGACTTCAAATAGTGACCATACATGATTTTCCTTTAATACGGTACTTATCCCCTTCAAGGTTCAAATTGATACGAACCGTTACACCAAAACCTCGAGGTGTTAGTGAAGGCTGCCCACTAGGATCTTAACATCCCACCACGCTCCACAGTCCAGACTTTGGGCTGGATGTGTGCCTGTACGGTGGTGTCCCCTTTGCGCCGTACGAGCCCCGGGCGAACACTGCAATGCCAACGTTTCCACCCGCTCTGTGACTTGAACCTTGGTGGAGGCTCTGATACCAAATGATACGAACCATTACACCAAAACCCCGAGATGTTAGTGAAGGCCGCCCACTAGGATCTTAACACAAATCAATATAAAAATTCCTATCTAGAAGGAATAGTTGATGTAGAATAAGTAGATAATTTAATACAACAACTTAAGTCCTACTTTTCTATAAATAATATTTTCAAGACTTAGATGATCACCATAGCATCCTTGAAAATGTAAACTTTTGTACATTGCTAGTGGGAAAATATTTTGACTAAAAAAGATGGATAATAGATCCCATTGACAAATGGAAGAGATTCATCACGATGTTAAAAAATAATTATCCACCAAAGTACATGGAATACTAGTATAAAAATTGAAAAGATTAAATCAATGGAAATATCAAATTATACATAGTTATACTAATTAATTCTACCTACTATTCATCTTCAAGATTGGGGAAAGATGATGAGACTGGGGTATATCTGAGGAATGATGATGAGACTAGGGTATATTTGGGGCATGATGATGAGTCTGGGGTATATTTGGTGGTGTTTGTGTTTCTCTTTATATGATTGGTCATGGATGGGGAATATGAAGCTGAGGCTAATCCCTTAGTCCTGATATTGTATTTATTTTGAGCCATGTGAACATGGTCTGTATCTTCATCCTCATACTCTTAAAAAATGATATGGGAAACATTCTAGAAATGGTTGATTGCTTGTTTTGATGTTTCTTCTTCTTCATTAAATTCCTTTACACCTTATTCTCCTTTTTCTTCCTCTTCATCATCATGCCTTCCCAAGGAATGTTTAGATCATGAAATGAGGGCTTTGAAGACATTGAGTAATTCCTCCATATTGATTCATTCAATAGGTTGTTTGTTTTTATTATTTGTGGGGAAAGTATTTCTAAAAATTAGTTTAAAATCATTTAGGAGGGAAAATTCAAAATTGTACCAATTAGTAATTGATCCTCTTCTTAGGGAGAAGTAACAGGTAGAGGATTTACCGTCAAATGTAGAACACAATAACCTACATGCTACATCTTCATGTTCTTTCCTATTGGGATCGAAATTGGGGAGGAAATTTTCAAGATGTTTAGGTAGAGGATGTACATCCCCAGGAACAAAAACAACATCTTGACCTAGCCAAGATGTATTGTTATTAGTATTTCCATTGGTATTATCCATGTCTCCTAGTGAATAACTTGGTTGATGTTGTATGGGATTGTTGTCAAAAGATTCTTCTGTGGAATCTCATTCTGAAGGTTCTTATCCTAAAGAGTTTTATTGTGCAGGATTTCAAGAAGTATGGGGAGGATAATTAGGTAGAAATGGAGGCTCACTAGCACCTTCTAGTGATTGAACTTGTGGTGTATGAAATAGAGAATAGTAACACTTCTAGTGAGACAAAGAAACTCATAGAATAAGCATTGACTTAGAAAAGTGAAAGTTTGTATGAATTTTCATTGAAATCCTTATTTAACTCGTTGGTTTATTGGGATCAACTTCAAATAGTGACCCAACATTATTTGACTTCAATAGAGTTATCCCTTTCAAGGCTCAAATCAATATAAAAATTCCTATCTAGAAGGAAAAGTTAATGTAGAACAAGTCGACAATTTGATACAACAACTTAAGTCCTACTTTTCTATCAATAATCTTTTCAAGACTTAGATGATCACCATAGCATCCTTGAAAATGTCAACTTTTGTACATTGCTAGTGGGAACAGATTTTGACTAAAAAAGATGGATAGTAGATCCCATTGACAAATGGAAGATATTCATGAACCATGTTAAAAAATAATTATCCACCAAAGTACATGGAATAATAGTATAATAAATGACAAGATTAAGTCAATGAAAAGATCAAACTGTACATAGTTATACTAATGCATTCCACGTACTAGTCATCTTCAAGATTGGGGCAAGATGATGAGACTGGGGTATATTTGGGGTAGGATGATGAGATTGAGGTATATTTGGTGGTGTTTGTGTTTCTCTTTACATGATTGGTCATGGATGGGGAATTTGATGTTGAGGGTAATCCCTTACTCCTGATATTGTATTTATTTTGGTCCATGTGACTTGGTCTATATCTTCATCCTCATCCTCTTCAAACATGCTATCAGAAACATTATAGAAATGGTTGATTGCTTGTTCTAATGTTTCTTATTCTTCATTACATTCCTTTACACCTTATTCTCTTTTTTCTTCCTCTTCATCATCGTGCCTTCACAAGGAATGTTTAGATCCTGATTTGAGGGATTTGAATACATTGATTAAGTCCTCCATATTGATTCCTTCAATAATTTATGTGGTTTTATTATTTGGGGGAAAATTCTTTCTAAAAATTAGTCTAAAATCGTTTAGGAAGGTTGAGTCAAAATTATACCAATTAGTAATTGATCCTCTTCTTAGGGAGAAGTAACAGGTAGAATACTTACCCTCAAATGTAGAAAAAAATAACCTACATACTACATCTTCATGTTCTTTCCTATCGGGATCGAACATGGGGAGGATTTTTTCAGGATGTTTAGGTAGAGGATGTACATCCCCATGAACTACAACAATATTATGACCTAGCCAAGGTTTATTTTTATTAGCATTTTCATTGGTATTAGCCATGTCTACTAGTGAATAAACTTGTTGATGTTGTATGGGATTGTTGTCAAAAGATTCTTCCGAGGAATATCATTTTGAAGGTTCTTCTCCTAATGAATTTTATTGTGAAGGATGTCGAGAAGTATGGGGAGGATAATTAGGTGGAAATGGAGGATCACTGGAAGCTTATAGCGATTGAAATTGTGGTTTTACTTTCAAAGGGTTTTTTAATCACCTTAGAGGTGCTTGAGAGGTCATGATCAGGGGTCACAAGGGTTGTGAAAAAGGTCTCAACAATTAGATCATACTGAGGTGGTATGTGTCTCATAGGAAGAGGATATATGATAGGTGAAAGTTCAAGCTCCCTACACAAGGCTCGGGTTACAACTTGAGAGATCTGAAATATCTATGGGATTCTTCGGCATACCAACCATAGTGATGTAGGGGTTATGCTAGGATGTGCCCAACAACTCAAAAATTGAATAGGGTTTTGTATTGGTGTTGTTTGTGGATTAAATAGAGTTAAGTGATTTAGGGAGTAGTGTGCTATGCAGGGATTCTTTGTGGAGTATTATTACAATGGATGTTTTCTAGGTTGAATGTTTCTTCATTAGCTATTCATTTTATATTATTCCTCCTCCCAGCACCAATTTTATAAACGATACAAATTGACCCAGGTCAACATTAAGGGAGAATTCTAGATTTCAAGTCCCAATATGACTTGTCATGTTTCATATGGAAACTCCGATCGGAATGTGGGCCCAGTCTCCACTAAGGTTTTATTTTAAGATTATATATATATATTCTGAAATTCAACTAATAAGACCAATTACCTATGCTAAGATCTAATGACTAGTTTCCAATTTACTTAAATAAATCAAATGCTAATATTAATTAAACTTGATTAAATATTATTCCTACCTCAACCTATTATGATAAGGAGCTATAATTAAATTTGGTTAGATACAAAGAGAATGGATAATGTTGAGACACATAGGAAATTTTTTTCTCTATTTTTAATAAGCTAAGCTTCTATTCCATATAAATATTAATAAATAATTATTTATTTGATATTTAACAGTATTTGCATATAATTGTGGTCATCGAGCAATTATTTGACACAAACAACATATACAAAAATAATTCATATGCATAATACTTACAATAAATCAATTATCATCCATTGAAAATAAAAGAATCATATCTCAAATAAACAATAGAATATTTAATAAGTGTTGGCCTATTAGTATTTCATTGCCTCAAAATAATAATATTACATAACTTTTTTATAGGGCCAAGAGATCACCCTCTCTTCAAATGCATTTTTCTAAAGAAAAAGCTTGAGGAAGTTCAAATAACGAGCTCAACTAACCAGTTATAACTTTTCTTCATATAGACTTTACAATAATTACTAAACTTAATCCATCCTTGTAAACTTTCCACATGTGATGGGCTTGAGCAATTTGAGAAACACTATTGGATTTCATCATTTCGAATTATGTTTTTCCATCATATATTTTCCAAGAGGTTTTGTGCATTTCAGATCCTTGTATACCTTTAAACATACACATCAGATAAAGTTGCAAGTTTAAATAGTACATTTAGAAATTTGTTCAAAACCTCTTTATTGGTCTCTGACAGTTGGTTTATATTGTCCTTTCTTTCATCTTGGTTCTATTCTACTTCAAATATCTGCAACTAACTTGGCACATCTTGATTTAATTCATCCATTGCTTCCATGCCAAACTTGTCTGATGTCATCTACTAAATTCCATATCCTAAAGCATGCTCAATTCACCACTAAGATATTTTCCTTAATTTGTTCACATCAAGAATTCCACAAGCTAAGACCTCGGTCTTACCTTTGTCCCTCTAACTAAATCTTGGAAGTGTCCCTGGTGCCTATTTTTAATGTTTCTACCAATCAATCGATTCCTCAAACAAGTTTTTCACTAAATTCCTCTCATCCACTTATTCATCAACCTAGTTAGTCAACTATGTTAAACTATCATAACAATGTTGGAATTCATCCAAATGAATGGAAAATTTGTTGGTTGTAGAGCCTAATTATCTTCTTGATTAAGAGATCTTATTATTCATCCATGTTTGTACCCAATTTTTATATGTTGTGCAGGTGTACTGTACACTCATCCCAATGGGGGGGATTCCCCCCCCGCAGGGGTCTAGGGAACAACGGGCCCCCGATGAGGATTCAAGGGCGAAGCCCCTAAAATAAATTTTTATTGCCTTATAAAATGTTGTACTTTCATAGTCAATTTGAACTATTCATTAGATATCGGATCTGATAGTAGAATTTATGTTAGGATTTTAGCCCTAGAAGGAAAACCTCTTTTGTATGAGGAATTATATTCCGGTTAGGTAGTATTGGTGAAAGTTGAGACTTTGAGAGAGTGAAGAGGAAGTTTCAACGGATGTGTTGCAGGTTGTATCCATTCATTTTTCTAGATGGTATAATAGAAAGGACTAGCCATTTCTTTGTGGATGTAGCCCATAATGGGGGAACCACGTATATTGATGTCTCTCTTGTATTGTGTTTATGTGTTTTATTTTTGCATCTTGTTTTATGTTATTGCTACACGATCTTGTATCTAACAAAATTTTGTGTGAAACTCCCTTTGGTTCTCATGTCCTCCTAATGCTTTATCTTTCAATATAGTAAATTCAATTATTTTCTCCTCTAGTTGAGTCTATAGGGAATGCATGATTTCCTCCATCTCCTCAACATGATGTCCTTTTTGTTCATGATAAGCAATAGTTTATTCACATTTTGATTCCAGCCTCTCAATCTCCTACTAATGTTCCCTCATCAGACACATCATATAAATTTCATGTTGTTTGTTTTTATTAGATATTTTCTACAGGTGAATGAATTCCATTTGATATTTATGTTTATCAACTTGAGCTTCCAAAAGAGCTATTTCAGTCTTTTATTTTTCACTACAACATTTAATTCAATGACTATTATGGATTTCGCACTTGAAAATGCACTTAAGGTAGAATTTGTGTCAACTACATCCTTCTGTATCTCTAAATTAGCAATATTTGATACAATTACTTGATATTGTCCTTCTTTACTAGCGGTTTCCTCAATATATTTCATGTTTAGACCTCTCTTTACAACATTTTTACAAGAATTACTCAAAAAACAGTCTCCTAAAGAGACTACATCATCATCAACACTCACAATTTCTATACAAGGATCTCCAAGTGACGTAGAAATATGAGTGCTAGGATTTACTAGGGAAGATAGTACATATAGTTCCTAACTTGTACCTACATCTTCACCAGATTAATCACTATCTTTCTCAGCTGATTTCTTTTTGTGCTATTCTTCTAGATATTGTTTTAGTTTTTTAGCTTCAGCTTCAAGATGAAAAGAGTGAGGAATGTATGAAGATTTCAACTAGTCTATATAGGTTAGTAAATTCATCTTGAACGAAGTCAAAGAAGTCATTACAAAAAAAGACGAGTATTGAAGAAAATATGCACGTGGGTATGCTAGAGCTACTCTAACACACAGGGGGTGAAGAAAGGGAAATAAAATACAACCGAAAAATGCATGACACTTTTTGTTTTCAAGCAGGAATATCTTCATCAGTGAACATAAGTTTGATAAGGAGAGATCGGTGAGGATGCATAAAAATATGAGGTATTTAGTCTTCTTGCTCACCTGTATTTATCACAGCCTTGACACATCAATTATTAATATGAAAAAACAAGCTAGTCTTCTTACCATTGATTTTGTTCAATCCCAAACTAAGATTTACAACTGCTAGGTGATGGCAACACATAAGTCAAGGAAAACAAACTAGAGCGAAAAAAAACTTAAAAAAAAACAAAAAGGAAAAGATCAAAGACATTACGAGGGATAAACACATGTAAAATAAAACAATTAAATTTTGAAAGAAAAAATCTCAAAATAGAAATTGAAAGTAAAATGCAATGCAAGTAATCGAAAAAGACATATTTTTTTACCTTTAAATTTTATTTATGTGCAAAGGGAAAAGAGCATGGATTTGTTCAAGTTCAAGGTGAATAAAACTTTGCATACAAGAAAGCATATTTAACCCTACAAGCATGATTGGTGCTGTGAAAACAATCACACAAAGCATGCCAACCAACAATGGCATGTGACACATGATTAGGGTCAATCAAGATCTGAAAGAATTATGGACCATCATGCAAAATCTACCAAAAATTCTCGTCTTCCATGCATTTTAAAACATGATTATCTACATACACATGCACATTGTAAAAAGGTGAAGTTTCAAAAAAATTACTAATATTCATTTTTTGACCATGAAGAAAAAACATGGCTTATCTACTATATTACAATTTACCGCTTCAATCAAATCTCCTACCGACGGATTAAAATTGTTCATGAGGAAATCATCATGAAAAGGTCCTAACTCTAGCTAACTTTTCATAGTATCATTCAAAGAATTTGTTTGGAATTGAAAAGGAGGGTTAGACAAAATTGAAAAACCTGTTGGAATAATTAACCCACATCTAGACCTTACAGACCTTAGTCTAATACTTTTGGTTGATTATTAAGTGTTTATACAATGGTTAGTAGGCTCCCTAATGCATAACTTGACCACCTAATGACAGTTGTCCACCATAGCGCCCTCATTTGCTTTAGTTTATGCTTTTACAGTTCTTTATGAGTTAATGCTCCCTTCCTTCTTTGTTCTTTCTATTATCCATATTTGTGAGTTAAGGAAGCTTTGTTACTGCTTTTCACTTTGGATTAGGATTAGCAAGTGTGCTAGGATGAACTTACGCAAGTATGAATGATTTTGCCTCAGCACCTTCCTTCCTTTTCTCCTAAAAATCCTCCAACTTGCTTCCTTTTGGTCACTCATGGCCTACCTAAGCTAAGCTAGCCAATTCATGACCTCTTGCCTTGATTTGGAGACTGCTTTTGCTTAGATGGGGGCTTTTTACTAAATCTAAGCCTGCCAATTGTGAGCATTTCAAATTGCCTCCAAGGAATTCAAATTTATCTAGGGAGATGTATTATTTAATCTACACTTATGGTTCATTAATATATGTTGGAATTTTATTCAATTGAGTTTCTTTTCTCATGTGTTTCTGTTCAAATTCTCTCTTTTTTATGCATTCTTGTAAATTCACCGTGAGGATTGTTTTGTGAACTAGATCCATACTGTGATCAAATTTTCATATGGTATCAGAGCTAGCTTATTCAATCTCACTCAGATACTTCCATTGAAGCACCAAAAGCAGTGAAGTTATCACAGAAATCCTAGGGCAATTGCATTGAATCCATTGGAGAAATCCTTTGGAGTCTACCCAGGTGTGAGGCACTCCCAAATGTGCTCAGTGTTGAAGTAGAGTTTGATTGAACTTATTGAATTTTCTCCTGAGTGTTTTTGCAAGTCTCTTGTGTAGGTACAATAACTTAATGGATTTGAAATATTTTCCTCCTCTTACTCCATTAAACTATGATGAGTGGAATCCAAAGATGGTTGCATCTCTCAAAAGACAATGTCTCTATGATGTTTTTGGTGCCGTGAGCAAGCTAGAGTCCTTTGAAGAGAAAGATGA
The DNA here is from genome assembly GCA_027924585.1 of Larix kaempferi. Classification (NCBI taxonomy): domain Eukaryota; kingdom Viridiplantae; phylum Streptophyta; class Pinopsida; order Pinales; family Pinaceae; genus Larix; species Larix kaempferi. Next base: position 10,969,950 of record BSBM01000461.1, read on the forward strand.
ATGGCATGATGACTATGATAGAGTATTTAGAGCAATGTGTCTGGAAATATCTCCAAGCATGTGTTACCGTATCTATATAGATGAATACCCAAAAGATCTTTCGACAAATTTCGATAGAGATTTTGGCAAGCACAATGAGGAAGAGATAATACATATGGAGAGTGATCCTATTAGAGACACCTCCTCAAATTTTCTTGGCAAGAAAAATGAGGAAGAGATAATACATATGGAGAGCGATCCTATTAGAGACACCTCCTCAAATTTTCTCACTGATGTCACTAATGTTTTGGCCTCAAACCTCTTTGAATAAGTTGTTCAATATGACGAAGAAGAAATTTCAAAAATTTCAACACATCCATTTCTTATTGAAGATATTCTCCTTGATTTGAATGCTTCCTATGTTTGTCAAGAAGCAACAATTGAAGAGATCTCCTCTTCTGTGGATCTAGAAGTTGAGAAATGAGATCTCTGTCCTTCACATGTGGCTGCTAATGATGAAGAAGGTTCAACTATTGGAACTACAGTGGTTGAATATGGATGCATCCATTCATCTCTCAAGTTCTCCTATGAGTCTTCTATTTCAAATTATGAGAAAGATAAGCTAGTTTATGCTCCAGAAGTTGAAGGGGAATTCGATTCATCTCTTTCAAATGAGTCCACTAGTGTGCAGAATGGTGATCTACCAGATGTTTTGGAGGTTAGATCAGGGGTTTGAGGTGATGCATTCGATTTCCTTGGTCACAAGCTTCCTATGTACTTCTACTTGATCATTGCCACTAGTTCTCAGAGTTGCACTGGAGATGGAGGACACCACCATTTGTTTGGGATTGATTCTCAAGATAATCATGATTGATTTGGACCTGATCTCAGGAAGTTCAAGTCTAATGAGCACCTACATATGATCTCCTATCATACTTCTACTATTGAGGATCATATATCAATTAGTGCTCTAGAATATCATCTCTCTTCTCATGAGTTTGCTGATATGAAAGATTGTGGTTTAGTGTTGCATTCACTCTCCTTGGTCCCATGCCTCCTCCCTATTCCTACTTGGTCACATGCACATTTACTCAAGGTCCTAATGAAGTTGGAGACATCATGCATTCGCTTGAACACTTGCTCCTCACACTTGGAGCTGATTTAATGTCCAAGACACCATCACATCATGGTTCATTTAGTTTTGATCTCACCCTTGTTGGTTCAAAGGAAATCTCAAGGGACCATCGACACATTCTTGGAGATATTCCTACCTCAGTTGGTTTGAAATTCAAGTTCCAGGATGATCTTCATATATTTGGATTTGTTCTCACTATATTTGGTTTAATGGACAAGTTCAAAGAGCTTCTAGATTCACTTGCTTCCATTGGTGGAGAAATCAAGCACATGTTTTGGGAGCATGATCCTCTTCTACCAAAGAGGAATATACATCCATACATCTGATCAAGCATCACACCTACTTGAGTTTGGAGTAGTTTATTTTTGGTGTGTTTTCATGTCCATTCTAGAGGGGAGGTTTTGTTCCCAAGTGGGTTTCCTCTTTTACCTCAGCTTACATGGAAAAAAAAATTTAAAGGGTGACCATAAGATTTTGTTGCTTGGGATCTAATAATATTTTACTCACACTAAGTCAGGCTTAAGTTGGGGTGTTGGAATAATTAACCCACATCTAGACCTTAGATACAGTTAGTATAATACTTTTGGTTGATTATTAAGTGTTTAGACCATAGTTAGTAGGCTCCCTAGTGCATAACTTGACCACCTAATGATAGTTGTCCACCATAGCACCCTCATTTGCTTTAGTTTCTACCTTTACAGTGATTTTATGAGCTAAGGCACCCTTCTTGCTTTATTCTTGCTTTTATCCAGCTTTGTGAGTTAAGGCATCTTTGTTACTATTTTTCACTTTGGATTAGGATTAGCAAGTGCGCTAGGATGAACTTATGAAAGTATGCATGCTTTTTCCTCATCACCTTCCTTCATTTTCTCCTAAAAGCCTCTATCTTGCTTTATTTTAGTCACTCATGGCCTACCTAGGCTTAGTTATCCAATTCGTGACCTCTTGCCTTGATTTGGAGACTACTTTCACCTAAATGGGGGATTTTTACTAAATCTAATCCTGCCAATTGTGAGCATTTCAAATTGCCTTAAAGGAATTCAAATTTATCTACAGAGATGTATGATTTAATCTACACTTATTGTTCTTTAATAGACGATGGAATTTTATCCAATAGAGATTCTTTTCTCATGTGTTTCTGCTCAAATTTCCTCTCTTCTATGCATTCTTATAAATTCATTGTGAGGATTTTTCTGTGAATTAGATCTAGACCGTGATCAAATTTTCACAAAACCTTCATCAATCAAGGTGACCAAACAAACATCAACTGGAGCATGCATATTATCATCAAGTTTATCTACATCACTAAGGGAAAATAAAAGGCTATCAAATGTATTTTCAAAATCAGGTGCACAGAAAAAATCACAAGGAGGAATACAATTGTGTGTATCAGGATCAACCCCCTTATGATTAGTATTTTCATGGAAAAATACATGATCGAAGGAGGTAGAAGGGTAGGCACAATTTTCCATTTCTGAATGCCTAGTTTGATAATACTTGTCAATCATCAAAGGAAAATGGAGACTATGGAACAAGTTAGCTAATTGATTTTGATAATTGTCTTCAAAGAGTTCTGCATTTGATGAATGAGGGTCATGATAAGATGAAAATATATGATCATAATCATTGCCACAACCTTCTCCCTGTACGTAAGTGACAAAGACATCATAGGTTGGTTTTATGCAAGGGGGACCTAAAATATTGTCAAGATGAGCATTTCTTAAAATTCCTTGCTCAAGTGAAAGCATGTAAGATTAAAATTTTAAAATAACTTTCATCATGGAAGAGACATCCTCATGCAAGTAAGAATTTCCAAGAAAATGACCTTCCCAATGACATTGTTCCTCAAAATATAAACATGTAAACAAGGGAACCTCTAAACTTTGAACATTTTCTCTTCCAAGTACCATCAATAAGTAGGAGGAAGGATATCATAATATTGTAATAAGGAATCCAACTTGGTTGGGTGAATAGATTAGGGAATTTGGTTGAAGAGCTTAATAAATATAAGGTTAAAAGCTTTAATGGTTTCCCCTTCTTTCATGTGCAACTGGTTAAATTTTCTAAGATGTTCATAAGGGCTATTCAGGTGTTTGAAAGTAGAGGTGAACGAATATGAAATCTCATACTAGGTTGAAACACATTCATTAGGTAAATACAAGAACAAAGATGTGGCATGATACTGAAGGGAATTCTTGAACAACATCATGAAACTGTCATTGTCATTGGTGCCAAGGATGGTGCAAGAATTGGAGAATGTGTACAAGTTCTCTTCTATTGAAACAATCCCATCACCTATAAATATAGGAAAATGATGCTTGAATTTGTAGGGAAAAGGTGCCACAACATGTGTGATTTCTAATGGTGAAGGTACAAGCCATGGATATTTAGCCTTATCTTCTTCCCAGGAAAATATTCCATATCGATGAATTTCTTTATCCAAGTGAGAAGATGAAGTTGACAGAATGCATTGGCTAGAAAATAAGTTAATCGGTTTGTTTGCGGCTATGACAATGTGTAAAACAAAAGTAAAAGTAAAACATTCAATCAAAAAATGGGAAAGAACCATAGAATGGTCCGCCTAGGCACGGTGGAAAGGTATTTCCACGTAATATTTTTGTTTTCTAAATGACATGGTCATGATCTAATCTTTTATAGCTACATATATATTGATATTTGATACCTATTTTTCTTAATGGATCTCACATTTTCAAACTCCTTTTGCATTTTCGAGAATCAAGCATATGTGACTCAATCCAAACATCATCTTCATCATAACTAAATTGAATAATATGATCAAGTGATTTCCTTCTAGTCACATCAAATTTAACCACAATATCTTCTACAGTATTACAAGATGCATAATCAATCTTTGCACCGTAAGATCATTTGGACTATAGGGCATCTCACATTTGCAATACATTGCCACCCGGTCTAGAGTGAAACCACTCAAAACTGCCTTATATTCAAAGCACCAAAAGTAATCCTTGGAACTGGCATTCTTAATTTTAATGAAATTTATAAATGTGTGAAAAATACATTTTCCTTCTATAATATGGGCACTTTGAATATCATAGTGGTTAGAAAGAACATCTCCTGAGCTCTATGAATTTGTCTTCTTCCACCAATTGATTTTTTTGGATGATAGTACCAATTAGCATGAACTTTGATATTGTTTCGATTATCATCCTTTATTAATAAATTACAGTAACTCTAAAATTTTAGAACAATAATCCCATCCCTATGAAGATCCAACATAGTGTATGTGTCTATGTTTGAAAATTTGCTTATATTTCAATCAATTAAGTAATTGACCAATATGATTGCATCACATTCCTTTTTGGGCATTGAGGGATTCAATCTCTGCTTATTTTTCCTCTAACTTTTCCACCTTTTCTTTACTCCTTTGTAGTGCATCTAGAGATTCAATCCATATATTTTTGAATATCTGCAAGTTTAGAAAAAAGATATGCTTCTACTTCCTTGCTGGCTTGACGCTACCGAAGAATGGCTTCCACTTTAGATATTAAATACTCATTTGACTGTATGTTATGTTTTTTAATGAGTTCTTTCCCCTGTGAAAGGGCGAGCCCATGAATAAGTTTTGCTTCATTTTCATGTGATTAGTCTAAGATTCATCATATTTAAAGGCTTGACTTTATTACCAAGCCTGTCTGTCATAAATGAAAAGATCCATCATGAGGTATAAATGATATAGTCCTATTATATTCCAAACGAGCCAAATGAACACACTAATGAAACTTCATATCATCAAAAACTAGTCCTTTCCCCTTTGTTGATTGACCTCAATCTCACTAAAATATTCTATTCATTTTTATTATTATTTCCCCGTGAATTTTCCTTCATGTTCGTCATTGACAAGTTTCCAAGGCATAAAGGAAAGTCATATCAATAGTGTTCCTATTTATATGTAGTTGAATTTTGAAAAGAGCTTTCTACTACAACGATAATCATTCATGGCTTTAAAGGCCATGGGAAATTGCATAAGCTTCTAGTATTGCAAGTTGGGCGATGCAATCTTTGGGAAAGAATAACAGAGTTTTTATTACTTGTATTTGGGAGAAATCCTACATGCACTGTGAGTTTGAATTAGTAAATATTTACATAGAAAGCACACTAGTTTGTTTATTGATGCGTAGTTAGTTTTATGGTTCCACGAGCTCTCGTTCTTGGGCATGTATGGTATTCATGCTTGTGTCTTGACTTGGTCAAAAAAGCTAAGTAGAGCTTTTTTGATAGAGAGAGGGAGAATGGTTTCTGAAGGTAGAGTGATTGTGAATTAAAAATGACAAATCCACACACACACATATATCAAATAATGAAGGGTATGCATAATGTACACAATAATTAAGGCTCTAAAGCTGAAATTACTTCATGCTTTTATTTTTTATGGTAGCATGAAACACAAAGGGATATAAAGGAAAAAAAAAGTAGATGAAAATTGTAATGAGGAAAGAGGTAAAGGGAGAATTCAATCATTGAAGAAACAAGAGAAAGCCAAATTTGCCTTATAGTGCACACAACATTAACTTAATCGAATGAGAATATCCAAACCCACAAGTAACCTTCCATCTATACATTAACATGTGCATTTGAGAAACAAATCCTCAACTATATGTCATTAGCTAAAGCATTTCATTAAAAATTTCAAAGACTCTATTATTGCTCAAAATAACACCCATGATAAAGTCACGGATCACGATGTGATGAGTGGGAAGCATGAGAGAATCTAGAGTCCACTATCAACACAAACTATTTTATTGAATGCTTTAATTCAAATTGTAAGACCAAGGGGGAGTCCCTATAACTTTGTGAATGATGTCTATGATTCCATATACAATACACAAACACGTTTTCTAAGAAACTTCTCAGCAAAGATTAGTGCCTTATGATGTCAAACAATGAAGCATAAATATCACTAAAAGAGAGGTATGAGTAAAATATCTTTATAACCAATCCCAATAAATATAACATCAACTTACTATTGCTACTGTAGAATTGCAATAGTGGTTTCACTTCATAAAACTTGATAACAATTAATTAAAACAATGTCAACCTTATAAGGGGGATGAGAAATAGGATAGAGAAGATGCCTCAAATCAGTTCTGAAAATAAAATATAAGACCTGATATGTACCTTAAAATAATCCTTGAATAGAGTGTGGTCCCGCTCAACACGTTCTCCAATGAAATTCCAACCCCCCAGGGGTCAATCTAGGCCTAGAAACCTGCTTTTTAGACCTTCAAACTTGGCTAAAAAGATGAATATAATTGCTACACCTACAATAATTGACTTGCAACACCAAACCCTAGCATGCACAGGTCACCCAAAACAACAAAATCCAACCATAGAAAAGGACACCCTCAAACATTGACCATTAACTTGCCTAGGTGCACTTTTTCATCCGTACACAATTTCCAAATTGCAAATATTTTTTGATATAAATTATGAATTTTTATAAATTTTAGTGTTTTTCTAATATATTATTTTTTTGGTATTTTTAAATTAAATATACAAGAGAATTTTTGGCAAGGGGTTAGAGCGCATGGAATGCGGAAGCCGACATTGATGGAGGAAAACACCATTTACAAAGGACAAAAGCCGACAAAAGCAGAAGCTATGGTCCAAGTTAGTTAGAATGGGTCGTTTTGACCATTTTGTAACAACCATAGATGCTTATAAATAGGGATTAGATTGTAAGAAGAGGATAGAGGGAAATAATGCGAGAGAAAGACCAGTTCTATGATTGTAAGCTTGGGGGCATTTTTGATTTGCATCTGTTGTTTTGCTCTGTGTACATGGATCTGTTTTGAGTTGCTTGGAACTGTTCTTGAGGAATTTATTAAGATGAGTTAATGCACGAGGATATTCGGTTATGCCTAAATTCTGTGTTTTTTGGTTGTGTCACCATGTTATGAATGATGAATGTTGGGTCTCCGTGTTATAAATGATGAATGTTATATTAAATGATGTGATGTATTTGAGATTTTATTGCTTTGTAGATCGATCAATAAACGTTAGTTGATGCGAATACCGATGATATATTTGAATTCTTAGTATAAATCAAATGTGAATCTCTAGTTTCTATAACAACTGAGTAAATATATAATGCATGTCCTCTCTCAACTGCAGAAAATTTGTTATTACAACACCCCTTAGATATCTCGGGTGAGACTTCACTCTCTTCGCGGCTGTTGCTGGAAAGGGTAAAACCTTTCTGGGCCAGTATCTACGGAGTTGTGTCGACGTTTGTTGAAAGTAGTGTGGAGTGAACCCCTATCTATAGAAAGGCGTCAACAAATGGTTCCGTTGTCGGTACCTTGAGGAATAAAAGAAGAGGACATGCTGTGGCATCCGACAAAACCGAATATTCAAGACTGGTTCGATAAGGAGACACAAGAGTTCGCAGAAGAAGAAAATCAGAATCCGAGATAGACGATAAGCGAATGGTTACATAAGTACATTTACTTTGATATCCACAAAGTGTTCTTCTACGAATTCCCGATCTTGCTGCATGAGTGGTTGGTGCAACTGAATTTCCAGAATATAAATTTCCAAGGAGGCGAACCAGATCATTGGACCCCATAATTGATCCAACAGCTAAAAAGGGTCAACAATAAGGTACTGAGAGTTGTCGACTTTTGGGTAGAAAGTATCTTAGAGGGATACATAACTGAGTTCGTTGTCGACACCACAAAATATTATAGCAACGCAGAAAGGAAATTTTTCAAGGGGCCATGAGGGAGGTATCTGTTATTGCTACCTATGGATCAAGATGCTTATTGCGAAAAGGGAATCTTGAAAATGAATTTTGACGAGTAAAGCTCTGGTGCGCAGAAGCTGTGGGTACCGCGCGGATGAGGGTTTGGAAAAATGATGTGGGGAAGATGGACATGAATGATGATGATAATGTGAGGGAAGTAGAGGAAAGAGGTGGTTTCCTGCAAAGTGGGACATGGTACCGGTCGGAAAAGAAGAGGAGGACTGAAATAAAGAGAGAGTCTCCTGGTACGACTAGAACAAAGAACTGCGAAACGGGACCACAAGGGACGAAATGTTAGGAACCCATGTCTTTACTTTGTTAGTATATTGTTGTTGGACGCATATGATTTGTAAGTCATCCTGTAGTATTTGTTGATCCATAGTTTATATTAGCCCATAGTATTGACCCATAGTATTGGACGCATATGATTTATAAGTCGTTCCATAGTATTATATGTCCCATGGTTTTGACTCATAGTATTGGCGCCTAGACTTAGCCCATGGTTTGTATTGACACATAGTATTGACCCATGGTATTGGTGCCTAGACTTAGTATATAAGTGTGTGTTGAGGCCTATGAAGGCACCGTGAAGTTAATTGTATTGAGCTTGCCCAAAGGAGGTTGCCCCCTCAAAGTGGCCCATGATCAATATAAAAGTGATTCTGAGTTCTATTATTTCTGATATCTCATGTATTTGCATTAATTAATTATTGCAGGATCATCAGATGGAATGACCCCACAATGACGAAGAAATGACCAATATACCCTTGAACCTGAGGAAGGGAAAACCCAAAGCTACAATGTACACACAACCCCACGCACCATGCCTAATTTTGTTGGAAAAAACTCTAGCTCTTCGCAGGGTTGCTCTGTGTGTCAAAACAGTAGTAACAACACCGAGTCGACTAATACCAACGGAAGACCAAGGATGGCAAGTGATGAAGTAAAGATGCCTCTGTTTCAAGGCAATGGGACCGAGGATCCTGAACAGTATTGGTTTATGTGCGAAGCAGTATGGATGGTCAAACATGTACAAAATGATGATATTAAGAAAGAGAAATTAGCGACGACCTTTAGGGGCCGTGCGTTAGACTGGTATATGAAATTTGTACAAGTACCTACCGAAAATACACCAAAAACCCTAACAAAAATTAGGGCTGGATTGATTGATGAGTTTAAGAAGCCAAAATCAGAATCACAATATATCACAGAGCTAAAGGAAATAAAGTGATTCCCAAACGAATCAGTATGGGAATTTGACCAGAGATTCAAAACCCCAATGGATAAGGTCAGTTTTGGAATGAGCAATATCCAACACAAGTAATGGTTCATCATAGGATTAGTGCCTCACATAAGGGTACCATTAATGCAAAAAAAAACCCTATCTCAAACCGAGGCCCCAGAGATCACAATGAAATTAGAAGCATCATTGGTTGGGGAGGCTTCAAGTGGATGAGCCAAATCCAGTCGTAATTGGAAAATTTAACTATCCAACTGTAGGATATGGAAAAAGGAAAAGAAGTCCGCGAAGACATGTGGTGTACTAGATGCAAGACTAAGGGTCACCACATGGATCAGTGTCCCGAATTGCGCAAGTATTTACAATCGGGTGCGTCGAATCCACTCGGTAAGGGGGGAATGCCCTGGTGTCGAGTATGTCAAACAAAGGGACATCGAATAGAAGAATGCGTATACTTGCAAAAGGTTGTCTCAAAGCCAACAAATATCTTTTGTAATTTTTTTTGATCAGTTGGACACGAAGAAAAGGACTGTAGGGCTTATGATTTGTTGTAGGAAAGAACAATAGACACATATTTTATGAAGGGAGAGGGACAACGACAACCAGAGAGACCTCCACCACAACCGAAGTATAACCAACCGAAACCGTAGTGATAACCCACCGCAACAACAATACAATCAACAACAACAACAACACAACCAAGCACAGTACAACCCGCAACAGTTTAATCCACCACCATATAACCAACAACAATTTAATCAGCAACTAGGCGGATATCGAGGAGGATTCCACGATGGTCGCAATGGAGGCATGGGTCATGGAGGATTTCCTAGTTGAGGACGAGGACCAGTTACCTGTTACAACTGCGGAGTAATTGGACACTATTGAAGAGACTGCCCACTTCTAGCACCACTTTCTACTTATTGCAATGTAGTTGACCATACGGTTGAATATTGTCCACAGTTAATTGCGAAATGGAGAAACAAGAATACACCACAACCGCCACTGCAGCAACAGCCAAATCCGAACCAGAACCAAATTCAGAATCCCGATCCAAATGTATAAAATATCACAGCAGAAGTATGGAGTCAACCAGTTAATGTCGCAGTAGTAACCAGGGGTGGTGCCGCGACAGGAGAAGATCAACCATTGCCAAATTTCTGACTCATGAATAGGATACAAATGTGATTTGATGTTGACACAAAGAAAGAAATTTACATGGAAGCTTAGGACGAGTTGATCAAGAGTGGTGTTAGAATACCACCCACAGTCCATCACGAAATGCCACCGATATTTGATAAGACAAATTCATAAAAGCCACTGGAAAAGGTAAGCACTTTAAGGAATTTCATAGAAAGCTGTCTAACATTAGCAAAAGATAAGGATGCGCTAGATGAGATTGCTAGCTTATTGCAGTGAAAGGAAACAAGACGACAAGAATGGACAGTTAATCGCTTGCATAAAACAAAAAGTGGCAGAGAAATGAGAATAAATGCTCAAATCAACGCTTTCGATGTAGAATCCATTATCTTAGACTTGGGGTCAGATGTAAATATTCTAACCAAGCAAACTTGGGAAATGATGGGGAAACCACAAATGGTATGGTCCTCGGTGCAGCTGCGACTAGCGAACCAAAGAAAGGTTACACAAATTGGGCGACTGTCTCGGGTACCTGTCGAAGAATAAGGGCTAAGGACATACGCAGGTTTTGACACTATCGAAATAGTCGACGATACTATCCCATATCCCGCACTACTAGGAATATATTGGGCGATGGAAAACCTAGCAGTCATTAACTTCAAGAAAATGACAATGTACTTCGAAAACAACTATATGAGGGTTGTCACTCCGCTGGATCCACATGAATGGCGAAGTTATGTCAAATCAATGAGAGATGAGTTCATTGAAGGATGGGTCAATGTCTACAACATCTTAGAAGATTATGTTAACCTGAATATTGATGGAGAACTGGGATGGAGAAGCATCAGTTCAACAACATCAGATTCTGACAAAGCGCTCGAAAAATGGCAGAATCAACTACAAGAAGTATCATTCAGAAGCTGCGCGAGAATAACTAGGTCGCTGAGATGGGTAGAAACAGAAATCTATGACTTACCGACATATGAAGGACTACCTAATATGACTGCATTTATCTCCAAATTTGAAGAAAGAGTATAAGAACCACAGGGACTACTGGCATTAGAGGAAGCACTTAAGGCTAGACTAGCACGATGGTGGGAAACACACAAGTCAACAATAACAAACTAGCCGCTATGTCGACAACTAATGGAAGTTAGATTTGGTGAGACTGAGGGGTATTGCGAAAGAAAATACAATGGAAGAGGTCACCCAAGGAATCACATGGAAGAATGTCAAAGAAAATGGGGGATGAGACCAAAACAAGAATGGGTCCATGCATTCATCAATACATTAGATGAGGTACCGCGAAGATGGTATATCGTAGCATAACTACGATGCAAAACAACTACATGGGAAGAATTAACCATTAGCTTTAGCCAAACCTTCAGCTTCTCGAAGGAAAACACCTTCATCCATAGCGCACTCCAGGAGATACACGAGAAAGTACTTGAGGAAGTCCCGATAGAAAAACCAATGGGATTACAGTGGACTGTGACATTGGAAACGATGATGTAGTGCTACAACATGATGGGGGAGCCTGACGATGAGGATGATCCACGGGATGTGTACATACCAGAGTCAGAAGGAAGCTGAGATGTCAAGGAACCAGATATGCCCTTCGAAAAATTCCAACAGCCACTGCGAATCAATGAAGTTAATATCGGGTTGGAGGAAAAACCCAAGTTCGCAAGTATCAGAGATTACTGGGATGAATTGACCATTGAAAAGATGACTAATCTACTACACGAGTTGCAAGACTTGTTCCCAATGAAAATTTAAGAAATGAAAGGTATTTCTGGAGACTTGGGAGAAAGGAAATTCCCACTAAAACGTGACGCGGAGCCCATAAAGCAACAACCCTATAGGTTGAATCCCAGGTACAAGGAGCGTGTGAAAGCCGAAATAGAGCGAATGTTGGATGCAAGAATCATAGAACCTGTGGAAGAATCCGAATGGATCAGCTCGATGGTTGTCCAAGATAAGAAGACCAGTGAAATCAGAATTTGTGTCGATCTAAGGAAACTGAATGATGCATGTCTTCACGATCCATTCCCTACACCATTCACTGACGAAGTACTAGAAGGCGTTGGAGGTCAGGAGATATACTCATACACGGACGAATTCTCAGGATACCATTGGATAAATATCACAAAGGAGGATCGACATAAGACAACCTTCCTAACAGAATGGGGCTATTTTCAATACATAGTAATGTCGTTCAGTCTTAAAAATGCCCTGGCAATTTTCTCAAGATTAGTGGTTTCCACATTCAAAGACTTCATTCATAAATTCCTCGCAATATATATGGACAATTGGACCGTATATGGACTGGTTAAGGACCATGTTGCAAATCTAAGACTGATGCTGGAGAGATGTCAACACCATCATATTTCACTGAACTTGAAGAAGTGTATCTTCTGCGCTCCATTTGGGATTCTATTAGGACACATTGTATGCAGGGAAGTTATGCTGGTTGACCCTGCGAAGATTGCAATCATCATTGAATTACCACCACCAATGGCAATAAGGAAAATAAGGGCAATGTTGGGACATACCAAGTATTACAGGAAGTTTATCAGAGGATATGCAATGATCACATCGCCAATGGAAAAACTATTAAAAAAGGATGCTATGTTCGAGTGGAATGACGAGTGCCAGAAGAGCCTCGACATACTAAAATCAAAGATGGTTGCAATGCCAATATTAGTGTTTCCATATTGGACGAAAGAATTCCATGTTCATGTTGATGCATCATCAGTAGCACTAGGAGTAATATTGGCCTAGCTAGGAGAAGGATCGATTGACCACCCAATTGCCGCCGCCGATTAGAGGAAATTTCAATTTAAAATGGGCCTTCCAAAAATAATACAAATTCCTTGTCATCATGTATTAGCCAATCAAAATTATTTAAAATTAAAAAAGGGAGCACCTAAAAAAATTGGAGGGAAAAAATAAAAACTATTTTTTGGATCGTATTCTCAACTTATCTCCTTGTATGTTTACTCAAATTTCAAGTGGGAGGACACGTTGGATGCATAATAAAACTATGCATCCAACGCATACCCATGTTGTATACTCTTAACAACATCCACACCTTGAAAAATTGAAAATACATTAAAAAATGTGTTTTCTCTCACTAGAAACACGTTTTTTAATGTATTTTCATTTTTTCATGGTGTGGTTGTTGTTAAAAGTATGCAACATGGGTACTCATTGGATGCATAATTTAATTATGCATCCAACGAGTCCTCCCGCTTGAAATTTGAGTAAACCTACAAAGAGATAAGTTGAAAATACGATCCAAAAAAATAGTTTTTTACTCTCTCTATACTATTATTTTATAATTTTCTTATTATTTTCCTTAGGAGGCCCATTTTTTACCCAAATTTCCTCTATTTGATTCACAAGCAGAAAGATGTCCATGGCAGAGAAAAAATATACAATGACAAAAAGGGAAGGCCTAGCAATGGTCCATGCATTACAAAAATTATGGCATTACCTACTTGGAGGACACTTCAAAATGTTTACTGACCATTCTGCATTAAAATACCTAGTCAATAAGCCTGTGTTGGGGGAGAAAATCTGTTGATGGCTATTTCTTTTCTAGGAATTTTATTTCGAGATAATTGTGAAGCCTGAGTGACTAAATGTGGGACCCAATCACCTATCCTGAATAGAATCAGGGGAGGAACCAAGAAATATTGATGAAGGTATGCCTGATGCGTAGATATTCAGGATCGAGATGGTCGACGACCATTATGAAAAAAATGTTCAATTCTTGATGACAGGAAAGGCACCTGAGGAATTTACTAACAACCAAAAGAAGCAACTAGTTGTGAGAGCTGTGGATTTCCAACTAATTGTAGGATAACTATACAAAATGGGCCAGATGAAATACTTCGATGATATGTCCTTCCACATGAACAAGAAAGAATATTAGCAGAATTTCATGATGGGATCACAGGAGGAAATTATGGAGGGAGTTCCACTGCTAGAAAGATACTTAGAGCAGGACTATGGTGGCCAACGGTGTATGGGGATGCTGCAAATTACGCAAAAAGTTACGATGTGTTCCACAGAATAGGGAAACCATCGCAAAGGCATGAAATGTTGCTGGTACCTCAACTAAGATTACAAGATTTCGATAAATGGGAAGTTGACTTCGTCGGACCTATCAACCCAATAGGAAAAAGAACAGGGTCACGATATATAATCCTCGCAATAGATTATTTGACATGATAGGATGAAGCTACACCAGTAAAGGATTGCACAGCTGCAACAAAAACATGATTTCTCTTCGATAATGTGGTTACTAGGTTTGGGTACCCCAAGATATTGATGAGAGACCAAGGCACTCACTTCGTCAACCAAACTATCAGGGCCATGACAGAAGAATTTCAAATTCAGCATCAGAAGAGTACTCCATACCACCCACAAGCGAATGGCGCAGTCAAAGCATTCAACAAAATATTGGAGCATGCACTCACAAAGGTGTGTAACGCAAACCGTGATGACTGGGATTTGAATATTCTAGTGATATTGTGGGCCTACAGAATGAATTGTGAACGATTGATAGGCCAACCCCCATTCAAGTTAGTTTACGAACAAGAAGCAGTAATGCCAATGGAATATATTGTGCTGAGTCTGTGTATCGCAACAATAATAGGAATGAGCGATGCCGGAGCAATTGAATAATGGTTGGCACAATTGGTACAACTCGACGAGTCATAGGATTCCGTTAGAAGGTAGAAAAGGATCCACAGAAAGCATGGCACGACTGCCATTTCAAGGAAAAGCATTTCCAATGCGGAGATATGGTTCTGCTGGTCGAAAACAAGTTTGCGAAGCACCGAGGTAAGCTGTAGATGCATTGGTTGGGTCCCTATATCATAAATTTCATTCCCAACTGAGGCACAGTTCAGCTGCAAAATCTAAATTGAACGATTTTGCCAAGATTGGTGAATGGAAGCTGGCTAAATCCCTATCAGGATAGTGCGACGCAAAATCATTAAAGAACTTAAGCGAAAAAAAAGTATCAATAGAACAACGGTATAGATGCATTAGCGACAAGCCAAAGATTTGTCGACGTCCTTGTCGATGATGGACGAAGTATGAATGGGAAAAATTAAGTATCGTATGGAAGGGTCTTTTCAGGCATCAAAGGATTGTGATAGATTCCGGTGTGACAGAAGGAAGATACCACTAACACACATCATTAAGAAGATTGGAGTACGATTTGATGAGAAATACCGCAATCATGATCCCAGACTAATGGAATGGACGAAAGGCGACAACCTGAGGCTGTAAATATTCGCAAAAAAGGATAGGCTAAGACAAAATTGTGCTTGGTGAAGTTTGCAGACAAGTTGGATAGAATTGGAAACTGAGAAAGTCACGATGGTGCATTTCATTTCTGGTGGAAGCACACCAAGTGCGCTAAGAGTGAGGATGACAATTATTCACGAGCAACTAGCAGTGGCCTATGTGCAAACATTTAGGAAGAAAAGACGTGAGGTCCCACCCGAGATATCTAAGTGAACTTCAGTTGTGGAAAGAAAAATGGGCCTTGCCACCACAGAAGCACCGAGGGAAAGGCTACGCCAGTCCTAGCAAAGGATCATCAAATGTGTGAAACAGATGTGCTAGAATATCAGGCCTTGTTTCACAATTTGGTGATGTCGATGAACTTTCATCCCACTGGAAGCAAGAGAAAAGGGCTTGGATGGTGTAGAAGGGATAGATGGAGAAGGTTTCAAGAGACTGGAGGATGATTTTGAGAAGTACATAACATTGAAGGATGATCAAACTCATAAAACCAATGTGCTAGAACCAGAGCCTTTGGCAACATACCCAACAAAATATGGTTAAATTTGGTAAAGAGAGCAATAGCAGCGAAGGATAAGTGACAAATTTTGGCACCTATTGATAGAGGGCAGAACGTGAAAGGGTCAAATCCAATTATAAATGCAACAATTAAGCCACGGTAGACGACGACGCAAGTGGGAAATGGTACAATTAATGACCAATGCATGCAGAGAATTTGGGAAATCAATGAGAGATTTAGTAAATCGGTGGAAACATTTGGTCATTATAATCCATAATCAATTTGACCAATGCAGAGAAGGAGATGACAAGCTATAAAAGCATGATGCATCCAACCATTCGACTTATTGTACATTTGGAGAAGTGGAGCAGAGCATTTAAGGGTGAAGGCTAAGAAAAAAGACAAAGATACCAATGGCACAATTTATTTCTATTACAAGTACACAAGAGCCACCAAGGGAAAATACCAATGTAACCCATGGATAACCAGAAATTGCATCTGTACCAGAGCGCATAGTAAGACAAAAGAGAACTGGTAGCCATCCGATAAGCTCATAGAGAAGAGCGAAGACCACCCGTTGGGCTGCAGCAGCGAAAGCAGGAGTGAGTACATCGACTGCCATGGAAGAAGAAACTGTAGAAAGCGGAAGACAAGCAGGGCCAACAATCGCATACATCCTAGGATATGTTCCCCCATGGTAGGAAGGCAGACAAGTTATCCAGATCGGGAAGAACGCCAAGTATACCATCAAGGAACCAATAGTCCCAAAGGGGGTCCGCAAAATAGGAAATATCATACCACATCTATGGAAGCTACAGTATAGTGACCATGAAGTGCTACTATTCCCAGAATGCATGCATGAGACACACAATTATGTAGCGGATGGCGAAGGTGGTCTAGTCACAAGCGAAACTATGCAATGGGAGCTAGGATTGAAGCAACAGGTCTGCTAAATTTGACTCAATTGCCACATTTCAGAAGAGAGGCCAAATTCAACGCATGCGTGAAGTAGCTGATGGACTGCTTTCACAGCAGATGCCTATGGTTGGGTAAAAGGGTCCCAGTCACAGTTTATCTGATAGCGCAGATAACAGTGTTACCCAAAAATGGGGTAGACCCTTCGCAGTACTTCAAGGGAAAATATAATGACAAGCGCTTAGCCGCAAGAATGAAAGTGAAGTATGGGGTGGAAAAGGACACCTGAGGATACCACATAAACACCATAAAAAACCAGGCAGTAAGGGTAGCGGCAAGAATGATACCACTCAAAATTGTAAGAACAAATCACCTAAACCAATGCACATCAAGGGTGATTTCCTCTGTGGAATAGTGTGCCGCGGGGGTCTAGATGAATTGGTCACTATGCCTAGTGAATGAGCTGACAACGATTGCAGTGCTCGCGTAAGAAAAATGAGCACCATTTACATATTCCTGGTTGTTGATACTCATCGAAATGGTTTCCTGGAAGGAACCAATATACTACCAGGGGATGAGCATACCAGTAGTCCAAGTGTGTTGAGGAGCACGTTACCAAAACCTCTAGGCATTAAATGACAAGGAGCGGATAAAAACTAAGAATATCATTTTCTATATATGTCTAGAAATGCTGAAGAATGATGTGGAGGAAATCCTATGGCTAACATACAGTGAAAAATCATGGACGAGTCGCAAGACTGCAAAACGGACCACAAGTAATCTCCATACAAACGCGCGCAGGCCCACAAAAATAGTGGCTAGAGACACAATACAAAATGACTAATGAGGAGTTAGACGCCATTATAGAAGAATGGCCCCAAGAATGGAAAATACCGGTTAGAGAGGAGGACGTGTCGGACTCGGAAAAAGGAGACGTAACGGAGGGACCAAAGGAACCAAGAAACAATGAAGGTGGTGCGGCAGAAGACCAACACTCACACACTGCGACTCATGATGGAGCATCATCCGCGACACAAACAAGTTCTGCCTTTGAGGCACAACTCGAGGAAGGAAGGGAAAAGTTCCAACTCAAGAAAGGCGAGGGGAGTGCACCCGTCGGCATTCCCCAAGAGGAGATGGACAAGCTCATGGAGAATATAACAGTGGTTTTAGAAGACAACCACACAAAGGTAACACAACATGCGACAAAGTATTTTCATCAGGTAACACAACTACTACCAACATTAAGAAATGCAATCATAGAGACAAGGTTTCCGCAAGGGGAAGTCGCACCAAGTCTATCGATAAGAAGGAATGAGGTGGAAATAGGAACAAAACCAAGGTTAGTACAAATACTGTCGAATGCCACAACAACTAACAATGAAGAGTTGGATGCGGAATTAAGGAAGCGCGATCAAATCACAATAGATCTTAACATACTGTTGATATTGTCACTGCATCGAATTCACACAACAACAAGTGAAGTAGTGAACGATCGCGAGGCCGTAGAAGATGACCAGATTATAAGATACAAATGACAGGAATGACATAGTGAGGTAGAGGCACATCGTCTCTAAGAAGAGAAAGAAAAAACCTTGAGCGAAAAGGAGAAGGCCATGGAAGATAGAAAGAGGTTGGAGCAAGAAATATCAAAGGCATGCGAAGAAGTCCCTGAAGTAGACCGGGATATGTTAGCAGAAGCGAAAGCCATACTATTAGGAGTAGTCATCGAAGATATTCCAAAAGAGAACGAAGTGCTACAGGCAAGGGTGGTTCCTAGTACGCCACCAGAAAAAATCCAAAATAGACAGAATGCGATAGAGGAGACTGTGACAGAGATCACAGAGCTAGAGAAGACTGCCCATAAAATTGCAGAAGATGTCACATAACATGCAAGATGAGTAGTTGCACCAACTAAACATGCAACTCTGCGAGGAAGAGACCCAACTAGAATCAATGAGGGGATCACTTAAAGTGATGCCCCTACTCATGCAAATGAAAAAGGTTGCGGAGCTGAAAGAACTGCAACACCAAGTGAATAAGGCATGCACAAGGAAACAACGGAGAACAACAGACCTAGATGAGTTGCAAACAAAGGCAGAAAGGTTGGCCGTAAAAGCAATGGCAGAAATGGAACAGGTCAAGCAGGAACTGGAAAAAGAACGATAGATGAATGGCGAACACCCAACAAAACAACAAGTTGAAGATTGTGAAATACTCAAAGTGTCGGCAAATGAAGCTGTCGATCACATTAGGATTGCATACAATAAATTCAAGTCCCAGGTAAATGCACCAGAGATATCTAGCTAATGTGGCTTGAGGGAGAGCCACAAGTTTGTGTTGGGAGCCTATTGGCAAGGGGTTAGAGAGCATGGAATGCAGACTCCTACATCGACAAAGGGGTCATCGACAGAGGAAAACACCATTCGCAAAGGACAAAAGCCGACGGAAGTGGAAGCTATGGTCCAAGTTAGTTAGAACGGGTCGTTTTGACCATTTTGTAACAACCATAGATGCTTATAAATAAGGATTATATTGTAAGAAGAGGATAGAGGGAAATAGTGCGAGAGAAAGACCAGTTCCGTGATTGTAAGCTTAGGGGAATTTTTGATTCGCATATATTGTTTTTCTTTGTGTAGATGGATCTGTTTTGAGTTGCTTGGAACTATTCCTGCGGAATTTATTCTGATGAGTTAATGCATGAGGATGTTCGGTTATGCCTAAATTCTATGTTTTCTGTTTGTGTCTCCATGTTACGAATGATGAATGTTGTGTCACCATGTTATAAATTATGAATGTTATCTTAAATGATTCGATGTATATGATATTTTATTGCTTTGTAGATCGATCAATAAACGTTAGTTGATGTGAATGCCGATGATATATTTGAATTGTTAGTATAAAGCAACTGCGAATCTCTGGTTTCTGTAGAGACTGAGTAAATAGATAATGCATGACCTCTCCCAACTGCAAAAACTTGGTTCCTGCAGCCCCCCTTAGATATCTCAAGTGAGACTTCACTCACTTCACAGGTGTTGCTGGAAAGGTTAAAACCTTTCTGGAATGGTATCTACAGGATTTGTGTCGACGTTTGTTGACAATAGTGCAGAGTGAACCCTTGTCGACAGAAAGGTGTCAACAAGAATTTTGATACAAATGCGAAGAGAAGGGGTTATGATCTTCGTCCTTAACCATAGGGAGATTATATATTGAGGTCAACATCCCTACCCAATTTGGATATTCAATATTTTCCAACTAGGGAAAAGGATAGTAAATCGATAGGAGGTTGAAGTAGACATACTCTAATTAGGGAAAACGATGAATTCCAAGGCCTAAGTGGAGATCTTCTTCAATAGGAAGGTATCCTCTAACAAGACTAACAAGATGCCAATAAAACCATAATTTACCTTAGTTAAGGTGCAAAAGCAATGTCAAATGAGAAAACATAGAGATATTACCAACATCAATCAAGGAAAGAGAAAGGATTCTTAGATCCTCCTTAGCCATGAGTTATTACAACTATTATTTGGATCAATCTTGCAAGATAGCAAACCCTGAAAATTTCATCATTCAACCTTCATCACAATTCATTCATGCCAAAGGAGAGGTGGGCATCATTCAAGTGCTCCAATATAATACGATAAAGAGAAAAAAATACATAATTAGAACCCTTCTATTCTTTACAAATGATTCTAGGAGCCTTTATTTATATGAGTATTCCTAAACTTATCTAACTTTAGAGCCTACCTTACTAAAAAGTAAAATAGATGAAAATTAGGGTTAGTCACCCACAAGTTGGGGACTAGATAGAAAAAGGATAAAAATAATAATAAAATGATGCATTAGATTCATCTGAACAAATTGATGAGCTAAGGGATTACATCATTCCCCAATAACCCCAAAAATGTAGAATATCCCTCAATACCCTCCCATTTAGCAAGGTAAATATCTCTTGAAGAAGATTACGTCATTATTGGAATTCCCAGGTGGGAATGCAATATGAGATTGAACAAAGATAATCAAAGAAAATATGATTAGGCACAAAAGCTCAATTTAATTAAGATATAATACATATTAATACAATCACTTGACTCTTAGTTTTGTATTCCCAAGGAGTCACTTGGACTTCTGAGATGACTCTTCATATTCACATGTGGATTACCATAACCTCAATTATTAGGTATCCAACATTCCCCCATTAATCCAAAGGGGTGTATAGGATTCCAAGCAAAGATCTGAAATATAGAGCTACAAATGGATGAAAGTGCTCTTTGAATAAAAAACTAGCACAAGTGGATATCGTCTACTGATTGGGTGGTTTTGGATGACCACAAAATCTAGAACTTGTCACTCACTCTTATACTGGCTCAATGATTCCCTCTGAAACTTGATCTCCTAAATCAGTTTGGTCTCAACAGTTCCCTCTAGAACTTGCCTCGTGTGAAATTACAGAACACAATAGATCATTGAGCTTGGGAATACCTCACAGTGACATAATTAGCAAAGAAGAAGAATTATAGTGAAAATTAACAAGAATTGAACCGTAAATTAATACATGCAAAGAAACTCAGATGTGGACAAAAATGCATGCCATATTATAGTAATATGTATACTAAAATAATATAATACAATTGAGTAAATTCGATTACCTGGGAGGAATTCAAATCCATCACAGTCTAGCATTGGAATTATCCTTACTACAATGCTTCAATAGTTGAAAACTCAACTGAATGCCAGTTCACTGAAGCTACTATTAGTTAACTGAGCATGCAAGCAGCATCAATGAGTTTTTCATGAAAAATAGGTTAGAGAGGGCACATTAGTTGATAGTCAGTAGAAATCGGAGCTCAAACCCCCCACTATAGTCATTAACTCAGGTGGAATGAACCAGATCACTGAGTTAGATCCTAAAATATAGGTAAATGACTCTTCATGGCCTAGATTCATGCATGGAGGGTGCATCAAGTGGCTAATGAGTCCTAGATGACAACTGCACACTACTAGGGGGTCAACAACATCATCCAATACTAGGAAAAAGGAAAAAATACTAAGGTGTACAAAGGTTGGATTATTAATTATCCTAACACCCCTCCTTAATCCAAACTTAGACAACCTAGGCCCTAGTAACTGAGACCAAAGGTCACTCATACAACAATCATACAAAATAATTGTTCATGAAACTAAGAAAATGGAGAAAACATCATGGGAATCCCCCCCCTAAAAAATGAACAACAGGAAACTCAAACATCCTTCACACTAAGCAGAAATCTAAGATAGGAAAATATCTTCTCACTGAAATACTTTGTAAAAATTTCTACAATTTTATCCTTTATAAGATAGTAATGCAGTGTGATGGTCCTGTTGTGCACTAGTTCCAAGATGTGCTGCATATGAAACTCAATGTGTTGGGTTTTTTTGTTTCTGAACTGGATCACTGGAGATCCTTATGGAACTTTGATTATCACATAAAAGATCTATTGAAGGGGAAGTGCGGATGCCAAAATTTCTCAATATCCCATTTAACCAAATTAACTACCTGAATAACTGCATTCATAGCCCCTTTGTACTCTTATTTTGCTAAAGAGAGTGTAAGATCTTCTTGCTTCTTGCTTGACCAACATATTGGTCTTGTTCCCAACATGAACACGTAGCCTGAGGTATATTTCCTGTTAGTGTTGTCTTCATCCCAGTCTGAGTAAGTAAAACCAACCAGATCTAACTAAGCACCAGCATAATAATGAATCCCAAACACTTTTGTACCTTGCACATAGTTCAAGATTCTTTTTTCTACCTTCCAATGCAGCTCATGTGGCTCCTGCATGTACCTTGCCACAACACTTACATCATAAGACAAATCCGGTCTTGAAAGTTTCAAGTATAATAAGCTACCAATCAACTGCTTATACAATGTGCTGTCAACCAAAGGAGTAGAACCACCTTCTTCCAATCTGATTCCAGATAGGAAAGGAAAAGTTGTTGCTTTTCAATTCCACATGGAACGTTTTGACCAAGTCAGATACATATCTAGACTGTGAAATCATGATCCCTGAATATTTTTGAGTTGCTTCGAGGCCAATAAACTATTTCAGCAGTCCTATATCTATCATGGAGAAGGCTTTTCTCAAAGAAGACTTGATGTTCTTCAATCTAGTAGATGAACCAATGGTGATGGGAAAGTCATCCACATACAATACAATCAACAATAGGAAACCTCCCTTCTTTTTCATGTAGACATTTCAATCGTATGTTCATCTCTCGAACTTCTGTGATATTAAAAAGGAATCCTTTTTGGCATACCATTGCCTAGGGGCTTGCTTGAGCCCATACAATGATTTCCTTAGTATGCATACCAAGGATGGATCATCTGTGTACCCATCAGGATAATTCATGTAAATATCTTCTTCTAAGTCACCATGTAGGAAGGAAATTTTTACATCCATGTGATGTACCTCCCATTGTTTCGAAGCTGCAATTTCCAAAACAAGTATGACATAATCCATTCTTGCTACTGGGGTGAATGTATCATTGTATTCCAAGCCATGAACATGTGAGTATCCACTGGAAACCAATCGATCTTTGTACTTGGTTGTATATCCATTAGAAACAAGTTTTGTTTTGTAGATCCACTTGTATTGGACTAGATTTCTCCCTGGGGTAAGAGAGGCAAGGTCCCATGTCTCATTGTTCTGCAGTGACTCATATTCTTCATCCATGGAATCCTTCCATCTTGGATCATCGAAATCCTCTTTGAAGGATTGTGGATCATACCCCACCATCATGTAGCACTTCTCTAGGAGAAGTGGATTTGTATGACATAGTGGAAGGTTTGCATCTTGATACTGATATCTGGTTCTTCTATGGTTAGATGGATCTCTAGTTATGTTCCTAGAAACTTCATTGAAGTTTTGACCCCATTTTGTCCTCGGATTGGGAGTAGGTGTTGGATATGGATCTATATCTTCTTGATCTTCATACTCAACATCAAGATCTGATTCAACTTGGTCCTCATCTTTGGAATCTGAATCTGGATCATTAGAAGAGACATCATTCTAATATTCATGAGGTGCAAATGGAGTAGGAAGATCAGATCTACATTATTCTTCAACTGACTATATATCTTGCAATGTATATTCATTGAAATTGACATTTATTTCAATGAAGCATCTTCTGGTTGCAATCTCCATCATTTTGTATGCTTTTGCATCTTCTGCATAGCCCAAAAAAATCCATTCACTACTTTGGGGCTGAAGAGATTTTATTTTTTTAGATGGGATTTTGTCCCATGCCTTGGATCCATAAACCCTTAGATGAGAGACATCTTTCTTGTGTCCCTTCAGTGCTTCGAATGGAGTAACCCCATCCAGTGATCTATGGGGTACCTCATTCTGAATGTATGAAGCATAATTCACTGCTTCTGCCAATAGATATGGTGGAAGATCCCTTGCTTCAAGTAGACATGTAGCCATTTCTTTCAACCTATTCTTCCTCCCTGCCACACCATTTTGTTGTGGTGTGTATGGGACACAATTCTGCATTTTGATGCCCTTAGAAGCACAAAACCACTGCAACTCTTTCTTGATGTACTCCCCTCCATTGTCATATCTGAGTGCTTTGATCTTCTTCTCAACAGTGTTCTTGTTAAAGAAATGTAACTACAAAAGATATTCTAAATGTATTTGTTTATTATATTATTGTTATTCCTCCTTGAGGAGATGCCATTGATGTAATTGATCATGTAATATTGATTGAAAGAGTCAATGTAAACCCTATGAGTTGTGTCGGCCTAGAAGAATAAAAAAAATGATATTTTATTATGTAATTGATAGGTTGGCCCAGTAAATTAGGAGAGGTCGGCCCATTTAGGGTAAACAGTCACCCAACTGAACAATATAAATAGAGAGGTCGAATTTTTCATTTGCACCACTCATTCACTCACTCAAGTTCGCATAGGAGAGAGAGAGAAGTTCGTTAGTGAAGGAGAGAAGTTGTTTTGTTTGGGGTTTTATCTTGTACTTTGTGAATTCTATATTGAGGAAGTTTTGCGGGGGTTTTCTCCCTTGTGGTTTCCCTGAGAGAAATTTTGTGTTCTTTGTGATAGCTATGCTTGTATTTCTTTTAGTGATTATATTGTTTAATTTTATTATGCTAAACAAAGTAAAAAGTTAACATGGTATCATAGCAGGCCTGAAACAAAACATTGTGCAACTGTTTCCTAGGGTTTCAATTTCTGGAAACTAGTCATCTTGGAATGTTTGCTATAAATACATTTTGGAGAAGGTTTAGGATATAAAACTTGGACATACCTAATATGAAATGTTCATGTACCTTGTGTGAGAGTTTCAGCCTCATATTCGTTGTACTTTAGGATATATGATCCATGAAAATTAGGGTTCCAGACTCCTCTAGAAATCCATTTTAAAATGAAGACCTAGCGAGAAATGCTATATCTCTGGCTAGGAAGATCCAAATAGAATTTCTTAAGATGTTCCATAAATTTCACAGACTTTAGTTTCTCTGGTGTGAGTTTCAGAACCCGAAGATGAAACAGTGACACATGTCAGTCCGTACAATTTCGCTATACTGAAATAGTCCATAAACATGTCATCTTGGGAAACTTAGCATAAGTTCCACTTGGTGAATCCAATCCTTCTCTAACCTATGGGGTTGGAGAGAGGAAAAATCAGAAGATCACAAAACAATTTTTCAAACCTTGAGGAGCATAAATTTATGAGAAACATAAGAATTAAGACTGGACAAATATGAAGTAGAAATTGAAGAAACCAGGGCATCAAATATTTTGTAGTCCTGTCCACAGATTTGGGAAATGGAGTACTTTTCTTAACTAGCCTCGGGGAGGCATATATTTTTCTCCAATCGGTTTCTCAATCTCTCAAAGTTGAAAAATTAGGGTTTCTCTGTCAAACCCTAGGCCAAGCCACAAGCAGTTTCACAAGTAAGTACTATCTCCATTCTATTTCCATTTCAGGTTCTCATATTATCAAAATGAAAAACACTACCAAGCTTGATGAGAATATTGAGGGAGCTGAGAACTTCAGGGAAGTGATGTTGGAATATTCTCACCATCAGTTATATATTTGCATGCTTTGCATGCATTCTGCATGCATCCAGTCATCAGTATGGTAGTCTCTCGACACCTAGTCCCCAGTTTTTCAACCCTAGGAGCCTATTTCTGCTCAATTCTAGCTCTCCTAGCCACATATTCACCCTTGTTTCCATCACTGGAGTACACATGCACCCTCTTCCACCTATTTAGGAGTTACATCGGTCAGTTCCATGATTAGTGGATCAGTTCCTTGATTTGAGGACTGATTGCTTAGTTAATTGATTGAATCACTTAAATAGACTACTATAGGGACTAGTTCAGCTCTACTGACTACTGACAACTCCTCATGTGCCCAAATTGGAGTCTCCTTCCCTAGATTAGTGCCACATGCACCAATTAGAATCAGTTAGACTCATCTTTGACTGACCTTTGACTATTGTGGTCACTATTATTGGTTTGGTGATGGTTCCCATGCAGTCCAAGCCATGCTATTGAGGAGAATTCGAATCCTACTAGGGAAATTCGAATTCATTCTATTGCACTCTCTCATTTTTTCCAGCTTATAGCTAAGGAGTAATATTACAACAATTTTTATCATTTCTTGAGTTAATGAGTGAATATTGATTCAGTTCTTCTTCTTCTTCTCTGCAATTCTTGAGTGAGATTTGTGAGGTTTTCTCTAGTTGTGTGATCTATCATGTAAAATATCAGATGGTATCAGAGCTTCAATTAGCTATTCGAATTGCAGCAGTAGCAACAATTCATTGAGCATATGTCTTTCATTGAGCACCAGAAGCCTCTGGATTTGCACAACAATTCTTGGTGCAATTGTCTTGAATTCACTGGACCAATCCAGTGAGGTCTAGCCAGGTATGAAGGATCCAGTCACATGCGGTCATTGTCCTAAGGCAGTGTTCTCTCGAATTTGCAAGAAATATCCATCAACAATTTCATTTGTTTTAAAGGTTATCTCCATCCTCAATTCAAATTCAGCAGTATCAATGGATCTAAAATTGAACTCCTTCAATTATTTCAAATGGAAGCCAAGATGGACATATTCATGAAGTCCAAAAGCCTTTCTAGAGTATTGAATGGGACTTTAGTCGAACCCACTGGTGCAGTTGAGAAATCTAAGTACTTGGATAAACTTGATGAAGTAGTAGGACTGCTACTCCTCAGCATTTTCGACTACCTCCATTTTCATGTCATTGATATGAAGAATCCTAAATAATTTTGGTACAAGATCGAATCTCTTCTTGGACAAAAAGATGACTTGAAAGGTCACAAGTTGGAAAATGAGCTTATCTCACTGAGCCCTTGCTGTTTCGACTCAGTCATTGAGTTTCTTACCAAGTTTAAAAATATGATTTCACAATTGAAGAGATATGGAATATAGAAATAAGAGAAGTAGCTAATCCTATCCATTCTATCAAAATTGGGCCCTGATTACTCAATATTTGTCTCTACCTTCCATTCAACGAAGTTATCCATCCCAAAATAGAAGTTTCCCACTCTTGAAGACTTCAGCCAGTCTCTCACACAGGAGGAGGAGAAGTTGGTTCATATGGGAATGATAAAACCCAAGATGGATTCAGCACTTGCAGCTGCTGAAGTGAAGAGAGCGAATGGAAAAGGAAATAAAAAAGCTTCAGACATGAATTCGAATGAGTAGAACCATAAGGAGACTCCCAATTAGTCAGAAGGAGCTTCGAATTCCAAGAAAGACTTGCAATCTCACAAGGGGAAATCCAAATGTACCTATTGCAATAGAGGATTTCATCCCGAGAGTGCATGTATGAAGAAGACTATAGATTTGATGGATCAACTACTTGAAAAGAATAACCTTCCAGTACCTGCATGTCCTAGGAAGAAAGAAGTCGATTCTTCAAAATCTGAGGACAAGGAGAGATGCCATGCTTTCATGGAAGGTGCATCAAGAGAGTCCTCCTTCATCATAGATTCAGGAGCATCAAGACACATGTATTCCTCCAAATATCTCTTTAATGGTTTTGAATCCAATGTTGGACCTTCAATCATGTTGGGGAATGATTTTGTGGTGTCCTCTGAGGGTATTGGAAGGATAAATATTGATCATGGGTACTTC
The DNA here is from genome assembly GCA_027924585.1 of Larix kaempferi. Classification (NCBI taxonomy): domain Eukaryota; kingdom Viridiplantae; phylum Streptophyta; class Pinopsida; order Pinales; family Pinaceae; genus Larix; species Larix kaempferi. The sequence continues at coordinate 10,998,135 of BSBM01000461.1, forward strand.
TCATATGTGCTCTATGTTCCTACACTTACTGCCAACCTACTTTCACTCTACCAGATGACCTATATTGGAGAGCCCAAGAGGGTGATCTTCTCTCCAAATGAGGTCAAAATACAAGACATGGTATCAGGATCTACCATTGCAAAAGGTGTTGCAAACCACAAGTCGAAGCTCTATGAGTTTTCTCACTTCCTACCTCTCTCCAAACAGTCCGCTCTTCACACACATGCAAATGAAGAGAGTATATTATGACATGAAATATTTGGGCATCTCAACTACAAGTACCTGCAAGATATGCACACTCAAGACATGGTTGAAGGAATACCCAATCTCAAGTTTTCCCAAGGCACTTGTGAAGGTTGCTTGAATGGAAAAGATCCAACAAAGAAGGTTGAGAAATGGAAGATTCACGGAGAAGAGAGAATGCTAGATCCAAATCCACAAGAACCCGAAGATCTACCACCTAAATATCCAAATCCTATTGCAAAATGGGCCATCACCATTGATGAAGTTGATCCATTTTCTAATTCAAATTTTGAGCAAGATATGTGAGCTACTACTCTAGAAGTTGAAGAGACCTTTGAAATCTCTACTTCCATGAGTCTGCTAATGTGCAAGATGATGATCTACTGAGTATTTTGGAGGTAACATTAGATTTTGGAGGTGATGCATTCACCCTCCTTGATCAAATGCTTCCTATGAACTCCTATTTGGTCATTGGCACATGTTTTCGAAGTTTCACCGATGATGGAAAACACCATCATTTGCTTGGGTTCAAGTCTCATGCATATCCTTGTGATTTTTGTTTTGATCTCACCCCTGTTGGTTCAAAGTAGATCATAAGAATCCATCTATCAATTCTGGATCTGATTTGAAGTCCAAGCCATCACGATCATGTATTAGTTCATTTGGTTATGATCTCACCTATGTTGGTTCAAAGCAGATATCAAATAACTACATACACATTCATGGAGTTGATTCTACCTCAGTTGGTTCGAATCACAAGCTCCATCATGATATTCATATTTTTGGATTTGTTCTCACCATGCTTGGTAGGAAAAGAAAGTTTAGGAAGCCTCTAGATTCTCTTGCATCCATTGTTGGAGAACCCAAGAACATGTTTTTGGAGCATGATCCACTTCTTCCCAAGAGGAAGATAACTCTTTCGGAAGGAATGCTAGATCTAGATCCACTAGAACTTGAAGATCTAACCCCTGATAGTGAAGATGAGCGAATGGAAGATCTAGATCCATATCTACAATCTACAGATCCTTCGCTTCCTAGATGGGAAGCCACTACTCTTAGATGTGCCAGAGATCTTGTTTGTGATCCACTTGATCAAAGGAGAACCATATTAGTTTTTCAGAATGGAAGGTTTTAACCTTCTCACATTACTGATCCATTTCTTGCGGATAGATCCTTCCTCGGTGGAGAAGTCCACTTACCTTTCAGGGTGAGTGATATGCATTATTGATTATCCTACTACAGTCTCACTTTATTTTTAGATTTTTTGTCCGGGGTGACCTTTGGTCTCAATTACCAGGGCCCTACTTGTTTTTGGTTGTGTGTTTCCTCATAGTCCGACTTGCGGGGGTGTGTTGGAATATTCTCACCATCAATTATATATTTGCATTCTTTGCATGCATGCATATTGCATGCATCCAGTCATCAGTATGGTAGTCTCCCAACACCTAGTCCCCATTTTTCCAGCCCCAGGAGCCTATTTCTACTCAGTTCTATCCCTCCTAGCCACATATGCACCCTTGTTTCCATCATTGGAGTAAAACTGTGCCCTCTTCCACCTATTTAGGAGTTACATTCGTCAGTTCCATGATTAGTAGATTAGTTCCTTGATTTGAGGATGGATTGCTTAGTTAACTGACTGAAGCACTTAGATAGACTACTACAGAGACTAGTTCATCTCTATTGACTACTGACAGCTCCTCATGCGCCCACATTGGAGTCTCCTTCCCTAGATTAGTGCCACATGCAGCAGTTAGACTCAGTTAGACTCATCTTTGACTGACCTTTGACTACTGTGGTCACTACTATTGATTTGGTGATGGTTCCCATGTAGTCCAAGCCATGCTATTGAGGAGAATTAGAATCCTACCAGGGAAATTCAAATTCATTCTATTGTACTCTCACATTTTTTTCGGCTTACAGCTGAGGAATAATATTACAACAGTTTTGATCATTTTTTGAGTTAATGAGTGAATATTGATTCAATTATTCTTCTTCTTCTCTGCAATTCTTGAGTGAGATTTGTGAGGTTTACTCTAGCTGTGTGATCTATCCTGTAAAATATTACAAGTGAAATATAGGGTCATGCTCATTCTTGAAGAACATGACCTATAAGGCTTCATAAAAGAAGTTAAAGAACTAGAGGGATATGGTGCCAAAGCAAAGTACAAGAATGATATGATCAATACCAAGAGGATCATTGCTGACTCTATCAAATATCACTTGATTCCTCAAGTGTCTTCAAAGAATACCCCAAAGGAAATATTTGATGCATTTTCTAATATATTTTAAGGAAAGAAAATCAATAGAAAGATGAAATTGAGAAATCAACTCAAGGGTGTAAAGATTCAAAAGTCAGAGACCATGCAATCATACTTCACTAGAATATGTTAGATCAAAGAACAACTAGAAGCCAATGGAGACACCATAGAAGAAGCAGAGGTTGTGATGACCACCTTGAATGGTATCCCAAAGGATTGGGAAGATTTCATTCGTGGAATATGATCTAGGAAGAAATTGATCAAGTTTAGTCAACTATTGGAAGAGTGTGTGCAAGAAGAAGAAAGGATAACAGTAAGAGAAGAGAAGTTAAATGATAATGAAGATAAAGATTTGGAATCCCATGCCAAAGGAAGGAACAAAAGGAAGAATCATGAACATTCTCATGACCACTCTCCTAGAATATCTCAAAGAGTTCAAAGAAACAAAAGGATCAAGAAAGACTTATCCTCCTTTGAATGTTTTACTTGTCACAAGATGGGACACATTGCAAGAAATTTTCCTCTCAGAGCTAAATAATTCAAGAAGTAGAATAAAATATTTCATGCCCATGCAACTGAAGAAGATGAACATGATGATGAAATGAAGGCCAAAGAAGATTCCTCCAATGATGAGGAATATGTACTTTAATCCAAACCAGGAAGATAGAAGAACCTCTTATCTATCTCAACATTGGATAAGAAGAGATGAAATTATGATTGGAATTGAAGAAGGAGGAATCTACAAATTGAAGGGACATACAGACTCATCCCTACCATGAGTCCTTGTGAGTCGTGGTATATAAGACTTGTTCATCATTGTCAGTCATAAGAAAGAAAGGAACAGGTCCTCAGAATTAGATGACGGAGTGGAGCACACTGTTAGAGACTCCTACAAGGAGATTAGGATAAAGAGAGATCCTACCAAACAAACAAAGATAAGTATTTGAATTGTCATTTCCTGTATTGTCCAGTTGTGTACATATTTATGTTCCTAGATTTAAGATTTGTATTATGCATGTTACAATGTTTGCATTGATGAAAATAATACTACTAATATGCATGTGGTGGGTAAGTGGCCTATGGTGCTGCACAACATTCCATTGCTACTTATCTAGAATGAAACCTCTTTGCTGACATATTGGGAGTGGTGCATGCTCTTAATAATGTTTTGGTAGAGATGGAAGGCATCTAGAAAGTTACCGTATGAATATGGAATAGGATGAATGTTGTGTTGAAGCATTGGCTAAGATAGTTGCATGACTCAGTGACCTGTATTTGTATGCATAAGAATTTGTTTTGAATATTATGAAATGTTTCTAATCATGCAACTAAATTTGATTTGTAGGAAAGATCGTGTACCATCACCTACAAGAGAATAATGATGATACTTGTGCCGTAAAACAAGTGACGATGGTTCATCTATGACATTCAAGAAGATTTATGAAATAAAGCATACTACATAAGTACAAAGCTAGGGTTCTCTTAGAAAGAGGGAGTCGACTATGACAAGACGTTTCTCTAGTGTCCAGACACAATTCCTTAGTGTAGGATATTGCACTAGATAGATGATGTAATCTAAGTAGAAGTGTATATTGAGCAACCTCCAGGATTCAAGAATCTCTACAGAGAACCACATGTGTGCAGATTGAAGAAGACTTTGTATGCATTCAGAAGGCACCCATGGGATAGGATGATCACATAGAGTGATGATTGATGGGTCCAAAATATAGGTATCTGATAAGCCTTTCCCCACAACAAAAACACAAGAAAGGGTGAAGAAATACACTTGTTTTGTGGGAGAAATGATTTACCTTGATTATTTAACGAAGTTGTTTTAAAGATTATTCTTGTATGTTTAAATTTGTGTTCAATAAAATAATTATGTGAAAATCGAGTATGATTGAGCAGGTCCAGGTACACTAAAGGACACCCACGTAGATCAAGCAGTGGACTGGAAATCTCATGCAAAACTCAACGCCTTTTTCTAGATTTCTAGGGAGAACACCTATTCAAACAGAATCGACAATTAGACATAGAAGTTAGGTTAAGCATTAGAGGCATATATATATGGGCCTCTCGGCTAGCGAGAGGATACTGTTTCCTTTTTTAGAAGCATTGTTTTATGTTTTTATACTGTTGAGATACTTTGAGTTACAGACTTTTGTTAAACCATGAAGTTGCTATTTTGAATGAAGATTTGATGTTGCTTTCAATTCATAATCTATAAGTTTCCTTCACTCCTAAGTATGGGTTGGAGAGGGCCCCTCCAACACGCAAGTCAGGATATCTTACTGTTCAGGTATTTTTCATTATGTGCTTTACATTGAATGAAATCTATATTGCATATGAAAGCATTTGAATGGCGTTAGATAGTACGATTTGATTTCTGTAGTAAAGCGACCAGTCTGATTCCGTAGTAGTTTATAACGCATTCTGTAGTTCGGTAATATTGTTTCAGTAGTCCTGTAGCAGCATTCTTCCAAGCATATTTTAAGCATTTATTTCCTTATGTACTCGCATTGCTTTTGAAACAATGATCCAGATCTTAAAGCTTATACACTCTCCCATTATTATGGTTGCTCATAAAGATTGCTTACTTTCAATGCCGTGGTTAATTAATGATATTCACTTCTTAAAGTTTTGATTTCTTCATAGCATTAGATAATGGCATTCTGAACTCAGTTTCGGCAATTGAATAGGTTAGACCATACTTCTAGTATGATGCATTTGATTTACAGTAATTGCTTCTTATATTAAAGATCCAGCTTTCATTATTTTAGAATAGATCTGATACGTTTTTAGCATTCAATTTCATAGTATAAATTCACTGTTTTCAGCAAGTCAATTCTTAGGGACATATTTACTGTTTCAACATTTAAATTCCTTAATATAGATTTACTGTTTTCAGCATTTGAACTTCTTAGCATAGCTATTTTTCATCCATAGATTAGGCAAACCTTCCCCAGCTTATTCAATTTCTTTTAGGAAAGGCCTTAAACATTGATACCAACACCCAACTTCAACAAAGACTATACTATAAGAGAACATATAGTGCCTGCACCTTTGAAGTTTGTATGTCCCCCGGGTTGATAATTAAAGTAGGCCCTTAGTCTAGCTTCCCTCATTAGGCATCTGTTCTGAGAGCTCACCACTTTTGGGCACCGTTTCCGAGGAGGTGCTAAATCTTTTAGGAGACATCTTCAAAAACAAAACAAAAAGAAAAGGAAAACCAATAAAAAAGAAAACAACATAAATATTTTACCATTGAATGCCTCATCGGCAAAGGGATAGGTTTGTACGCTTTCTACCTAAGCATCCCATGAGCAACAACGGTAACAACAGTTCTGACCACTCTCATTTTGAATTCCTAAACTCTGAAAACGAAACTGATTCCACATACGATCCAAACAGAGATAACTTCTCTACTAGTTCCAGCTCAAACACCACCATGGTAGACGAAGAAGAGGAACCTAGGGAGCTGTTCACATTTCCCATTAGCATACCTCTCGGAGATGCCAGGATGAAGAATATCAACCCTAACAATCTTCCAAACTTCCATGGATTAAATTCAGAAGACCCTGACACATTCCTATTTGAGTTTGAGGTAGTTTGTAGATCCTTTGATTACACTACCGACGCATAAAAGATGAGGCGTTTTCCCTCCACACTAAAAGATTTATCACTTAGGTGGTTCATGAGTTTAGTTGGAAATAGTATTTGCAGCTGGGACCAAATGAAACAGGAATTCCTAGAAAAATATAGGGACTACTGCAAAGCAAAGGATACAAGGGATGAAATATTTAGGATGCAACAAGGAGACTGTGAATCTTTAGAAGACTATGCCCAACATTTTCAGCTCAGCTACAAACGAGCTAACCATTGTACCCTTTAACCTGAATTGCTGAAACTTGTCCTTCTTAGAGGGATCAAAGAAGAGAATTTTGAGATCTTAAGCCTCTTAGGAGATGGAGACATATTTCAAAAGACTTATGACCAGATACTCCAGATCTTCAAGAACCATTCTAGGTCTAGGAAAAGCAAGAATGGGACAAGAGATACACATCTACCCATATGATCCTCATCATCTTTAGGACCCAATCTTACAAAATCTGATTTAGGAAACCTGTTAGATGACATGAAGATCGACATCTTACAATCTTTGGCCATGCAACTCGATGCACTTCAGATAAAAAGAAGCAGGATGAAATTAACCAAGCCTTAGCAGTATTTTGTCCTCGTTGTAGAAAGAAACATGAGAAGGGGTAGTACACTTTAAACACCATAGAAATATGTGGTCTCTGCAATGACGACCGCTCCACTGATAAATGTCCCCTCTGACCCTCATGTAAGGATGCTATTCAAGATCCCACAACTGAAAGAGCAATAGAACAACTCTGTTTTATAAATCAAAGGAGGAGTAATTTTGTTAGACCATATCAACCTAGCAATCAAGCCTACTATAATCAGGGCCAACAAAATTGGAACTTTGCACCAACTCCATGGCAAGCACAGTCAAATCCAAATCAATGGCAGCAAAATCAGCAGACTTATCAGTAGAATCAACAAACTTATCAATCACCCTATCAACAATCTTATTACCCACCGTATTACCCTCCATACCCCCCACCCTTTCCTCCATCAACCACGAATTATGCAAATCAATACCCCCATCCATCAAATTGGAGGGGCCCATTATAAAAGCCACTTATTATTCTGCCCCCACGGACACAACCACCCCCCAGACCCCCCACCAATTCCAGCCCAACCCATCCCAAACCCTAATAATAACAGACCTCCACAATAGAAACAGACTTATAACACTGATATCACACAATTCCCTACCTATGTCGTAGACACCATGGAAATAAACAAAATAAACCTCAAATCTGGACAAACGTTGCAAAATACATCCACACAGAATATCCAACAACCTGAAGCTCAAGAGAAAACAACAAAACCCTATGTTCAGCATCTGGATGAACCAAATCCTCCATAGGAAGAAACCCAACCACTCCCACCAGACAGAAAGCCTCCATTTCCAGAGAAACTTATACGAAGTACAAAAGAGGAAGAAGAAAATGCAACTTTAAATGAATTAAAGCACTTAAACATCCAAATCTCGATTTTGCAAGCCATAAGGGATGTGCCCATCTGCAACAAATTTATTAGAGAAAATTGTCCGAAGAAACCTGGTAGGAGGAAGCATGACCCACCAACCATAAATGTAGTAGGACAATTGGATGATTTAATGCTGGGTATTATTATTAACCCTAAGTATCTTGATCCAGGTAGTCTTGTAGTAAACATCACAATCAATAACAAACAAATAAATAGAAGCTTAATTGATTTAGGAGCTGCTATCAACTTCATGACAAGAAAAACCATGATACACCTAGGACTCCAATCAATGGTCAGACCAACAACTACAGTACTCCAGATAGCTGACACATCCACTGTGAAACCTGAAGGGATGCTCAAAGACATTATGATCAATATTGAATCCTAGGAATACCCATCTGATTTCATAGTCATTGAAGTCAAAAGTAAACTTAGTGGTTATCCAATCATACTAGGAAGACCTTGGTTGGAAACTGCAGACACTTACATAGGTTGCCGATCATGAAACATGACTATAAACAGTGGACATGCCAGGAAGAAAATCGCGATCTACCCACCAGCAAGGAAATCTTCAGACTTAGAATATCAAAATTGGACTGATGATTATAACGACACACCAAATCAAAACCTACGGCCTGTCCTAACAATTGATGCTGCACTATCATTAAAAGCAATAGATGAAGATGGTCATATAGATAAGTTCATACAAAATGCATATTCTAACAATGTTATTCTTAAAATATTTTTTGACACAGACTAGCAACAAGTAGGTGAAAGTTCAAACCAGAACTTAAATAAAATGTGGGCAGAAGTACTATCTCTGGAAGAACAATAAGAAAAAGCAAAGATAGTGGAAATTATGATTGGAAAGAAATTCAACATTAATTCCAGTCTCAAGCCAGAGCAAGAAACGTAGTTAATGAAAGTATTATCAGAACAAAATAAAGCTTTTGCATGGACATATGCAGGCATGAAAGGTATACATCCTGATATATGCAAACATTATATTTACATCAAAGAAGGTTCTATCCCTATCAGGCAGCCATCGAGGAGGTTGAACCCAACATTAATGGACATTGTCAAAGTAGAACTATAGAAGTTATTAGATGTTGGGTTCATATATCCCATCTCTGACAGTGAATGGGTCTCGCCACTGGTTATACTCCATAAAAAAGGAGGCAAATGGAGAATTTGTGTGTACTACAGAGAGCTAAATAAAGAAACCAAGAAAGATCACTTTCCATTGCCATTTATAGATCAGGTGCTAGACACATTAGCTGGGAACAAGTATTTTTCATTTTTGGATGGCTTCAGTGGGTACAACCAACTTTTAATACACCCAGCTGATCAAGATAAGAAAACATTTACATGCCCCTGGGGTACTTACGCATACAGAGTACTACCCTTTGGGTTATGTAATGCTCCAACAACATTCCAAAGGGCCATACTAAGTATATTATTCGATTTCATAAATGATCAAATGGAAGTCTTCATGGATGACTTCACACCCTATGGAAAAAACTTTGATCAAGCATTGAACCATCTTGAATTGGTATTAAAAGAATGTATTGAGATGAGCCTATGCCTTATCAATGACAAGTGAAGAATGTTAATGGAAGAAGGCATCATTCTAGGACATCATATATCACAGAGGGGGATAGAGGTTGATCAAGCAAAAGTCTTAGTAATCAAAATGTTGCCACCACCTATTAAACAAAGGGATGTGAGAAGTTTCCTTGAGAAAATAGGGTACTACAGGAGGTTTATTGAAAATTATAGAAAGATTGCTGCCCCAATGTTTGCACTTCTCACAAAAGACATTGAGTTCATATGGACAAACAATTGCATGATAGCATTTAATAACCTCAAGGAGAAAACAATTACAGCTCCAGTACTCCAAGGACCAAACTGGGAACTTCCATTCGACATTGACTCTGACGCATCAGATAAGGCAATCAGGTCTGTCCTTGGACAAGAAAAAGAGAAGAAGCCCTATGCAATATATTATATCAGTAAAAATTTAGTAGGGGCAGAATTAAATTATACTGTCACCGAGAAGGAATTTTTGGCTGTCATACATGCCATTAATAAATTTAGGCACTATAACACTGGCTACCAAGTCTTTGTTCATACAGACCATTCATCCATAAGATATCTAATCAACAAACCCAACATAAGTGGTCGAATAATTAGATGGCTGCTACTACTCCAAGAGTTTGACATCATGATTTTAGACAAGCCAGGTAAACACAATGTAGTGGCTAACTTTCTATCTAGGCTGACAAATGGACAAGACAGTGAAGTAATCAATGACAGTTTTCTAGATGAGCACCTTTTTGCCATATCCAAAAGAATCCCATGGTTTGCTGACATAGAAAACTATTTAGTATCTGGGAAGTTTCCAGAACATTACAATTATAAAGAAAAAACAAAAGTAATAAGGCAAAGTGCCACATACACGTGGATAGAAGGCATGCTCTTCAAACAAGGACCTGATCAAATACTCAGAAGGTGCATCAGAGAAGATGAAGTGCATGGCATAATGCATGCCACTCACAATGAACCATGTGGAGGACACTATGCTGCAAAGAGGACAACCTATAAAATTTTACAAACATGATACTATTGGCCAACACTCCACAAAGATGCTGGCCAACACTCCACAAAGATGCTTATGAATATGTTTCACACTGTGATGATTGCCAAAGGATGGGAAAACCAACACAAAAGGAAGAAATGCCACTCCATCCACAAATCTCCTTGGAGGCATTCGAAAAATGGGGATTTGATTTTGTTGGTCCAATTAACCCATAGTCAAATCATAAGAACTACATCCTAGTATGCATTGACTACCTCACAAAGTGGACTGAGGTAGGAGCACTTGCTGCAGCCAATGAAACCAATGTGACAAAATTCTTCACTGAGCAGATATTTCACAGGTTTGGAGTACCAAGAGAACTAGTTTTTGATCAAGGCCCATAATTTACATCAAATTTAATAGAAGACTTGCTTAAGAGAAACAATGTCAAGCACAGACAATCCTCCTCCTATCACCCTCAAGCAAATGGTCAAGCTAAGGTCACCAACAGAGAATTAGAGAGAATTCTGACAAATACAGTCCAACTCCACAAAAGAGATTGGGCTGACAGACAGACTGAGGCGGTTTGGCCCTATAATACCACATGGAAGAAAACAACAAGATTCACACCTTATGAACTAGTATATGGAAAGAAAGTAATGCTGCCAATTGAATTTGAAATAAAAACATTAAGAATTGCAGTAGAGTTGAATATGGAATTATCAGAAATACAACAAGAACACATGCTACAATTGAATCAACTGGATGAGCAATGCCAGCAAGCACTTTCCCACACTGAAATCATCCAGCAGCAAAGAAAGAAGTGGCATGACAAACACCTAAAGGATAAAAAGTTCAAGGAAGGTGACTGGGCACTACTTTATGACTCCAAGTTTCACGCATTCAAGGGAGAGCTAACAACTAGATGGTTGGGACCTTATATAATTCAAAAGATCTATGAAAATGGAGCTGTAAGGATCATTACAATTGATGAAGAAGAGTTTCCTATGATAGTAAATGGACATCGACTCAAATTTTACAAGAAGCCTAGTAAAAGGAGGAGTTTACACAAGTACTCTACCAACAACAACTGATGCTGATAGAGAGCATCGAAAATAATTGAAATTCAGTTCAAAAAGTATATATAAAAAAATATAGAGAAAATGAAAAAAAATAAAAAAGAGAAAAAAATAAAATATTTGCTAAAAAGGAAAGCGAAATAGAAAAAAGGAATGAAAAAAAGAAAAGAAAAAAAACAAGAAAATGAATAAGAAAACAAACATGAGAAAGGAGGATAGGGAAAATGCCAAATAACACACTACAAAAATGATAAGGTAAACTGCAGGAAATCATACATCCCCACGAAGGCACAACATGCAAATTGCAGGAAATCAACAATCAAGCAAGCCAGTCATATATTACAGTCAGCATCAAAGATATCATACTATAGAATTCAATCAAGCGAGCCTGCTATTATTCAAAACCTGCTACTATTCAAGTGAGCTTGTCATCAAAATTCAAGTGAGCCAGAAATCTAATCAACTGAGCCCGATTATTTTCAACCATTAAAGCAATCAAGCGAGCCAGCCACGTCTACAAACGAAGATAGAAAAAGGTATCAACTAAACTACATAATTTATTTCCAACAAACATGATATCCAATCACATCTATTATTTCACGCGAGCCTGCCATCAATTCAAGAGAGCCAACATAGACTACAAAAATACAATGAACAATCTGAAACCCAATGCAAAAGCATCATCACAAAGTCGAATCAGAAGAAGGCACAAAATTCAAAAGCAGCCAATACAGCATTTTCAAATGAACGCAAGGAAAAAGCAGCAAGCGCACGTAACTACTGACATGCCAAAAATTTACTACAGACATTGCCAAATATACTACAGAATCTTCCACGCATAAAAATCAGGCCAGATCATCAAATCAGGTACGCTAAAACATTACGAGGTAATCTCTAAACATCTTTGTTTTATTTTTAAGGCCAAATCATTATCCCGCAAGACATTTGTTTTCTGAAGCTGAGGACAGCTTCAATCTTAATTCGACGGCACAGTTCAGTTCAGATAACCTCAATAAACCATGATTGCTACCCAAGTCATATCAGCCTCAATAAATCATGATTATCACCTTTGTCATATCAAGCAAATGATAAGCCTGCATCTAGCCGCCATACCTCCAAATAATCAGAGCAAGTGGGGCAAGATACACTCATGAAGCGAGAAGCAGGGCTCGATCAAGTAGCGGGTACAACAAATGTTAATGAGAATAAGTGCGAAAAGGAAGTTAAGTAAGGCTGCATAACCTTCCAAAGAAAAAGAAAACCTAGTTTTGCATATACAAAACCTCTCAGAACACTCCAGAAGAAAGAAATTGGCAGCTAGTGTGGGCACGCAGATAACAATCCAACCGTCAAACTAGTAATTAAACTCGACCAATTGAGGAAAGATAGCCACGCTCCAGGTACTAGTTTATTGTTATAGAAAAGAATTTCAGGATGACCAAAGGGTTCAAGAAAAGCGAACCAGAGGAGCACAACGCCATTTACCAGAACTTGCAAATCTTAACAATCATCCGCAGTGCGGGTTGGATGCCTTTCATACTAGGATTGAAAGGATACAATACAGGGGTGGCTCTGGAGTTTGCGAGAAATTTAAAACATATCAAGGATGAACAGTTTGTCACCCGAGTGAAGGGGTTACGTATAAGGTTGGATGATGATGTGATTGTCAAATTCACTGGTCTATAGAGGGGTCTGCATTGGAGCAGGGATGCCCGGGAGGCAAACCATAAAGCAAAGACAACATTTCTCGAGTGAGGAGAGGTCTATGACGAAGACAAAAACATAGTCAAAAGACTCTCCATGCCGGCACCATGGGAGGAAATTGCTGCAATCGTCCAGAAGTACATTACATGCACTGGTAGGTTAAGTTATGTCCCCATTTTTCATTTTCGAATTCTAGAGCTGTTGAGGCACAGAGCCCATCATCCACCGAACAACAACATTAGTATTCCATACTACCTGCTCCAATCTCTAGCAGAAATGAGTAAGAAAGTGATTAAAGGAAGGGAGGATGCCTTATCCCATCATGGGCTAATCAAATTAATTGTTTGTGAGGAATTAAAAGTGCAGATCCCAGAGCTTTCTTGGGAAGAATTCATGTTGGTATCTGCTCAATATGTTCAAAGAATGAAGGGTACACCCACAGTAGGCATACCCCTACCACTAGGATCAGGGAAGAAGACTGCCTCTACATCAGGGACAAAGAGGAAAATTGACCTGGATAGTGTGGCTGATACCCTGGTGAAGATAAAGCATTCACGAGATGACTCCCCCAAAACAACCCCAGGGATTCCTGCTAGTAATCAAGGGCCGAAGAGACAAAGTAAAAGATTCACACAAGCATCCAAAATTTGAATTACTAAGGAAGAGAGAAGGGAACCCAGTCCCATAGTTCAAAATGTGTCTGATAAGGACGATGATCTTTGGGTAGACCAGGAGGATCTCACTACACCAGAACAGCAGGATGAACAAGAAGAGTAGGATGCAGAAGAGGAGCAAGATGAACAAGAAATGAAGGATGAGGAAGGAGAATAGAATGAACAAGAGCAGCAAGACAACTTCTAGGGGGACCCTCCTGAGCACAATGAAAACCCTAGGGTCTTCAACGAACTCGCTGAGGCACGAGTGGAATTAGAAAAGCTCAGAAAGGAGATGGAAACATTGAGAATTGAATCAAGAAGCCAACCCACATCACCCCCCCTTTACATTTGAAAAAACACAAATTCTGAAAATGCATCATGCAGGGGAGCTAAGACTGGCTGAATAGAGAAATTCAGCACTTAAAGAGAAATTGGCTGAGGCACAAGGGGAGTTAGCCAAAAAGGACCAGGAGATTGTTCAACTGATGGACGTTTTGGATACTACCACTAAAATATATGATACACTACTGGACCTCAGGCCGCCATCAACAATTTATGTAGTTTATCTACAGGAGAAGTGTGGCAAATTCCATCTCCAAAGGTTAAAACAGGGACTCCCGATAGAGATAAGCTCCCCCAAAGAATTTATGGATGCATCTCTAAATTCCACAGAGTTGGAGAAGGACAAGTTAAATGAATTTTTCTTGCACAATTTTGTAGTTCCTAGCTCGCCCAACTGGTCACCAAACCCTTACATGGGCAATTTCCAGTTGAGGGCACTATGTTCATGGATGAATAACGAAATTGAGCGAGCTCGGGACTACCATATTTATGTTGCAGCAAAATGGAAAACCCCATTAATGGTCAGGGAAGATGCAACTCACCCTAAAAGAATCATTTACAACCATAGGATTCTCACCCAGGACGAGGAACTGATCCCCATTCTCCTTGCAAAGTAGTAGGAGGCTGTGGTTCATTTTGATGTTACTCTCCAAGGCACACACAAAGAGGCTCATGAGTCCATCAAGGAAAGATGGCGCATAATAGAAAATGACCTAAAGAGAAGAGAGCTCCACTACCCTCTCAGAATTGAAGATGCTCTTTTCAAAGCCAAGATCTACAGGGAATCCCTAATAAAGAATAAACTTAGATGGATTGGAATGAGGCTGAATCCCCCATTCTTCCTTCCCTTGGTTATTAAGGAACAGATCAATGAAGAAGAAGAGAAGAGAGCATGGGTGAAGGAGGATTAGGCCATGGGCTACCACAGGTAGGCAGGGACCCCTAGGATAGTAGCATGGGACATCAGAGAGGTCATCGACGAGCTGAATCTGTCACCCAAGGATTGGTGAATCCTTCAAGTATGGGGGAGAATGATGGGTCCAAAATACAGGTATCTGATAGCAAAAACACAAGAAAGGGTGAAGAAATACACTTGTTTTGTGGGAGAAATGATTTACCTTGATTATTTAACGAAGTTTTTTTTAATATTATTCTGGTATGTTTAAATGCGTGTTCAATAAACTAATTATGTGAAAATCGAGTATGATTGAGCAGGTCCAGGTACACTAAAGGACACCCATGCAGATCAAGCAGTGGACTGGAAAGCTAATGCAAAACTCAGCGCCTTTTTCCTGATTTCTAGGGAGAACACATGTTCAAACATAATTGACAATTAGACATAGAATTTAGGTTAAGCATTAGAGGCATATATATACGGGCCTCTCGACTAGCGAGAGGATCCTGTTGCCATTTTTGAGAAACATTGTTTTACGTTTTTATACTGTCAAGATACTTTGAGTTACAGACTTTTGTTAAACCATGAAGTTGCTATTTTGAATGAAGATTTGATGTTGCTTTCAATTCGGCGTCTATAAGTTTCCTTCACTCTTGAGTACGGGTTGGAGAGGGCCCCTCCAACACGTAAGTCAGGAGATCTTACTGTTCAGGTATTTTTCATTATGTGCTTTACATTGTCTAAAATCTATATTGCATATGAAAGCATTTGAATGGCGTTAAATAGTACGATTTGATTTCTGCAGTAAAGCGACCAGTATGATTCCATAGTAGTTTATAACGCATTCTGTAGTTCGGTAATACTGTTTCAGTAGTCCTGTAGCAGCATTCTTTCAAGCATATTTTAAGCATCTATTTCCTTATCTACTTGCATTGCTTTTGAAACAATGATCCAGATCTTAAAGCTTATGCACTCTCCCATTATTATGGTTGCTCATAGAGATTGCTTACTTTCAATGCCGTGGTTAATTAATGATATTCACTTCTTAAAGTTTTGATTTCTTCATAGCATTAGATAATGGCATTCTGAACTTGGTTTCAACAATTGAATAGGTTAGACCAGACTTCTAGTCTGATGCATTTGATTTACAGTAATTGATTCTTAGATTAAAGATCCAGCTTTCATTATTTTAGAATAGATCTGATACGTTTTTAGCATTCAATTTCATAGTATAAATTCACTGTTTTTAGCAAGTCAATTCTTAGGGACATATTTACTGTTTCAGCATTTAAATTCCTTAATATAGATTTATTGTTTTTAGCATTTGAACTTCTTAGCATAGGTAATTTTCATCCATAGATTAGGAAAACCTTCCCCAGCTTATTCAATTTCTTTTAGGAAATCCCTTAAACATTGATCCCAACACCCAACTTCGACAAAGACTATCCTATAAGAGCACATATAGTGCCTGCACCTCTGAAGTTTGTACGTCCCCCAGGTTGATAATTAAAGTAGGCCCTTAGTCTAGCTGCCCTCATTAGGCATACATTCTGAGAGCTCACCAATGATATATCAACCTTTGCTACAAGGTTGAATATGGGGAGCTCATGTATGGGTGCAAGAGAGAAATCACAATAGAGTTCAATATCTAGGTATCCAGTGACCTAGAGAAATCACATAGATGGATACCCAAAAATTTAATAGAAGAGAAGGATACCAGTCACTCCAATGCAGAATGTTCCGATGCAGAGAGTACAATATGTATAGGGAGGATAGTGCTTAGTTAGAGAGGGAGCAGGGAATCTACGCTTCAGAGAGAGTGACTACAACATAGATGGAGAAGGTTTTCTGCTTCAGTATCTCAAGGATATGCTCAGAGTGATACCGGATGTCTCCCATCATGAAGAAGAAGCTTGCTGCAGAATTTAAGATGAAATACATTGGAATGATGCATTACTTTCTAGGTCTTGAGGTGTAGTAGTTCCCATATGATATTTTCCTAAATAAAGGAAAATATGTTGTTGAGATCCTAAAAGGATTTGGGATGTTGGACTGTAAGGCCATACCTACTCCGATGGTGACAAAATTGAAGCTCTTGAATGATGCTTCATCAGAGACATTATATGTTACGATGTACATACGAATTATTGGCTCATTAATGTATTTGACCAACACTAGACCAGATATATGTTTTTCTGTGAACATCTTGAGCCAATATATGGTAGAGCCTAGACATGTTCACCTGATTGCAGCCAAACATGTGATGAGGTACCTAAAAGGTACGTTGGACTATAAACTTAGATATGCATTATATAATGAGTTAAGGTTGTACAGGTATATAGACTCATATTGGGATGGAAGTCCCGAAGACAAAAAAAGCACTTCAAGATGTTGTTTTAGTTTTGGATCATGTATGATATCATGGATTAGTAGAAAGAAACCCCGTGTTGCTCTCAGTACAACAAAATATGAATACATCGTAACATGTTCAGCTTGTAGTGAAGCAGTTTGGATTTACAAGATGTTGGCGGGATTGTTGGATGCATAAATAGATGTGACTGATATTATCTGCAATAATTAGAGTTGTGTCAAGATGTTAGAGAATCCAGTGTTTCATGATAGATCGAAGCATATTGAGATCAAATATCACTATATCTGGGATATGGTATAGAAGGGAGTTGTAAAGCTCAAGTTTGTTCCTACAGAGGAACAAGTTGCTGATGTGTTGAATAAGCCTCTGTCTCATATAAAGTTTGAATACTTTTGAGACAAGCTTGGTGTGGTCTGTGAGGACCTCCCTCGAAAGAGGGAGTGATGATGATGATGATCCGATAGAACCTCCTTCGAAACAAGGAGTGAATATGATGGTCCGATAGGACCTCATTTGAAGGAAGGGGTGAATATGATGGTCTGATAGGACCTCCTTTGGAAGAAGGAGTGAAGATGATGGGTCTGAAAGGATCACCCTCTAAAGAGGGAGTAGATCCCTAGAGCCTTGGTCTGGAAACCTAGTCTAGGATAGGTATATCAGCTTGACAAGGCCTGGTTGATATGAAAGGATTGGTATGTCAGCACTGGCTAGATTTTAATGGGATTGGTATGTTTGGCTAGGATTGTTGGGTCTGAAAGGATTAGTAAGACATACAACGATTGTTTGATCCCTGGGTAGATTGGTATGTCTGATTAGGCTTGTTTGATATGAAAGGATTAGTAAGTCAACATCGTCTACCAGAGTTCCCACCACAGTTCATATTCCATATGATGATGATGATGTTGTTCCATTATTTCTATACTGATGGTTCCAACATTCACATGCTAATGATGATGTTGTTCCAGTATTTATATACTGATGGTTCCAACATTCACATGCTACTGGTGATGATGTTCCAATATTCACATACTAATGGTTGATGATGTTCCAACATTCACATGCTGATGATGATGTTGTTCCAGTATTTATATACTGATGGTTATAGCATTCACATGTTGATGATGATGTTCTAGTATTCACATACTAATGGTTGATGATGTTCCAACATTTACATGCCGATGATGTTGTTCTAGTATTTATGTACTGATGATTGATGTTGTTCTAGTATTTAATTATTGATGATTGATGTTGTTATTCCAGTATTTACTTACTGATGTTTGTTTTTGTTGTTCTAGTATTTACTTATTGATGGTTGATGTTGTTGTTGATTTCAGTGTCCATGTACTTATGATTGATGATGTTGTTGTTCCAGTATTTACATACCGACGATGATGATGATGTTGATGTTTCAACAGTTTCTTGCTAACAATGATGATTCTGATGTTTCAACATTTTCTTGCTGACGATGTTGATGTTGATGTTTCAACACTTTCTTGTTGACGATGATGATGTTGATTTTCCAACAGTTCTTTGATGTTGATGATGTTGATGACAATGATGATGTTGATGTTCCCACAGTTCCTTGCTGACGATGATCATGTTGATGTTCCAACAGTTCTTTGTTGATGATGATGTTGATGACAATGATGATTCTAATGTTCCAATGGTTCCTTGCTGACGATGATGATGATGATGATGATATTCCAGATGATGATGTTGATGATGATGATGATGATGATGCTTAAACAGTTCCATGCTAATGATGACCATGATGATGATATTCCAGCAGATGACGTTGATGATGCCACAGACATATGATAATGTTCCAAAAAATTCCTACGACACATAGAGTTTCACCAGTCAGCTGTACAATTGTTGATGTTGATGATGATGCCTGTAGAATACCTTCCTAGTTGAGAGGGAGTGTTAAAGAAATGTAAAGGTGGAAGATATTCTAAATGTATTTTTTTTATTATATTATTTTTATTCCTCCTTCAGGAGATCTAATTGATGTAATTGATCATGTAAGAGTCATTGAAAGAGTTAATGCAAACCCTAGGAGTTGTGTCGGCCTAGAAGAATCCATAAAAAAAGATATTTTATTATGTAATTGATAGGTCGGACTAGTTAGGGTAAAAAGTCACCCAACTAAACAATATAAATAGAGAGGTCAAATTTGTCACTTACAACACTCATTCACTCACTCAAGTTCGCATAGGAAAGAGACAGTTCACCGGTGAAGGAGAGAAGTTGTTTTGTCTTGGGGTTTTATCTTGTACTTGGTGAATTCTATATTGAGGAATTTTTGTGAGGGTTTTCTCCCTTGTGGTTTCCCCGAGAGAAATTTTGTGTTCTTTGTGATTGATATGCTTGTGTTTCTTTCAATGATTATATTGTTTAATGTTATTATGCTAAACAAATTAAAAGCTTAACAATTATCAACTAAGGCCTTGAAAACTTTGAAAGTCTCGAATACCTCAGAATACTACTTAAGAAAATAGATCCAAAAGAACCTAGAGTAGTCATCTATGAAGGTCAAAAAACATATGGATCCATTCATTCAAGCTATGGGAATTGGTCCAAAGACATCACTATGTGTAAAATCAAGTGTGGATGATGATCTCTTTGCCTTCCCAAAATCAAACTTTCACTCTAGATGCTTCCCTACCAAGTAGAATTTGTAGATTCCTTGAGAGAATTTGATGTCAGAAAATCCTTCAACCATATATTTCTTGTGCAACTGTTGCAAGTACTTGAAATTGAGATGGCATAATCTCTCATGCCAGAGAATGCTGGTCTCGTTGGAATGGGTCAAGAGGGAACTTTGATGTGAATATGGAAAAAAAATGGGAGAACTCATATGCCTTTGAGGCATGGTTTGCAAAACCTTTAGCTATTAGCTTCCCAGAAGAGATATTTGCAATCCCAACTATGTTAGGTCAAAAAACAACTTCCTTCAGTGAACTTGTGTGTGTCATCTGATAAACAGATGACAAGTTTTCTACCAAATAAGGAACATTCGAAACATTGTTGAACTTTCCATTCTCTATTTTTATTGTGCCCTTCCGTTCAATAGAGATCTGTGAATCATCTCCCATGTGAATACTGGGACCATCAGTGATATATAGAGAGGAAAATTATTATCTAGAGGAAACCATGTGGTTGGAGGCTCCAAAAATATACGAGGAAGGCTTGTGATTGTGAGAATCCAGCCTTCAGTGCATGGAATCTCCCATGATCATCTATATTGCTTCTAGAATCAATATTCCTTGTACCTTCTGGGAGGGAAATGTTGTTCTATTAAATAATTTTGGCCATTTGATCAATCATCTGCTTCATGCAAGAACTCTTTGGATGGTTTCCTTTCTTGCAGTAGGTACACTTGGTCTTCTCAAACCTCTTTTGTTTATCCTTCTTAGAGATGGAGGCTCCTTTTGATGGATTATGATTCTCCTTTGGTTTGGATTCAAATTGATTCTTGTACTTTCCCTTTTGCTTCCCTTTATCATTCGAATTCTTGGACTCCCCAGCCATAAAATCCTCATTCTTGGAGGCCTTCGGGGCTCCCATCCGGATTAGTTTGTCTTGTTCTTGGATACGGGATTCTGTGAATGCATCTAAAGAAGGATTTTTCCAATTGGGGATTGACAATATCCCAAAGTTAAAGGTATACAAAAATATTGAAAATTCAGGGCCAAGCCTACTTAGGATGGATAACACGAGCTTCTCATCCTTCTTGTCAATTCCACATTGTTTTCAATGCATAACCAAGGACTTGAACTTTGAGAAGAACTGTTGTATGGTTTCAAAATTGCTGGGTAGAAGAGAAATTAATTCACTCTAAAAAATGTGGCCTCCTAGCTTATATTGCTTACCAAAGAGAGTTTCAACCTTCATCCAGACCTCCCTTGGGTTTTTCAATCCATCAATATGGAAGAGAAATTCTCTAGAGATGTGAATACACATAAAACCAAAACCCTCATATAACTTGTTTAGGTACTTTTCTTTCTCAATAGCCGCCTGAGGTTCGACTTCCTTGCCCATTGTGGCCCTATACAGACTCTTGTTGCACAAGACAATCTGCATATATTCCCTCCAATCCATATAATTGAAGGGTTCCAGGATTTTTGTTGTCAAAGGAGCATTCACATTCTCCATCTGTAGCTACTGGAACGAGTGCAAACTGCTATTGCTGCACTGAAAACTTCTCCAAATCATGCAGAAAAATATCAAAATGAAGATAAACCTTCTCTGCTGAGCTATGATACCATGTGAAATTATGGAACATAGCAAATCATTGAGCATGGGGATACCTCATAGTCATAGAATTAGCAAAGAAGAAGAATTAAAGTGAAAATTAACAAGAATTGAACATTAAATTTATACATGCAAATAAGATCAGATGTGCACAAAAATGCATGTCATATTCCATTAATATGTATACAAAAATAATATAGTACAATTAAGGAAATTTGATTACCTAGGATTTATTCAAATCCATCACAGTATATCATTGGAATTATCCCTACTACAGTACTCCGATAGTTGCAAACTCAACTGAATGTCAGTTCAATGAATCTATTGTCAGTTAACTAAGCATGCAAGGCGCATTAGTGTGTTTTTCATGCAAAATAGGCTAGTGAGGGTGCATTAGTTTATAGTCAGTGGAAATCGAAGCTGAAACCCCCCACTACAGGCATGAACTCAGGTGGACTGAACCGGATCACTGAGTTAGCTCCTAAAATCAAGGGAAATGACTCCACATGGCTTAAATTCATGCATGGAGGGTTCATCAAGTGGATAATGATTCCTATATTAAAACTGCACACCACTAGGGGGTCAAATACATCATCCAATACTAGGAAAAAGGAAAAAATACTAAGGTGGACAAAGGTTGGATTATTAATTATCCTATCAGATCGAACGCTCAATGGTTCTCTCTTGAAAATGGTGGTTTTAGGAAGAACACAAATCAAATCATGCTCAGGTGGAACATGGAACTGAATCTAGCTCTTCATGTGGTTCTAACTCTGGATAGGTGGCTCTAGTTTGAGGCTCTGAGAACTAGAACAAGGTTCTGGCTATGGATTTGTCTCTATTTCAGGATATCTTGCTCTCACTCGCTTATTCTCCTTCACTTGTTTCTGACTGTCAATCAATCCCCTTTTTAGGAATAAGGTGAGGAGTAGAAAATATCTCAAGTGAAATATGTTCCATTACTTTAGAAAGAACTCTTTGGTATGACATATACAAATTCTTGGTTGTTCATGACCATTTATAAGAAGCAATCCACCCATAGTGAATATTCTCTCTTGAAAGTATCTTCAACATGAAGCATCTGTCTGAAGAATGAGTATGCTTTCCACAATGCCTAAAATGATGGAGATAAAAAAAACAATCTTCCATGTGAACAACTCTATGACAATGTTGGCATTTCGAAATCTGATGTAGATCTAGAGAAGATGAATATGAACTTTTCGGACGTAATCTATCACTATAGAAATGGATAGGTTTGGAATAATTAAGAATGTGAAAAGTCACTTCTATGTCGTATCCAGGAATGGTTCTATGCTTATTGTGGGTGATTTGTTCCCAAGGTTTGATAATGGGCTTGTATAGTGCAAATGGAACCTATGCATCAAAAACTTCATCTTCATTTTCTTTTAAAGTGGCATTAAACATTGAATATGTGCAACTAAATGTGCAGGATGTTGATTGTTCTGAATAGAAACATGTTCATAATGTTAAATTTTTTGGTGTATTTAATCACGATGGAGTTTTGACTCAATATTAATAAATTCAATTATCTTTTGTGAATCTTGTATACAAGTTAAAACATATTTGAGAGTTGCTATGCTGATTGAGACTATGTCGTCAATAGTGGTGAGTATAAGAGTGTTCAATAACTCTAATAATTTTATGATCTAATCCATTTGAAAGACTGTCTAATACCTTAGAGGTATTCTTGCAATTGTGCCCTTTAGCAATCAAACTCAACACCTAAGACTCCAATTCAAAAAATGAATGGGTGTTGAATACAACCGAGAGTGCACCCTATTACGTAGTCTATCACTATAGAAATGGATAGGTTTGGAATAATTAAGAATGTGAAAAGTCACTTCTATGTCGTATCCAGGAATGGTTCTATGCTTGTTGTGGTTGATTTGTTCCCAAGGTTTGATAATGGGCTTGTAAAGTGCAAATGGAACCTATGCATCAAAAACTTCATCTTCATTTTCTTTTGAAGTGGCATTAAACATTGAATATGTGCAACTAAATGCGCAGGATGTTGATTGTTTTGAATAGAAACATGTTCAGAATGTTAATTTTTTTGGTGTATTTAATCACGATGGAGTTTTGACTCAATATTAATAAATTCAATTATCTTTTGTGAATCTTGTATACAAGTTAAAACATATTTGAGAGTTGCTATGCTGATTGAGACTATGTCATCAATAGTGGTGAGTATAAGAGTGTTCAATAACTCTAATAATTTTATGATCTAATCCATTTGAAAGACTGTCTAATACCTTAGAGGTATTCTTGCAATTGTTCCCTTTAACAATCAAACTCAACAACTAAGACTCCAATTCAAAAAATGAAGGGGTGTTGAATACAACCGAGAGTGCACCCTATTACATTGCAATTCAACTCAAAAAACAATTGCAAGTACAAGTGAACTTACAAAAATGACAATTTGCAAGTTACAAAGAACGTTTCTCATAGTTTCAACTCATTTAATGGTACTCATATCTAGTTCCAAGGGAACAAACTCAATCATTGTGAGTTTAGGCCATACAAAAATGACATAGGTCCACTTGAAATTAAACACAGGCCTCTGTACTCAAATTGCTACCAACTGATCCTTGTATTGTAACTTCTTATATCACTATATCTATAGTACAAGCTATGAAACATGCCTGATATTATATCCACGAAATGGATAGATCACACCCATGAGATTATATTTTGTGTCACTTTGAAAAATGTGTTTGAAGCCAATTAGGGCCAGATATAATGATCCTCTTGCAAAACAAAATGCAATGCTTTCATGGAAGAAATATTAATGCTGCTAGAGATCAATTTAATGAGTAGACTGTATATTTCCCCAATGTACACACGATCAACATTCGATTTCATTTCCTTGAGGTATCCTAGGTTTAAGGTAGCATATGCCAAGGCATGATGAGTCTCAACTTTTAAAGATCCTAGAGCTAGATCTGTGTGAGTTTATGCTATGAATTTGACTTTTCTTGAAGATATCTATGAGTGGAACATTATGAACTAGTTATAACAAATAACATCATCTTAGAGGAATTTTACATAGCATTATAGTGCTTTGAAAATGAGTGAGTGTGGATTTGGAAAATGGAAATAGTTGAAAATATCAAAGCTTCCTGCAGGATAATTATTTGATATTTAATGATAGAACAAAGTACTAAGATTTAACTAAAGAATTTAGTAGCTATGACAGCATGTAAATGTCTCACAACTTTTTATGGATTTATTAGCAGCATAACGTGTACATGAACTACAATAGATGAATACTTCAAATACAACTAGCATGCATACACATCCTGGATATGGAACATAGGTCATACAAACATTAATTATCTGCTAACATCTTCAACATTCAACAATATATGCATTCACAACACACATAGGGTTAAAAACCGCTACTCAATTCCTTGTATTATATCATGAAACAATTACATGGAATACAAAATATGGCAAGACATAGAGGAATACAATCTACAGAGGAAGAAGCATCTTTGTAATTCCTCTGCAATATGAATCTGAAAAGTATGTGACATGTACATGGAGTTCAATGACTCAACAATTCCCTAGAAAATATCTACAAAAATTGCCATCCTTTATTCATTAGTTCAATGAGATTTTTATATCTTTCTAACTTGTAAAATAATTTTGTTTTGCTCCAATCGTTTTGTAACTATCTTCTAATTTTGTCACTTTCAATTTAAATTTCACCTCTTTCTAACATCTTTTTACTTTTAGCTCCTCTTGCTAGAGATTTTATTTCACTTTTTCCTATTGATGATGTGTTTTTCCTGTCATATAAACACTTAGTCTCATAGCTACTTGTCCACCTGGAGGAGTTCCTATTTTCCTTAATGGCCCGATAGCTATCTTTCCCATAATTTGGTGCATCATTTTGAACATTTAACTTCCCTCCTACTAGCATGAATGCTAAAGGAGTAGGATGGCTAGAAGGTTGGCATGAAGCTTGTGCTGATGATTGACTTGCTGATTATATTTGAGGTGGAAAGGACAATTTGCGGTATTGGAATAGTGACTACCATTCCTTCCTTATAGGGTATTTATGGGCCTTTAAATTATCCAACAACATCTATGCATCATTATTCTTTTCATATGAAATTGGCCCCAATCAATTCATAATATTCCTTCACGCGAAAATAATTTCAAAAACATTTTTTAGGCTATCCATAGCTTGTTCCCTACTGACTTCTCCTTCCATAATATCAACTGGAATTATTTCATTCCCCTTTTGAGTCAATTTATTTTTATAGTCTTATTTGGGATACACCTCTCCATTTCCATCCCAAGGAGAGTGTAATCCAAGCTTTAACACTGCTTTGAACATCCCTTTAAAAACATTAATTTCCTCAGTTGACTACTTTATAGTATCTTGCATCCTTCTCAAATAGGTTTGTTTCATCACCATCATCCTATCTATTTTTATCAGCTGAGTCTTGTTATCAAGATGAAGGTCTATTAGTTGCTTCTTGGTTTTACTGTTCAAATAATCAATAACCTGATTAGCCTATTTTTGAATTTATCCTAATTGCTTTTCAACTAGATTGGCCTCTTCTTAAGATGATGTGGCCATTTCTGGCACATCTTGGATAACCTCAAAATAGTCCCATTTATTTAGAAACAAATAGGTTATCTTATCCCAGAGTGTTTGAGTTTCTCTTCTCAAGAGTTGCTCTCTTGAACATCAACGTGCAACTTTCTAATATGACTCTTTAGCTCATTTATCTTAGTTTCTAAGTCACTTATATCATATTCTTGTTTACTGACTTGAACTTCTAATTCTAAAATCCCATCATCATTTTGATTTACCTCATCCTCTATCTCTTTGATTTTACTTCTCTATCATTTGGTTTTTTGGGTGACTGCTGAACTATTTTTTGCACTAGAGCATATTCATCCATCAGGTAAATCAATAATTTCTCTACATCTTACTTCTAGGAATTTTGTTCCAATGATGCTATCTCTACTATTGGTTTAATTTCTTCTTGTGATTTAGGGGCTTCTATTTGAGAGGTATGCTCAATTGACATATTGGTGTTTTTCAATTTTAGAGAAGCTATTTTCCACTGAAGCTCATCTATTTGGTTCTTCCTCTCTTCTTCCATATTTTTATATTGTATCACACTAGCATAGATTTATTCCTTTTCTGCTTGAACTTGCTTTAGCTCAACAGTCTCGACTGGTTATGTTATGGGAATTTTTAGCTAATTCCTTAGATGTGCTATCTCATTGTCTTTATTTTGTATTAATGGTTTAACTTGAGTCGCATCTAAAGGATTCCCCCCAGGGATATCAATTTTTCCTCAATCTCATTAATTATGACTTGTTTATCTCTAGTGGTCCACTTCTCATCCTTCTAGAGTTGTTCAAAAATATCTAAATCTTTTCTCAACTTTCTATATTCCTTGAATTATTTTACAATTATAGTGCAAATCATGTCACTTGCTTACTTGTAAAAATCCAACTCATCAAGTTTCCCCTGCTTGAAGTTTACTGTATGTTCATCAACCCTCCACTCACTTAGATTTGAAGGCTTTGGCACTTTTGGTTCTACAATAGAAAATATGAAGGTATCTTCCTGATGATCATCTACTGTAATGAGTCTTTTCTCAGTTTTTGGTATTTGATGTATGGTCTCATTTATCAAATTCATACTTCTCTAAGTCCTCTATCTAATTGCCTTGTACCTTGATTGTAGATCTATTTTTGTTGGTATTGGGATTCCTGAAGGGGATGCTAGAAACCCTTGTGGTATTGTGAACTCCAGATATGGGTATTGAGTGTATCGAATAGGGGTCCCTTTGAGCTAATTGATGGTTGTGATTTTATCTCTTCCATATCTCTTGGGAGCTCCTCAGACTCATCTCCATCTACTACATCTTGGTTTTACTCCTCAGCTTCTATTCTGGATTTCTTGGATCAAGGGCCTTGATCAAGATTATCGATTTCCATATCTATTTAGAGCTCCTCTACTCCCCTGTTTTGGCCATCTAACTATTCTGAAGAATCTTTCTCTTCTAAGATATTTTGAATCTCCTAGAAGTCCTCCCAAATTTCTTTATTATCTAAATCCTTTCCCATTCTAGTCTAGGTGCAAATATATAGGTAGAATTTTTATTTTCTAATATT
Source organism: Larix kaempferi (assembly GCA_027924585.1). Taxonomy (NCBI): domain Eukaryota; kingdom Viridiplantae; phylum Streptophyta; class Pinopsida; order Pinales; family Pinaceae; genus Larix; species Larix kaempferi. The sequence continues at coordinate 11,025,804 of BSBM01000461.1, forward strand.
TTATTTGATATGACCCGATCAGGTTCATATGCCCCTTTCCTACCTTTCAAAGATTTAGCTAAATTAAGAAACCCTCCATATATTGCAGTGCATTAAACCTATTATTTGAAAGGGTCCCAGTTCTTTAGGAAAGAGGAAAGTTCCGTGTTTCCTAAAATGTATGAAGTGCATTTGATCTAAGATAAATATTTTCCTAACACTACAAGAAAAAGGCCCTTTAGTGGAGGTTACAGCATATGATCCTCCCAAAATATCCCAAATATCCATTATAGTGGAGGTCACTAGTAGAGGTGAGCGAATGAAGGTTTTAGTGGAAGTATTTATTTCGGTGCGTTTAGTATATTAAACACACTGGTGTGTTTGTCATAAACGCACACCGATCCATTTCCTTGCATGTTGCACCGAGAACAAAAATAATTATTGTCAAAACAAAATAATTTCCAATAACTAGAGCGGTGCGTTTCCAAACACCAAAACACCTCGGTGCGTGTAGTAGAAACGAACACACTATATAATCTTTTAATAATAAATATATATTTTTTATTATTTTATTAAAAAACACATTAAATTTGAGATAAAAACTTCATTGGTGTGTTAAGTAACACTAAATGCCCTAGTGCGTCTCATCAACACCAACACACCGAACTCTCTCTCTCTCTCTCTCTATATATATATATATATTTTAAATCACAAAATTTTACGTAAAGCATATAAATGGTGCATTAGTTGTTGAATGCCTTGGTGTGTGTTGTATAAACAAATGCACTAGATTTTTTTTATTAAAAATAAAAATAAAATTAAATTTTATGAATGAGCAACCTTTTAAAAACTAATAACGATGCACTAACTGAAACTACATTCCCTAGTGTGTCTGAAGAAACCCAATGCATTGGAAAATATTTTGTTATTTTATTAAACATTTATATTATTTTATTTTAACACCTTCTCGTACTGGTGTGCTATATCATTGAGCGCACTAGTGCACTCGATTGTCGAGCGCACCGGAACAAGTTTAATAAAAAAATAATTGCGGCGACAAACTCATTTTTATTAAACTGCACCAGTGCTCTCAAACTTGTTCACCCATTACTCCTCAAACTAGACACCTCTTGAGAGTTTTCGACCTCCTCAAGTTCTATGAGGAGGCAAAACCACTCAAGGGGAATAGTACATTCCTCACCCAGTTGATCGCATGCTGGGATCATCATAGGTAGGTGTTTCAAATTGGTCCTGATGACTATTTCCAACCCACCGACGAGGACATATATTTTATCATCAAGCTCTATAAGAGAGGTGAGAACTTTCCTCAGTTCCCTGAGGTACCAGTTGGAGCTATAGCAGGGACTCATCTAATTTATGTTTAGAGATATGTTGATCCCAACATCCTCAAGACTACTCAGTTCAGGTCAGCAATGGGAAGCTTTCCATTTTTTCTTTTGGTGGAGAGGATGTTGATTCTTTCGTGATGGGAAGTGCATTAGTTTCCCTTTACTATATTATGTTGATTCTTTCGTGCATGCACCTAGATGCATTAGGTGGTTTGCTAATTTTTTACGATAGTCTTGTTATGCTCTTAGTCAATCTCATGCTTCTATTGGCGGGAGGGAGAACTTCCCTTTCGGTTCAGAGTTGTTTTGTCTTTTTTGAGAGATTTCCGGTGACGAGGCCATATTTTGACTGGATCCCCTCTAGGTTGATGAGAGATGTGTGTATGCACATGTGGGGGTAGATAATTCCTAAGAGGGTGCATTCGGAATTTCTTGTGAGGATTACTGTGTATTTGCTTGACATGCTAGGTGGCGAGGACCAGCCTCAATTATACATGGTATCATATCCATATGTGGGTTTGGATTGGAGAGGGTGTACTGTTGATGTATATGTAACTTTGGAATGTATTTCATCTATGTATTTTATATATATTTATTGTACCCTTATTAGATATGTGTTATTCCTCTATAAGGAAGTGTCGTCATGTGGATTGACAAGTGTCGCAAGTGTGTGTACTTGCCGATGGGTTATTAGACCACCATGTGTGGGGTCGGCCCTGAAATATATATATTATAATGTGGATGTACCTAGCTAGACAAGTCGGCCCCATAAGGTCACTGGGCAAACAGATTAGTATAAATAGAGATCAGGTGATCTCTATTTAGATCATTCGAAAAAGTATCTCTCTCTCACTCAGAAAGTGGCACACTAGTGAGGAGGAGGATCATCTGCTACTAGGAGACTATATCAATGTATTTTGGTTGTACTTTGGTTGAGCCATTTCTCTCTCTATCTCTGAGGAAGTTGTGGGGTTTTTCACCTTAGGGTTTTCCCCACGAAAACTCTGTGTCTCTTGTCTCTCATGCTTCTGATTCTTGTGATGCTTGTGATGCTTATTGTGATTGTTATGCATTGATATACTGTATATGTTATTCTCTCAGTGAAGATCCTAGAGTATTGTGAATTAATGCTCAAAATTTAACATGGTATCAGAGCTAACCTGAGAAGAAGACATTTTGCAGTGACGAAAACTTGCGTTTCTTGTTTATTGGGTTTCTCTCCATAGATTTTGAAAAAGCAGTATAGTAGGTTGACTCTACTCATCAAGGCGCATCTATCTGTCCAATCAGAATTCAATTCCGAGCATTTTCAGATTTGCCCCTAAAAATTAGGGTTTCCACAAAAATAGGAATTGCTGAAATCTGAAGACATAGCTGGAAGCACCTTGCAAAAATAGAAGTTTAGAGCTTTGGATCGAGATTTTTGGTTGGGTAGATCTCCGGGAAACTCAAACCCTAATTCAAGGCTCTCCCTAGTGCCCAGGAGGACAAAAAGACAAATATGAAGGCTAAAGCTTTGCTGATCTCAAATTCTGAATGCACCAGGCTGATCAGCTCATCAAAGCGCATCTTTCTATCCTTTTAGAAATTTGAAATTCACATTTTGAATTTTTAGGGTTTTTTCGACAAACCCTAATTCGGGACCAGATCCGGTTTTCAGCATTCCAAGTGGTAAGACCTAAATATTTTCTATTTCCATTTGAAGTACTCTTTAAGATGTCTCACCACACCAAGCTTGAGGATAAGCTTGAAGGGGCTGATAACTTCCGAGATTGGAAGTATAGGATTGGGTTAATCCTGGAAGAGAATGAGTTGGACTCATATATAAAGGAAGACATCCCTATCCCAGAGGATGAAGAGGCCAAGGTATTGCATAAGAAGAACTTGGTCGAGGCAAAGAGAATAATTGCCGATTCTATTCAAGACCATCTCATACCCCACGTGTCTTCTCTAAAGACACCCAAGGAGATGTTTGACTCTTTGACCAAGCTATTTGAAGGGAAGAACATAAATCGAAAGATGACTTTGCGAAATCAATTGAAAGGGGTCAAGATGTTGAATGGAGAAACCATTCAATCTTACTTCTCCAAGGTCTCTTAGATCAAGGAGCAACTTGAAGCTGTGGATGAAGTAGTGGACAATGGTGAAGTTGTTATGACCACTCTGAATGGCCTACCTAGGTCATGGGACTCCTTTATTCAAGGAATCTGTGCAAGAAAGAAATTGATCTCTTTCAGTAAACGATGGGAGGAATGCTCTCAAGAAGAAGCTAGACTTGTAGCTCGTGAGGAAAAGATGGGAGGTGAAGATCAAGCTCTCGCAACTCACACCAAAAGAAGCAAGCCCAAGAAGGAGCACTCTCGCTACAAAAGATCCTATCAAAAGAATAAGAAGGATCTAAGATGCTTCACATGCAATGAGAAGGGTCACTTTGCTTCAGATTGTCCCAAGAACAAAAGGGATAATAACAACAACTTCAGCAAAAAGAATAAGGGCAACAAAAGAAAGTTCCATGCTCATGCTACCGAGGATGATGAACCTCCAAAGAAGAAGGCTAGGGTAGAAGGTAGTGATGATGACTCATCAAGTGAAGAAGAGTATGTTCTAATTTCTGCTCTTACAGGTACTATCTCCCATGGTTGTAATGATTAGTTGATTGATAGTGGGGATTCCAAACACATGACTGGGTTTAAGGAATCTTTCGTGAATCTATTTGAACATGAATCACCCCATAAGGTGAAACTTGGGGATGATTATCAATACCCAATCAAAGGAAGTGGTGAAGCCTCCTACAACCTAGATTCTAGAAAATCTTTGAAGATGAAAGAAGTCCTTTATGTACCTGGGATCAAGAAGAACTTACTCTCCATCTCTGCTTTGGATGAAAAAGGTATGAGGGTTGCATTTGTGGATGGCCAAGTCCTAATGTGGCCAAAGGGTAAAACAATCGATGATGTAGTAGTGATTGGAGAGCAAGAGGGGTTTGTACAAATTGAAGGGACAACCTGAACATGCCTTGGTGACATAAAGACAAAGATTCATCCATAGTCATGGATCACATAGAGGTATGTATAATTTGTTTTTGCAAAAGTTAACTAATGAGTTATGCAGGTTATTGAAGAGAACAAGAACACATTGCTAGACATAACTAGCAAATATGGTGACCAGGTATGTGTTCCTTATATCATAGGATCTATCATATAAGTATGCATGGCATGATTGATGATGATTGTTCATAAAGTCATAAGTTTGAATAATCATGGGTATATGCATGTTATGTGTCTTACCTTAATTAATGATATGACTAACCTGAAGAGTCATAGGTTTGAGTAATTACAGGTTTAGACATGTTATGTTTCTTATGATATGACTAACCATAAGAGTCCTATATAAACCTTGAATGCTAATGCTTATTATTTCTATTTGAAATGATCATGACTATACATGCTTGAGATTATTGTGTTTTAATAGCATACTAATGAATGTATGATTTTGTATGAGATCACAAGGATAACACAATCATGATACTAATAAGCATGCATATGGACCAAGGATGAATATGAGTTCAAGAACAGGTAATCCAGGAAGAAAAGATCAAGAGGGAGCACACTCCAGTGGTTTCTGCAAGGGTGTAGATATTCAGAGGGAGTTGACCATCTCTCTACATTCCAGAATAGAAAGGTGTAGAAGGACTCTAGTAGCTCCTGCAAGGAAGCAAAGACTCAGAGGGAGTCCACCCAAAAAACAAACAAAGATAAGTATTTTAATTATCATTTCTTGCATATTTGTTTGCTTAAATAAAATTGTTCAATGATGTATATGCTCATGTTCCTAGACTTAGGATATGTATTGTGCATATTAAAATGATTGCATTAATGAACAACATACTACTAATATGCATGTGTGGGTAAGTGGCCTATGGCACTATACAACATTCCATTACTACTTATCTAGAATGAAACCTCTTTGCTGACATGTTGGGAGTAGTGCAAACTCTTAACAATGTTCTGGTAGAGATTGGAAGGCATCTAGAAAGTTATGGAACATGGATAAATGTTGTATTGAAGCATTGGCTAAGATAATTGCATGACTGTATGACATATTTCTTTATGTGTAAGAATTTGTCTAAAAATTACGAGATGTTTCTAATCATGCAATTTAACTTGTTTTGTAGGAAAGACCGTATACCTTCACCTACAAAAGAAGGACTACAACATTTGTTCAAGCAACAGAATTATCTATTGAAGATATTGAAGTTCCCAGGATACGGGAAGAATGCCATGATCCGTCGATCATGAAGAATGATGTTTGGGATGTAGTTCCAAGACATGAAGGGAAGTTTTGTTATGAATTCCATATGGATCTATCAGATCAAGCATGCTGCAGATGGCAGCATAGAGATATATAGAAGGGATGAAATAGAAGATACACTAGATGGATTTCAAGACTGCTTTCTTGAATGGTGTAGTTGAAGAGGAAGTATATGTGGAGCAGCCACTCGGTTTTAAAATACATAACAGGGAGTCATATGTGTGCAGATTGAAGAAATCCTTGTATGGCTTGAAACAAGCTCCCAGAACCTGGTATGGTAGGATGGATAGTTTCCTATCTTGTTTGGGCTTTACCAAGAGTAAAGCGGATTCCAATCTTTACTACAAGGTTGAGGAAGGGAATCCAGTGATTCTACTCCTATATGTGGATGACTTATTTGTAACAGGAGATGACAGACTGATTGCAGATACTAAGAGGAAGCTTGCTATCGAGTTCGATATGAAAGATTTGGGAATGATGCATTATTTCCTAGGTATGGAGGTGTGGCAGAGTGCAGGTGGGATATTCCTTGGTCAAGGGAAGTACACAGTATATTGCAAGGCCATGGCCACACTTACGGCATCGAATTTGAAGCTTCTATGTGATGCTTCATCTGAGCCGGTTGATGTCTCTATGTATCGTCAGATGATTGGGTCCTTGATGTACCTGACGAACATGAGACCAGATATTTGCTTTGCTGTGAACACATTGAGCCAGTTCCTGATGGATCCGTGGAGTGTTCATCTGGTTGCTGTAAAGCATGTTCTAAGGTACCTGAAGGGTACAGTGGATTATGGGCTCAAGTATGAGGCGAATCAAAAGTTTAACCTGCAGGGTTATGTTGATTCAGATTGGGCTGGTAGTGCTGCAGATAGGAAGAGCACATATGGGTGCTGCTTCAGTATGGGATCAGGTGTGATCTCTTGGTTCAGCAGGAAGTAGTCCTGCGTAGCACTGAGTACAGTTGAGGCAGAGTATGTTGCAGCCTGTTCAGCTAGTTGTGAGGCAGTATGGCTACGGAAGCTGTTGTCTGAGTTATTTGATCTCCCGTTGGATGCTACTGGTATCTTTTGTGATAACTAGAGTTGTGTGAAGCTGTCCGAGAACCCAATTTTTCATGACAGGTCGAAACACATAGAGATCGAATATCACTATATCAGGTATATGGTGCAGAGAGGAGCTGTGAAGCTCCTGTATGTTGCGACGGATGAGCAAATTGTAGATGTGCTAACGAAGCCACTAGCCAGGGTGAAGTTCGAGTACTTGAGGGAGAGGCTTGGCATTCTTTAGATTGATGACACTTCGAGGAAGAAGTGATGGACACATTTGCTGAAGTCATTCCAATCATGTTGGAAGGAGGATCCTTCACATGGCTGTGGATGTAAGCACTGGATGATGAGCATCAAGATGATGTTCTGGTTTCTGCTTTATATGATCAGTTGGATCATTTATATGTATATGTATGCATCATGTTGGATGCTGGATATGATAAGTAGGATCAGTTATATATGTATGTATGCATCATGTTGGATGCTGGATATGATCAGTTGGATCATTTATATGTATGTACGCATCATGTTGGATGCTGGATATGATCGGTTGGATCATGTGTATGTATTTTTGTATATGCATCGTGTTGGATGCTTGGACCATGTATCTGTATATGTATCAGGTGGATACATTGTATGATCAGGTGGATCATGTATGGTGATATGTATCATGTATTTGTATTTGTATCAGGTGGATACACTGTATGATCAGGTGGATCATGTATGATGATATGTATCAGGTAGATACTTGGTATGCATCAGGTAGATGGATTGTATGATCAGGATGATCATGGATGACGAGCTTCAGGATGTTGCTCCAGATGACATGCAGCAGGATGTTGCAGTGATGATGATCAGGATGATCATGTGTACATCAGGATGATGTATGGTGAGTATCAGGTTGATACTCTATGGCCATGGATCAGCTTGTGCAGATGAGCATATAATTTGGCCCTGGGAGATTTGCAGATAGCCTTTCAAGGTTTTTCCTATGGCATATAATTTGGCCCTGGGATATCTGGAAAATTCTCTTTCGAGGTTTTGCTTTGGGAGGACATATAATTTGGCCCTGGGAGATCTGCAGATAGTCTTTCGAGGTTTTTCCTATGGCATATAATCTGTCCCTGGGATATCTGGCAGATGCTCTTTTGAGGTTTTGTCCTATGGCATATAATATGTCCCTGGGAGATCTGATAGATTGGGCTATGTGCCCATAATAAGTCCTAGGATGCTCTTGCGAGGTTTTTCCATGACCACATATAATCTGTCCCTGGGAGATCCTATAGGTAGAGCTGTGTACTCGTAACAGCCTGGGATGCTCTTGCGAGGTTTTGTGGTGACCACATATAATCTGTCCCTGGGAGATCCTATAGGTAGAGATGTGTGCTCGTAACATCTTGGGATGCTCTTGCGAGGTTTTGTGGTGAGGTCACATATAATATGGCCCTGGGAGATCCTATAGGTAGAGCCGTGTGCTCGTAACATCCTAGGATGCTCTTTCGAGGTTTTGTGACGCACGTAATAAGTCCTGAGGATTCCATAGTATGGCCAGTGATGACGAAGACCTGCAGGTGGTGGGCCTACATCTAGTATGAAAAAGGACTGGCTCTGTAGAACTTCCTATGACGAGTAGAGTCAGAGATTGGTTGAGATAGCAGTAGCAGTGACGATGATGACGACGATGCATCGATGACGATGATCCCAAGAAGAAGACTTGTCTAGCAAATCTCTGTCGAGAAATACCTTCCTAGTTAAGAGGGAGTGTTGATGTATATGTAACTTCAGAATGTATTTCATCTATGTATTTTATATATATTTATTGTACCCTTATTAGAGATGTGTTATTCATCTATAAGGAAGTGTCATCATGTGGATTGACAAGTGTCGCAAGTGTGTGTACTTGCCGATGGGTTATTAGACCACCATGTGTGGGGTCGGCCTTGAAATATATATATTATAATGTGGATGTACCTAGCTAGACAAGTCGGCCCCATAAGGTCACTGGGAAAACAGATTAGTATAAATAGAGATCAGGCGATCTTTATTTAGATCATTCGGAAAAGTATTTCTCTCTCACTCAGAAAGTGGCGCACTAGTGAGGAGGAGGATCATCTTCTACTAGGAGACTATCTCAGTGTATTTTGGTTGTACTTTGGTTGAGACATTGCTCTCTCTCTCTCTGAGGAAGTTGTGGGGTTTTTCACCTTAGGGTTTTCCCCACGGAAACTCTGTGTCTCTTGTCTCTCATGCTTCTGATTCTTGTGATGCTTGTCATGCTTATTATGATTGTTATGCATTGATATACTGTATATGTTATTCTCTCAGTGAAGATCCTAGAGTATTGTGAATTAATGCTCAAAATTTAACATGTACCAACATCTTCTTCACCCAGGACAAGCCACCTGATGATAGAGATAAATTTAGGGTTATGTTTAAATTAATGTAGTTTCATTTTATTCTCTTTATACTTAATGTAAATGAAATTTATTTTAAATTGTTATATTAAATTCATGTTTAGTGAAATTTTCTAATTATTATTGTTTACTATATATTTTACAGATATTCGCACATTTGATTGCGATATTGGGCCTCCTGCACCGCAGGATGATGATGGGGAGATGGAGATGCATGATCAACCCTAGCTGCCAAAGTTATCCAGAATTGGCCTTCTATGCAAGCAAGAGCAAAGGTTCTAACACGACATCGTGGATAGGTTTTCCAGGTTATTAGCAGATCAAGGAGGTCATCCTTTTCCAGTCAGGGAGATTCAGAGGTAGGAATGGTACGTTGAGATATGGAGGATTCTTCCTCTTGATATGATGAGATTGATGCATCACATTGTTGGTTCTTGCATTCTTTTAGATACCATGACTGATGGAATTTCATCATCTGATGAGAGCATATATACTTAGCCTCCTAGTCTTCCTCCTTCTCCACCCACTTCTTTGATTGGTGGTGCAACATCCACCTCCATCGCACCTCCTCTTTGGAATACAACTCCTCCTCCTCCACCATCAACATCTCAAACACCTCTTCCTCCACCATGTCCTCCTCCTCCACCTCCATCACCTCCTTCATCATCTAATCCTCTACTCCTACTCAAACATACCCCCAATCCTACTTCATCATCTCCTCTACCCCTACTCATCCGACCTATAGACCCTACTATTAGGATTGACCATCCACCATTTATTGCTTAATCTGTATCTATTCTAGAGATGCTCAGAGGGTGCCATAAGATTCAACTTGATGGAGTTATCCATGCTTCTCTAGTCTAAGCTCATTTATTTCATGGCACAAGTATTGATGCATTTAGTTCTATTGGTGGAGGTTTCGATGCCTCTAGATCTACTGGAAGAGGTGTTGATACTGCCTTTGGTTCTATTGGTGGAGTTGATGATGCCTCTCGATTTGGTCAGAGGGATAATGACGATGCCTCTGGAGGAGGTGGATTAGATATGTCATAGCAGTTATTGGACTAGAGATATATTATATTTGACATATTGTATAATCACTTTGATGTTATATATGTTCATATATATATATATATATATACTGCATTTTTCAGGTTTACGTTGATGTCGATGTTTATTTATATGTTGGTGGTGATTTGTTTTATGTTTGTTAGATGGTGAAAATGATGATCATGGAATATTTATGTTAATGTTTATTATTATATATGCATGTTAGATGATGTTTAAATCTATTAGATGTATATTTTAACTAAATATGTAACGTAATGCTTATGATGGTACGTTCATGCTTAGTTTTGGTTTTATGTTAATGATGGAATGATGGTATGATGGTGTTTATTTTTATGTTTGTTAGATGTTGACAATGATAATAATGGTATGTTTATGTTTATGTTGTGAAAATGATGATGATGCATGTACGTGTATGTTTATGTTTATGTTAGTATGGTGATGTTTATGTTTATGTTTATGATGGTATGATCATTATTTTTATGTTTGTTAGGTGTTGAAATTGATGATGATTGTATGCTTATGTAAAAGAACTTTGTACTATTCCAAATCATGTGGGTTTTTAAATTAGTAACTATTAATTTAGTTGACAAAAACATCGCAATTTGCATTGTAAATTATGATATAAAACAAGTTGTTGTATGACTTAATAAGTTTTCAAAGCATTAGACCTTTGAAAACAAAATTATTTGGTTTTTAATTTTGTTCAAAATGTTAGCATCCTTTCGACCATTTTTCATATTAAATAATTTCAACCTAAATTTTGTAGACAATTTGAAATTTGGTTTCATATATAGGTTGATATATTGGTTAGAAAATGAATTTGAAAGTATGGTTGGTTGTTAGGTCATCATAAATGTGAAAATATGGATTGGAGTAATGGTCATTGAAAATGTTGAAAATTAATGTTTCATTAATTAACTTAATATAGGTTGAAAATATTATTTTTACATAATATCATTGAATTAAATTTTTTTATGATTTTTGTATTGATAATGGATGAAGCTATGACAAATCTATAATTTATGATTTTTGTAACATGATTTGTCATAGTACCATGTTTATAATTTTTTTATAGTTCATCATAGTATTATGTTTATGTAATATTATTTTTTATTTGGTGTTCATATTGTTCTTATATAATTTCTATGGATATGATAATTTATTGTAATTTTCTTAATAATGTAGTAAAATTTGTCATAATATTATGCTTATACAATAATATATTTATTTTGTTGAAAATTTATGTTGAGCATTACAAAATAATATATAATGATTTTTAATAAGGAAATGAAGTCTTCATCATATAATATTGTGTATAATTTAATTATTCAAATGACAAACATAAATGAATCACTTTTTATAAGTATAACCAAACATCATAACAAAAAGTCAAGTATTACTATGTAATATTATTATAAAATATGAATATGAACATCACAAAAAAAATGTAAATATGAACATTAGTATGACTTATCAATGTATCATTCAAGATTTTTATTTTTTTGACAATAACTCACTTTACAATGACAAATATTAAATCTCTAATAGGAAGAAAGACAAATACTTAATTAAAAGAACAACATTTTCTCTCAATTGTAAATGACCCAAAAGTTGTATTCTCCAAACATATTATTATTAATCATGATCTTCATTATATAATATAACATTAATCCACATTGAAGGAACACATATATACCCTCTAAAAATGAGGTTTGGTTATGATTAATATATAATTAACATGATTTGTTCGGGGGTGCTCAAAGCTAGCTAGTGTTCAAAGAATTGCAATTATTTCCAATATTGAATGTTAATATGTACTTTTCCATTAAATGCAATTGGATAAGATGATAAATGGGAGTTGGATAACGTTCCCAAGACCCATGCTAATCAAGGTCAAATGATGGAATAACCCATCAACAATGAAACTTGAAATACATATAGATATGAATATGCATATTCCAAATATAGGATTTAAAAAAAATATTGTTTGTTATTTTTAATTTATTATGTCATATAAATTTTAAAGGATATACATATTTTATTAATATTTCCATACGTTTTTTCTTCCTTAATGATATATACGTGTCTAAGTATTTAAAATATAAAATATAAGCGTCTAACTATAATATAATCATTAAATTGACCCTGTTATTGAAATGAGCGTAGATGAAATCACAACAAACAATAAATATGACTAACATCAATGATAATTCATACTCTAATTCATTGAGTATGATCCAATTGTAACAATACAATTTAAATTAAATGATAAAACCCACACTACTATTATGATCTAGATGGAAATATACAAATATCATCTCTAACTATGGAGAATGACATACAACCATTCCAAAAAATAAAAAATTGCTTGATAGACATGATACATATTTCACATCATATTGGTTGTTAAACAACTCAAATTGTTTAAACACTGTATCAAGTAATCAACATTCAATTTCCACCATCATAACATGAAAAATAAACAATATAATTAGACAATCAAATATAACAATAAAAAATTGATATCTCAATCTGTAAATGATGAAATAAAACATGCATGTACATATCACTCTTTGTTTGCATCACCCTCATTATCTTCCTTAGTTGGCATGATAGCATTGTTGTTCTAAAAAACATGTTTCGATCTTTTCATGTCTTAATATGAGCCACCAATATTTATCCAACACATCTAGGTAAAAGAACACTTGGTTGCGGGTTTTTGGGATAGCATAAGGATCCTTACTTTCATCCCACATCTTTCTAGAGTTGATACATATCAACCCACTATCACGATCTTCCTTTACATTATTCCCCTCAAATGTATCTTACCACTTGCACCTAAAAATAACACATTGGAAAGATGAGAAGTCCACTTGAATGAATCTATCTTGTATCTTTCCAAAATAACCCAACATCCCTCCTATCAGGTTTCGATCATTGTGGCTAGCATGATTAGATTGGTTGAACTTGACTTCCACTCCATAGTCTTGTGTAAGATGTCCATCATTAGCATCCTCTATGCAGAAATGATGTCCATAAGCCCACATAGATGGGAATGAATGCACTTGTAAAAAAAGTTAACAAATGATGGTGTCATATGTCTAATAACCTAGGAATTACTATATTAAACATATATGTTGTAATTCAAAGTTGCATTATAAAGTTAGAAATGTACATAAATATTTTATTACTAAGTTGTTGCACCCAATCCAAATTTTTAGTGCATCCTCCTCTTCAGCATGGCAATGACTAGATGCACCATATTTCTATCTGAATTGGTCTACAACCCAATTGTTGCGACATATCATTGTCTAATTTATTTTAAGTGATATGGAAAAGGCATGCTTTTACTGTGCAACCGAATGAATTCATTTCTATCAATGTCCCATTTCCTCCTCTTCTCTTCATACAATGAAACCCACAACTTTGTTGACTCTATGTTGTAAAGAATGAATTTATTGATTCCATCAATTTCTGAATTCATTGTTGTATTCATGGAAACAAAACCACATTCAATAAGTATGGGATCAAATATATATTTTGAATTTTTTTGTGGATAGCTACTATGTGGAAATTTGAATATCGAAAGATAAGTGACTTACTCTTTATCATGTTCCTTTTTCTATTCATTTCCAGTACCTCCCCTTCCCTTTTGTCCTCATCACGTTCATCATTTGAAATCATTGCGCCTAGTGTCTGGTCGATTTGCTTGATGTACTCAATAGCATAATAGAAAAACTCATATACTATGTACCCCTCTACCATAGACGCCTTGAGTTTTTCCCTTTGTCAAACAAATCCGTTCACATTTTTCATGAACCTCTTCAAGAAAAACATCCAGTGACATGAGACCACCTATACTAATTCAACCTCATCGACTAGGTGAATTAGAAGATGAACTTGCAATTCATTGAAACTCGAACATAGTTCCTTCTCAAACATACAAACAATCTCATCTATCTCTTGACGCCATCATGGAATGATAGCGATGTAAATATCCTTTAATGTGATCCACCATACAAAAGCAGATAATTTAGATATGGCATGCCAAAATTCATTGGGAAAGTCGTGGTTCACACACCCACGCACAAACAATGGATAATGTCACCACAAAGTAAACATAAAAATTTAATTGCATTTTAACTTGTGTGGTAAAATATATAAATAAAAAGTAAAAGCAATTTTTTGACATTATGCATACCCTTAGAATGTTGAGATTGTCATGTGATTTCAAACCTGACAACTTTTCATCTGTAGTGAAGCATCGCCATAGAGTAGACCCATAAAAAGAAGGTTCATTCACACGCAATAGAACTTCCTTTTCCAAATTAAGATCATCTTTCTTCAAAATACATGCGTCATGACCTTTTTTAAATGAAAGAGAGGGACTAGCCTCTCCTCTATTTTCTGATCTTGGCCAATGCTTCTTTTTAGTATTTGAAGAAATAAGATCTTTCCTAACAACCAACTTGTCACTTTTTTGGATGATATATGATGCCACAAAGAACATGAAATAATTTTAAATATATGCATGTGATCTAGCAAGTGGGAAATCTTAATATGCTTCCAATATGGGAGCTCATAAAAGATCGATTTCCTTTTCATCCCTTTGGGAATTTTCTCAACATAAGTGTTGAATAATTTAGGATCATCGATCACAGGTTGCACATTTGAATCAAACATCTCTATGTATTCTTTCTCCTTCTCTCTATCATATACCCTAAGGAAAGCATTTAGTGTCATTATTTCGGGCCTTTGGGTTCTCTGTCATTTACCTTTGAAAGAATATCTTTCTCTTCTAGAAGAGTGGTTTTTTGGGAGGAATACCCTAGAGAAGTCGTACACTGACTTTTGTAGGTCTTTGGACCAATAGAAGGTCCAAAAAGTTTACATCCATAATAACCTTTTGTTA
Organism: Larix kaempferi; assembly: GCA_027924585.1. Taxonomy (NCBI): domain Eukaryota; kingdom Viridiplantae; phylum Streptophyta; class Pinopsida; order Pinales; family Pinaceae; genus Larix; species Larix kaempferi. The sequence continues at coordinate 11,040,889 of BSBM01000461.1, forward strand.
CAAGACTTACAATGTTATAGTAAAGAGAGCATGTTAGTGTTGAAGATTAAGACAGTCACACTGAATTAAATATGCCAAAAATTATTGCTTTGAATATAAACAAATCAAACAACAATATATTTACCTATGCAGGTTGCTCATCATCATAATTCCGATTTCAAAATTATTGAACATTACATTGAGGATGATAGTAAGCACAATGCAATTGGTTTGATCTAGCATTATACAATACAATTATTACAGAAGCACGGGAATAATTTCCAATAGTAAATATTAAGATGCAAATAATTTCTAAAGCAAATGTTCATATTGAGCAATAAATTAACATCAATTCCACATTAAATATAAGAATTTAAAATTGAGCAACACATTTTCAAATTGAATTTATAAATTAAATTAATAATTTATAAAACATAATTTCAAACTCAATAATATATTAACATGACTCCCATTGAAAATTAACAAATCCAATTAATCAATGTTCTTTTGTCTTACACCCTAGGGGAATGTCTAAGGGTAATCAAAATGCAAGGCATATTTGATGAGCAGTTGTTGGTCTATGGAATTTATAGTTGATTAACAACTCATCACTAGGAGACAAACTACATATTGCATGTACAACAACAAATCTTGACGCTTTCCTTTTCATAGAGAACTCCTGGTCATTGAAGTGTACCTCAAATGAACAATTTGTAGAAAATAAAGAGCACCTAGAGCTATTTCTGGACCCTACAATGTTCCCATGAGTGTGTGGATGACCATCTATATATAGCAGGTTCTTCCTGTTAAAGTTTCCAAAACATAACCATTCATGCACATACTATCCATGGAAATGACATGCTTGTATTTAACAATATTCATGTAATCAGACCAACAATAGATATGACGCAAGGCCCCTTAGTGCTATAAGTTTCTTGCTTAACAATACACACGACACTACCACAATGTTTACACGAGCAGGGTCTAAAACATGATGCTAGAAGTGGCTTATATTACTTCTCAATTCAGTTACAATGCAGAATAATTGAAATGAAAATAACTAACTAACTAGTTGGCCTCAGCCGTTACAATTCAGAAGTAACTGTGGTGTGCTCTCTCAGTGTGTCGACCTCACCCTCTCTTGGTTCGCTGTTGAACTTTGAGCTATGTCTCGATCTTCCTGGACCTTCTTGACACCTCTCAGAATGCCAAGTCTCCCTTCTGCCAAAAAAAGTCCCTTTCCTCTTCCAAACTCTCTAGTCTTCTACTTCACTGTTGCGTTCCCGAGACTACTGCGATTCGAGAGACATGCATCCTCCTATTCGCTGATTCTTCCAAATACTGCAGACCTACAACGGTCAGCGCCCTGCTGTGCTACACAGCCTTTTCCTATGATGACATCTGTCACGTCTTCACCCACTTGCAATAACTGCTATTCACTTCCTCAACAACTCCGAACTGTTTCTAAGTACAGTTTTCTTGGCTTTCTACTCTCCCGACCCTGATACAATAGTCGGTCACATATCGACCTTTCTGTTGGTTCATCCTTATCTCCTGCGGTTTTCTAGTCCTCCCCTTCCTCCACGCTTGTCTCCGCCAAACTTGTCGATGTCGCAGTTCGGCAACACGTCAACCTTTCCCAACTCTGCGGCAACTTGTCGCCTATCGACTGCTATCTGTCGACACTGACATGTCGACTCTCGACCTTATTCAATCTTGTCGACTTCTTTGACAGCTTCTTCTCGACTTATTGACTTCGACGAGTCAATCTGCTTCACGCACCAGCAATTGTGGGCACTCCCTCTGGTCAGATCCCTTTTGTCGATCAACTTTGGCTGATCTCCCTAGGCTCCGATGCTCCTGCATCAGACTCCCCAGGTGAAAAAGAACTAGACTGCTCCGTCAGTCTTCTGAACTCTTCTTCAGAAATCCATGTCACCTCCCGCAACTCATCATCCTTCCATCGCACTAAATATTCCTTCTTTCACGTTCTGCAAGTATGCCCAACTTCGTGTTCCTCTATCACTTCTGCGATCTCCTCCTTGTGTCGATCTGGAATCTGGGCTATCCAGTCGATGTTCGACACTTCTTCACTCCTGCTGCTTGACCCTTCTTCAAATTTGTAGAGATCTGAGACATTGAACATTGCAAAAATGTTCAAGTCATCTGGTAACTCTAACACATAAGTGTTGTCCAAAATCTTCTTCAGAATCTTACATGGTCCAATCTTCTTCAGCATTAGCTTGTTGTATGCTCCTGTCGGAAATCTCTCTTTCCGCAAATATGCATAGACCAAGTCTCTCTCACTGAACGACTGTAGTCTCTTTTTCCTGTCGGTCCTTAACTTGTATGTCGCGTTACTCTTTTCTACGCGCTTTAGAACCTCCTCATGTACTTCTTTCATGTGCTCTGTGAACGATTCTGCATCTGCGCTCTTTCTGATCTCTGTTGGCAACTCGACCAAATCAACCACTCCATGTGGACTTCTTCCCTGAATAATCTGGAATGGGCTCAAACCTGTCGACCGATTCACAGAATTGTTGTATGCGAATTCTGCCTATGCCAACACATTCTCCCACTGCTTGGGTCTGTCGACTGTCAGACGTCTCAAAAAGTTTCCCAAACTTCTGTTTACTACTTCGGTCTTTCCGTCTGTTTGCAGATGGTATGCCAAACTGAGTTGCAACTTCATGCTCAGTTTCTTCCATAGGGTTCTCTAGATATGCCCCATAAACTTGGTATCCCGATCTTACGTGATACTCTTTGGAAACCCATGTAATCTGACTATCTCCTTGAATAATAGAACAACAATTCTGATGGCATCATTCGTCTTCTTGCACAGAATAAAGTGTGCCATCTTTGAAAACCTGTCGACTACAACAAATATTAAGTCATTTCCCTGCTGTGTCTTCGGAAATCCTAACAAAAAATCCATGCCAAGATGCTCCCAAGGGGTATCTGGTACCGACAATGGTGTATACAACCCCATGTTCTGACTTCACCCTTTTTCCAACTGGAAAACCCAACACTATCGAATCCACTTTTTGACATCTGTCATCATTCCTGGCCAATAATACTTTTCCTCGACCAATGATTTAGTCTTGTCGATGCCAAAATGACTTGCTAATCCGCCATTATGCAACTCTTGGATTAGGTTCTCCCTGATGGATCCTTTGGGAATACACAACTGTCTTCCCTTGAACAGATAGTTTTCTTGGATAAAATAACCCAAGTACGGAGTCCTGTCGGCACTCCAAGGTTCACGACAAGCTTTCCACGCTTTCACAAAATCCTTATCAGTCTCATACTCTATCTTTACCGACTCTATTCCTGTTGCTTGAACAGTTGTCGTGTTCAACAGTGCAACTCTCATACTCAACGCGTCGACAACCTTGTTCGACTTACCCGACCTATGTGGAAACATGAATTTATATCCTTGTAGGAATTCCACCCATTTCATGTGTCTCTTATCTAACTTTGACTGAGTATTCAGATACCTCAGTGCTTGGTGATCTGTGTATAACACAAATTCCTTGGGAAACAGATAATACCTCCAATGCTTGGACAATATCATAAAATTCTTGGTCATAGACTGAATACTTCCGCTTCGCTCCATTCATATTTTCACTAAAGAATGCAATTGGTCGGCCTTCCTGGCTCAACAATGCTCCAATTGTCGTTCCACTCGCATCACAATCGACCTAGAAAACTTTGTCAAAGTCTGGGAGCGCTAACACTGGGCTCTCAGTGACCTTTTCCTTCAACTTGTTGAAAGCTCGCTGGGCTGCTTCCGTCCACTTGAATTCTCCTTTGCGCATGCACTATGTCAATGGTGCACAAATCCAACTGAATCCCCGGATGAACTGCCTGCAGAAACTGGCAAGTCCATGGAAGCTCCTTACTCTCGTCGCACTTGTCAATTCTGACCAATCCACTATTGCCTTCACCTTTTCTGGGTCCATCACTAGCCTTTTACTTGAAATTACAAATCCCAAGTACACCAATTCCTTCTTCATGAAGAAACACTTTTGCAGCTTCACCACCAGCTTTTCCTCCTACGATCGCCGTAATACCTGTCGAATGTGCTCCAAGTGCTCTGTCTTGGTTTGACTGAAAATTACAATGCCATCTAAATAGACTACGACAAACTTTCCCAAGAATGGTTTCAGTACTTCATTCATCAATCTCATGAATGTACTGGGTGCATTAGTCAATCTAAATGCCATGACTAACCACTCATACAGCCCTTCCTTCATCTTGAATGTTGTTTTTCATTCATCTCCTTCTCTAACCCAAATCTAGTGATAACCGGTTTTTAGGTCTATCTTTGTGAAGTATGTCGCTCCACTCAGGAAATCCATCAAGTTGTCTATTCTCGACAATGGAAATCGATACTTGATAATGATCCTATTGATGGCTCTGGAGTCTATACACATTCTCCATTCTCCACCCTTCTTTGGCATCAATACTGCTGGTACTGCGCACAAGCTCAGACTTTCTCTAATCAACCCTCTGTCCAACAACTCTTGGACCCATCGGGTGAGTTACTAGCCTTTTTCCGGACTCATTCTATGTGGTGCTTTGTTTGGTAGACTCAACCCTGGAATCAAGTTGATCTGATGGGATATGCTCCTTGTCGGCGGCAATCCCATCGATGTCTCCTCAGCCATTATGTCGCGAAACGCTTCAAGAAACTTCTCGACTTCGACCAGAATCTCTCCCTCCATTGTTGTCCCCTCGACACATGGTCCTTTTGGAATGATCGCAAAACATCTTGACTATTTCTCCTCTTCCACAAGGAATTCTTTTGCTGGGATCATCAGCACTCGCTTTTCCCAAAGGTTTCTCTCGCTGTGCTTATTGTGTTAGGAACCCGTGTCAACCCTTCTCTTTACTTTGTTAGTATATTGTTGTTGGACACATATGCTTTGTAAGTCGTCCTGTAGTATTTGTTGATCCATAGTTTATATTAGCCCATGGTATTGACCCATAGTATTGGACGCATATGCTTTGTAAGTCATCCCGTAGTATTATATGTCCCATGGTTTTGACTCATAGTATTGGGAATAGACTTAGTATATAAGTGTGTGTTGAGGTCATTGAAGGCACCGTGAAGTTAATTGTATTGAGCTTGCTCAAAGGAGGTTGCCCCCTCAAAGTGGCCCGTGATCAATATAAAAGTGATTCTGAGTTCTATTATTTCTGATATCTCGTGTATTTGCATTAATTAATTATTGCAGGTTCATCACATGTGGTATTATAGCACTTTCTTGGGCTTGTTGAGTGGAATTTCTGCCAAATTTGTTTTTTTCGCATCTGTTGAGAGTTCAGATCTAGGAATAATCCCTATCCGCTTAACTATGGGAAGCACTTGGGCATAAGCCCTAAAACTCATTGTGAGGAGTACCACAGGAACCCCAAAGTAGCTGGCCCATTAAGAGGACCTGCCAGCGAAAAGGAAAACGACCCCTACCCAACTGACTAGTTCCCACCCGTGAGGTAAACCAAGAGTTGTCGTTTGTGGAAAAGCGGTTATCAGTTTTACCTAAACCGTGGAGTGTGGGGTACTGCCCCAATACGCAAGTCGTCAGACAGAATTGGTGGCCGAGTGAATCCCCCAAACTGATTGGAAGCCGCACATAACTAGGGTCCATATCTATTTTCAGCTGAACTGTTGCCGATCACTTCCGCTCTAGATCTAGCCGTTTCAAATCTATTTTGAAAGTCATTCCAGATCCAACCATTTTTCGATCCCTTTCGTGCCGTTGCAGATCCATCTGTTGTGGATCCCTTTCGCGCCGTCGTTGCCGATCAATTTCTGGAAAAAAAAAAAGAAAAAAAAAAGAAAAGAAAAGACATCCCTGCAATCCCATTTTGCATATTTATTCCTGAAGACCCTATCCCAAATTCCACTTCCCAAGACTAGAAATCCCACATTTGTTTATTTTTAGGGTTTGCCATAACTCTTTCAATTTTCACCCGAACGCCTTCAAATTTTGCCACCGTGTTCCTTTCCTAATTCTGCTCCTTTGTCCCTCTCTACCAAATTTTCTCATTCTTTCACCCCGCTTCTGAAATCCCCATTTTTTTCCTCCCTGTCCATTAGAAAGTGTCCAAATCCTAGTCAAACCCCAATTACCAATCCGAGTTTTTCCCAAATCCAAATTTTCCTTTACTGAATAAGCTTTTGTTTGTGTTTTTCTATCCATTTCCCAAAAAAAAAAAAAACCCTCTCTTTTTCGGCCATATCTCCCTTGTTTCAACTCTGTTTTCCCTGAAACTTCACTGACATCCCTGCAATCCCATTTTGCATATTTCATTCCTGAAGACCCTATCCCAAATTCCACTTCCCAATACCAGAAATCCCACATTTGTCTGTTTTTAGGGTTTGCCATAACTCCTTCAATTTTCACCCAAACGCCTTCAAATTTTGCCACTGTGTTCCTTTCCTAATTCTGCTTCTTTGTCCCTTTCTACCAAATTTTCTCATTCTTTCACCCCGCTTCTAAAATCTCCATTTTTTGCCTCCCTATCCATTAGAAAGTGTCCAAATCCTATTCAAACCCCAATTACCAATCCGAGCTTTTCCCAAATCCAATTTTTCCTTTACTAAATAAGCTTTTGTTTGTGTTTTTCTATCCATTTCCAAAAAAAAAAACAAAAAACTCCTGGTTGTGGTTGTCATCCCCGCAAAAGAAAAAACCATGGAGGAAACACTTGCAGCCATCCAAACCAAACTCAAAGATCTGGATGAAAAATTTCTCAGCCTCCATCTTCAGCATTCAACCATGAACAATAACCAACAGCCATAATCTTTTGCAGCCACCGGGTTCTCTTCTTCCATCAATTTTCGTGGGTCGAAGCTTGATTTTCCTCGCTTCAATGGTACTGATCCAACTGGATGGATATATCGAGCAGAACAATATTTCAGTCTGCATAGTATTTTTGATGTCCAGAAATTTCCACTTGCATCCTTTCATTTGGAACAGGAAGCCCTTCAATGGTACCGTTGGTACATCAAAGCTCATCCCGAGCCAAACTGGACAGATTTTTGCCAACTCCTTTTGCCACGATTTGGTCCTAGTGTTTTTGACGACTTCACAGGAGCACTCACTAAACTTCACCAAACTGGCACAGTGAGAGAGTATCAGACGGAATTTGAAAAACTAGCCAATCACATAGAAGAATTGTCTGATGAATTCTACAGGAGTTGTTTTATCAGTGGTTTCAAGGATGAAATCCACTCAGAGGTCAAAATGTTCTGTCCCAACACAATGATGGAACTCCTAGGGTTGGCTTAGCTGGCCGAGGACAAGATCGCAGCTCAACAACGCTCAAAACCCACCTTTGTTCCCTTTAGAAATATGGGTTCCCAACGACCTCCCATCATGCCTTCTCCTCGACCAACTCCTATCAAGCATTTGTCTGAAACAGAGATGCAGGCACGCTGAGAAAAAGGGCTTTGTTATAATTGCGATGAGAAATTCACTCGGGGACATAGATGTGTTCAACAAAAGCTCTATCTCTTGGATGTGGATTCTCCACCTGCCTCTGAACTTGGTGAAGAAGCTCTAGATACAGTAGATGATCAGTTTGACATTCAGCACTTGCCTATTGACACTCCATCTCAGGACGACCAACTCGATATCTCTCTCCATGCTATAACCAACGTCACCACCCCACAAACAATGCGGGTTAGGGGATACTTCAATAATCTCCCTCTTACCATACTCATTGATTCTGCTAGCACTCATAACTTCATTCACCCTCGGATTGCCAAACAGGCTGATTGTTTTGTCCATCCTTGCTCCCACTTTGAAGTCATGATTGCCAATGGGGGCACCTTACCTTGCAAGGGGAAGTGTCACAATGTGCGTATCTCTATGGAAGATTATAACCTGTGCTCTGACATGTTTTCCTTGTCCTTAGGAGGATGTGATGTGGTTTTGGGCGTTCAATGGCTATGCACACTTGGCCCCATCTTATAAAATTTTGCTGAACTTTGGATGCATTTTTCAGTCAATGGGGCACACCAAAAATTTATGGGTTTACAACCAGGGTCTCTCTGCATCATCAGTTCACATCGCCTGAAAAAAATCCTTAAGAATAATTCACATGGTGTCATCGCTCAGCTCCATTCCATTCAGATGCACCCATCAACAGTCTCCACTACTTCCTTGGATAGATACGCAGGTGTCTTTGCTGAACCAATGAGCTTGCTGCCTTCAAGAGACCTTTCCGGCAAGAATTTAGCCGCATCTACCTCGCAGCAGGAAATGATGGCTATTTTGCATGCAGTACAAAAGTGGCAGCCATACCTATTAGGGAATTATTTCTGCATCAAGACTGATCTCCAGGGTCTGGAAAATTTCCTGGAACAATGGGTCTCCTCCCCAACACACCTGAAATGGGTTATTCAACTCATGGGTTATCCCTATGCGATCACTTACAATAAGGGTAAGGACAATATGGTGGCATATGCTCCTTGCACAATTGATGACCCAATTTCTCTTATAGCTATTTCTCTGCGTGTTCCAAATTGCTTGCAATATGTTCAACAAGGCTATCTCTTCTATGAACTCCATGCTTCTTCATCAGCAGGGCACTCTGGGTTCTTCAAAATGTATGACTGGGAACAATGTAACTTCTTTTGGTAGGGACTGAAAATGACAATTCAACATATGGTGGCTGACTGTGATACTTTCCAGGTCAACAAGGGTGAAACGACACTCCTTTCAGGACTACTCAAACCCTTTCCCATCCCTACATAGATTTGGCCAACTATTTCTATGGATTTCTTAGAAGCGCTTTGGTGGTACAATACCACATCTACAAAGACACCATATGAAGCAGTCTATGGACAGAAATCACTAGTTCTTCTTCCATACACCCTTAGCAGCTCCCTAGTTCAGGTAATTGACTCAGTTTTTTGAAACTGCAATCAGATTCTTCTCATTCTGCAGGACAATCTTCACATGGCCAGAATTCGAATGCAACAACAAGCCGATCAGCACCATTTTGAGCGCACTTTTCAGTAGCTGATATGGTTCTTTTTCATCTACATCCTTCCAAGCAATCCTCCCTAAAACTCCAAAGGTGTCAGTGGCCCGAAATGCAACCCGAGGATGCTACCGGGGAACCACTCATTCAGATTCTACATCAATTTCCCCAACCAAAGCTTTGAGTAAAAATCTTTTTCTAAGGGAGAGGGGATGTTAGGAACCCGTGTCAACCCTTCTCTTTACTTTGTTAGTATATTGTTGTTGGACGTATATGCTTTGTAATTCATCCCGTAGTATTTGTTGATCCATAGTTTATATTATCCCATGGTATTGACCCATAGTATTGGACGCATATGATTTGTAAGTCGTCCCGTAGTATTATATGTCCCATGGTTTTGACTCATAGTATTGGGCATAGACTTAGTATATAAGTGTGTGTTGAGGTCATTGAAGGCACCGTGAAGTTAATTGTATTGAGCTTGCTGAAAGGAGGTTTCCCCCTCGAAGTGGCATGTGATCAATATAAAAGTGATTCTGAGTTCTATTATTTCTGATATCTCGTGTATTTGCATTAATTAATTATTGTAGGTTCATCACATATTGTCGGCTTGCTCTTCTTGTCTCGGCTTAAGAGTCCTCTTCGCGCCATTCTTCCACACTGTGATTGTGTTGGCTCGACCATCATAGATCATTTTTCGATCATACTGCCATGGTCTTCCTAACAACAAATGGCATGCGTCCATTGGGATTACATCACACAGTAAGTTGTCTTCAAATCCCTCAACTTGGAAGTTGATTAGGCATTGTCTGGTCACCTTTACATGGTGTCCTTTCTGCAACCATGAGATCTTGTATGGGTGGGGGTGTTCTCGACACTTCAGCCCAATCTTGTTGATGACTTCTGTCGACACAAGATTCTCTGTGCTCCCACCATCCACTATGGTCTTGCAATGCCATTCACCGATTCACACCTTTGTTCGAAAGATCGCCTTTCACTGTGCCGGTTCGGTCTCGTTGCATTGATCTTCCTGGATCAAGGCTCTCTGGACCGTGAGGTTTTGGTTCGTTCTTTTCTCACCTCCACTACTGTCGGATGCTGATTCTTCCCTCTCATCGACTTGCTCATCTTTTCGACATCTGGGTTTCGACTCCTCTGTAGCATGTAGATTCTTTGGGCACTCATATGCCTTGTATCTTGCTCCTCAACGCTTGTAGCAGATTATGGATGGTATGTTAGCTCCTTTTCGGTCGGATGGACCACTTTGACCGTACATACCTCGACCACAAGTCTCACCACCATCGTGTCGGTTCTCTTACATTTTCTCCCTTGTTGATGTCCCCTCCATCCATTGGTCTTCGACAGATTCCTTTTTGTAACCGCTACCTTGGCCCTTCACGGAAACAATCTTCACACCTTGACTAGTCATCCTACCTTTGGTTGCTGAGGATCTCCTCGACAGTTTCTCTTCTGCCTTCAGAGCTAACTGGAAGGCTTCGTTGACTGCTCTGAACCTCGACATGCTCAATTCATCTTGAATAGCATATTTCAATCCATTCACGTACCTAGCGACAGCTTCTTCTCATTCATTGGTTTGTCCCGACCGAATCAAAAATCGGTAGAACTCTTCTGTGTACTCCTTCATGGTCATCTCTTTTTATCGAAAGTTCTGCAACTTCCTGAACAAAAAAATCACATAGTCATTTGGCAAGAACTTCCCTTTCAGCTTGGCAACCATTCTATCCCAAGACTTGATTTTCTCCTTGCCTTTCTTGACTTTGATAGCCTGTACATTATCCCACCATAACAAGGCATGACCCTTCAACCTCAGACATGCAGTCTTAACCCATTTAGGGTCCTCAATCTGCTCTATGTCAAAGTATTTCTCCATTTATCTAAACTAGTCGATCAAATATTATGGGTCCAGGATTCCCGAGTAGATACGCACATCTATCTTCGCCCGACCTCTCATATCTGTCAGAAGTTTGATCAATTTTTCTTATGGTTCTTCTGCGGCTTCTTCTTGAGCTTCCACCTCTTCAACTTCCTCGTCGCTGTGGTCTAACGCCTCAGGAATACAACCACGCCTATTGATTTCCTTGATCGCTGCGACTTCATTTGTCAAAGTTCGCATCATTCTGACGCATTCGTCGAACATCTCACGATCCACTATGACGGCTGTTGTGCCAGGCACTCTTCGTCCTTGGACATTAACGCTTTGGTAAGCCATTTTCAACCTTTTCTGAAACTTTCACTCATCTAATCGCAACCGGACTTCAAAAAGTCATGTACAAATCTACCCAACCTCAGCTGGAGCTGTTCAACGCACTTGCAGGCTCAAATCACCGATGTTCTTCAAACTCCATAGATTCTTCCACTCTGATACCAACTGATGCAAGTCAGGTTGGTCAACCAGACTCACTCTGGGCTCTGATACCAATTGACACAAGGCGCCTTAGTGCTATAAGGTTCTTGCTTAACAATACACACGACACTCCCAGAATGTTTACACGAACAGGGTGTAAAATAGGATTCCAGAAGTGGCTTATATTACTTCTCAATTCAGTTACGATGCAGAATAACTGAAATGCAAATAACTAACTAACTAGTCAACCTCAGCCATTACAACTTAGAAGTAACTGTGGTGTGCTCTCTCAGTGTGTCGACCTCACCCTCTTTTGGTTCGTTGTTGAACTCTGAGTTATGGCTCGATCTTCCTGGACCTGCTTGACTCGTCTCAGAATGCCAAGTCTCCCTTCTACCAAAAAAAATCCCTTTCCTCTTCCAAACTCCCCGGTCTTCTACTTCCCTGCTGTTGTTCCCAAGACTACTGCGATCCCCGAGACATGCATCCTCCTGTCCGCTGATTCTTCCAAATCCTGTAGACTTGCAACTGTCAACGCCTTGCCGTGTTGCACAACATTTTCCTATGATGACATTGGTCATGTCTTCACCCACTTACAATAACTGTTGTTAACTTCCTCAGGAACTCTGAACTATTGCCAAGTACAGTTTTCTTGACTTTCTGTTCTCCCAACCCTGCTACAGTAGTCAGTCACATCTCGACCTTTCTGTCGGTTCGTCCTTATCTCTTGCAGTTTGCCAGTCCTCCCCTTCCTCCACGCTTGGCTCCGCCAAACTTGTCGATGTCACGGTTTGACAACATGTCAACATTTCCCAAATCTGCGACGACTTATCGCCTATCGAATGCTGTTTGTCGACACTAACATGTAGACTCTCGACCTTCTTCACTCCTGTCTACTACTTCGATAGCTTCTGCTCGACTTATTGAATTTGACAAGTCAATCTGCTTCACGTACCAGTGATCGTCAGCACTCCCTCTGGTCGGCTCCCTTCTGTCGATCAACTTGTCGATCAACTTCAATTGATCTACCTAGGATCCGATGCTCCTGTATCAAGATATGACCGCAAAATATAATAAGTGCTATTGACTGTTTGGGAGGAATAAGTACACGTGAAAAGATAAAAAAAACCAAGATTTCCAGCATCTATATTAGACTTGGCAATCATAAAACAATTACCAAAAAAAGGAGAATCTGGTTCGAACATCAAGCACAGGTGGAGAAGACAACCAAGTTCCATACAAATCCTGGTTTTAAGAATTTTGATATTTACTTTGCAAATTCATAGGAAGGGAGAAATCATCGCTACCCTCCAACAATTGGATGGACCTCAGTGTGTACTTGGACAATTTTTCTCTCAACTCATGCAACTTTTTGGATATTCTAGTAGATATGGGTTGGGTGGAATTCATATAATACTTTGGATCACTAGAACTTTTAGTTGACTGAACATAAGCAGAGGGGTTCATCAATTTAGGATGAGACATAGTTGTTTTCGCTTCCAACTTTTTCAAAAATGAGCATAGGGAATTGTTCTTCATGTCTTTTCTATGTCACCTATTTTATTTTTTACTGCAATAGGGGGTATTATACCATCAACATTGGGTAATCTATCATTGGTGTAATGGGTGAGTGTGACATGCAGAGGGTTCTCCTTCAACCATTTAAATTTTGAACAACCACAAACTACTGGGGTGTCATAAAAGAGTTCTATCTCATGAAAAATTACTGTCAATGAACCAGGATTGTGGCTTGAAGATGGCGTGTTACAATTGGCAGGGTAAAGTGGTTTCCCATTTTCATCTATGAATTGATTGCAGTATCTTGCTCCTGAAAAGAGCTTACGACGTTTTGAAACTGGTGGAATGTCTTGTGCATCCAAAATCGAGCATGAATCAAGATCCTACAATAAAGAATAAATTGATATTCATATTCACATGGATAACATAAATTCAAATAAATAGTTAAAATATAAATAAAACCTGAAATTATTGAGGATGGAAAGGGAGAACTAATCGAAATTTGAACAAGATGGAATGAGATGGAATTTGAAAAATTGGCCATTTGATACTACAAACTTTTCTCCCTGCATTTGAGCCAAATCAACAATTAATATACATCTCTACAGTCCTAAATTGTTTTCAAGAACTATATTGCAATCTAACTTCCAATATAGTTTGGAAACCATTTTGTAAGAATAAGGTGAGTTTAAGAAATATATATATATATATATATACTATGAAATATTGTAATTGGTGTGGTTGAATACTAAAAGAACATTTGAGATGAATATATAATTCCGAGTGGATACATAAAACTACAGGATTTACAAATTAAACAGGTCCATCTATTCAAATATACATGCACTGGTGCATTCACATACACCAAATGCACCGTGCTTAAAAAATATAAACGAATCATAAACGAACATCCAAAAAATCACCCGTACTAAAAAATATCCACTATATTTGATAGTAGATATTTCTACATGCATTTTACAACAGTTTTCAAGACAGTGTGTTTCATAAACATAAGCGCACTAGTGCGTCCTAATTGTACCTGCACCACAACATGCAATTTTTTTAAGTTGTTGAATTTAATGTTTCTAGCTAGTATTGAATTGAAATTCATAGGTTCGATGTATTTCGTATATGACCACAATGGTGCATCATGACCACAAGCACACCAAAATGCTGAAAAATCAAAATTTTAAAAAAATGGCACAAGCTAATTTTTTCCCTAAACTGAAAAAAGGGAGGCAATTTTAAGTTTGAAAACTAATTCTAAATAGTGTCTAAAAGAAAAAACCTAAATATTAATTGATTCTCTTGCCAAAAAATTAATGAAGAGTATTGGAAGGGAGACTTACGTGGAAGGAGTTTGGAGCAACTCGATTATTCCGATGATCAAATTTTTTAGGTATGGTGAATCAAACAAAACCCTGCATAGTAAAAATTTCATGTAAATATTATTATTGATTTCATTATCTTATTTACAGTTTAATTATATTTAGAAAAAACAACTACATACTTACCTTCAATGTTGCAACCCTTATTTTGTCGCTGATGTGGCTACAAAATTTTACATTAGGGTTTAAATCCCTTGGTTGTTATACACAATTACAATTTCATCTTTTAGGGATTTTAGATTTGCTAAGATTGTGATTATATATAGAAAGTGTAGGACGAGATGGGGCCACTTTTTGGGTCGAATATGTAACCATGTCGACCCTGGTAAGTTTTATTTTTATTTTTTCAATTAAAAAAGTGTATGCTTCAATATCGGTGTGTTTGTATTACATGAACGCACTGGTGCAGGTATAATGAAAGGGCACTAGACATGATATGCAGCATGTGATGTTTTATTTTATAAAAATGCAAAAATGTTTTTATGTTTCTTGGTTCTCTGTTCGCAATGTGTTTATATGAATATCGGACGGCTAATGGCGGGAACACATCATTTTTTATTTTCATAAAACGTTAAATAATTCTTAGTCGTTCATGTTGACCCTGTGTTGATATAATGCACTAGTGCATTTAGGTACACACATGCACTGAGGTGTTTTATGTGATAAAGTGCACCAATACTAGACTTGTTTTCTCTATTGAAGGTCTACAATTTATTTGTATAATATGTTGATGGCTTATGTATTTAATGGTCCAAGTTCTTTATTGATAGAAAATGAATGGTATGAGTTCAATGAACAACAACTTTAGTCAACATGATGGGAGCACATCCAAAATTACGAAGAAGACAAATGCTTTTAAATTGTTTTTGTATTTAAGTTAATTTGTTTGAATTATTTCTAAAGTTAACTAATATGTATTGGCTAATGTGTGACATGCAGAGTCAAAAAATGAGGAAGCTTTATAATATTCTTATCAATCTAAGTCTATAAGAGTGTAAAATGTTGATGGAAAATTTGCAGAGGGATGAGTTAGGTGAATACAAAATAAGTCAATATGAATTATTTCTTCAAATTTGAGTAATAATGTACTTAATAATATTCACTAATATGTTTCAAATAATCTAATTAACATATCTTGACTGTTATGTAGGGATTGATAGCAACATAAGTCAATTTCATCATAAGATTTAATTTTTTATGGAGGATGCAAATGATGATCAATTGGTCCTTACCTCATCTGGAGTGGTGATAGAAGTTAATAGAAGGGGAAAATAATTTTATAATAATATGAGGGATATAGTGGAAAGAATGTACAGTCTTACTTTTCACTTACAATTTACTAAAACCAATCAATTGAATTGAAGAATCGGGTCATATGTAAACGATAAGAGGTGTTCCTAGAGCAATGGTCAATGAGACCTGTCAGACTTACAATAACAAAAACATACATCAACAAAAAATAATCATTCAAAAAGTAATAATCCTAAACAATATGTTTATGTAGAATATGTATCTATAACTAGTACAAAGCATCATTCCTTCAATAATTTTAATTCCGCTATATTTATTTTTCATATTAATAGAAAAATAGTATAATGTCATTTTACATTTCCAAGAAGATTATGAAAATCCAAAAGGATGACTGTGCTGATATGCGAAATGTGATAGTAGGTATATCCAAAAACATTTACAAGGAGATGGTCAAGGAAATGGTCATAATTGCATTGTAAGAGGAGCCATCTCAAAAACAATGTGCTTCAAATGTATGAAATCATTGATTTTTAGGATTATGTACATATCATTAATTAATTCAACATTAAATATTAATTTTCAATTGTTTGGTTGCAGAAAAGAAAACAAAATGGAACCCATTCAACACACAAGATAGGACGACAAGGAAAAAAGGGGTTGATTTTAAAGTTTGTGAGCATTTATGATTTCCTTATATGAAATTAAGATTTGTAGTGGTTGTGATTTGTATATTTAAATTTTTTTGTTTTCAATGGAAATCCTTGGATGTATTGAAACATGTGTTTTTTTGTTTGTAAGTTAGACGATCCTTCTATTGCCACAAAATAAGAAATTTACAGACAGAACTAAGCCCTCCCAACAGAGGGAAAATAGGCTTGAGGGTCAAGTTGGCAGTCTCCCCCGGAAGGAAACAAGACAATACCAAAGAGATTGAGAATTATTACACTGTCTTAAAACTGAGCTTTCCATGATAATCAGAAGCATAAACATAAGTAAATGATAGAAGTAAATGATAGAAGCTAGATAAGTCCTACTAGTGAAAGTATGGACTAGAAGCCTAGCAAAAAACATGAGCAAAAAACCAGCAAATTACTCATGAGTCCTGCTGGTAGAGCCAGGATCAAGCTTCATATCTAGACATTTGGCAATTTCCACCTGATTGCTTAGGATACGCTGCAGGAGCAGCATCATCTCATCTTGCATGAGCAAGATTTCAACATGTTGTTCATCCTTTCCACCAATGTTCTGCCAAGAACCATCTTCTGTGACAAATGCATGTCCAAGGATTTTTGATAGAGGGTGAGGTGGCCACGAGAAGAACTAGGATCAGGGATGAGTTCCTTGAACTCCTTTTTGATTTCCTCATCCCCTAGGAAATTTATGTCAATTTCAGTTTCCTGCTCAGCTTGCAGGATGGTGTTTTGAATAGACTCAGGGATTTCCTTTTTGTAGCATTTGCATTTGTCAATTAACTGCTTCTGGAAGAGAATTGGGGGGCCCATAGGCTCAGATAGGTAAAACTCAGGAAGAGTAGAGGCTCGACGAGGGTTCTTGCGAGGAGGCATGCTGGTAGCAGGGAGAAGCCAAGTTACAGTCAGAGCAAGCAGGAACGGCTCGAGGAGATGGTGAGTACCCCAAGTGGAAGGGCTCAAGATGAACTCCCCCACAATAGGGTAAGAGTGGCCAACATAAATCCTTGCCGTAAGAGAAAGGTGGTGAAAAGCGTAACTCCTAAGAGGGTGGCGAATAACAGTTCCAATACCACACAAAAGAAAACGAGAAAGAACGGAGGTAGAGCACTACTGCAACTTACCCAGGGTGACCAAAGCAAGGATGTAGATGTAGTTGAAGTTTCTAGAGAGGCCAGGATCCCACTGAACACCAGGACCACTGCTTGAATTCTCCACAGGGAACACCAGAGAAGCGGACCAAATGAGGACCAGGCTCGAATTTGCGCCCAAATTCCTACTGAAATTCTCTTTAAAGCTCGGCTTAGTCCAATAATGAATTCTCATGCAGGAAAGCTGCCAACTTCTCCACCACTTCACGTATGATAGAGCCATAAATGTATCACACCTCTTCATGATTATCAAAATTCCCACTTCTATGCGAAGCCTCCATCTCTTGATGACAGCTCGTACTTGCGAGCAGGAAATAATAACTCTCCTCAAGGGAGGTTGGCCAAGAAATAATCGATCTAGTGGGGGGGGGATGAGGTGGGAGCCCGAGGGACTGGGAGTCCTGCCGCGTGCCTCTTATTCACCCTCCCAATAATCCATATGTCCACTCGCTGTGGGGAAGGGCTGTCCTAATCTCTGATTCTTTGAAGCTGATCCTTGAGAGGTTGTAAATTAAAGTGAAACCAATTCTGATCAAGCGTCTCCGTTGTTGCGTTAGCTCCATGATTTTTAAGTGGTCAGCCAGTTTATTTCCAGTTCTTCTTATGTGGCTTGCTTGAAGGACCTAGAAGTGACTTAGAGAATCACTAAGTTTTTCCTTTCACCAGTCCAAGCACTAGTGTTTTGATAACTTGCTCAACGGGGTGCCCGTGGAAAGTTTTTGAAATTGTTTATTATGATTTGAGAATCGCCTTCCACAACCAGAGACGTCCAACCAAGAATCTGAGCTATGTTGAGACCAGTGATTAGCACTAACAACTCTGCCACATTGTTGGTAGAGGAGCCAATTGATTCTGCAAAGATGTGAATATATCCCTTATCATTTCTGAAGACTCCTCCAATTCCTGTTGGTCCCGGATTACCCTTGGAGGCCCCATCAAAATTTAACTTGATGAAGGGAGCTAAGGGAGGGGACCATGTAGAGGGGATGTTTTCCTTTGGAGGGGGAGTGCAACAGGAAGGTCCAAGGATAGATATACACATGTCTTAGGCTTGGATAATGAGCATCTTCTGAGGGATCCCTTTAGATCAAAGGCCGACCATTGCTTGAGTTGCAGGGTTTCTTGTAACTTGGATTTGATAAGAGAGAAGACTTGTTGAAAGGGGAGAGTTTCATTTTTGAAGATCCTTCTGTTCCTTTCTTTCCATATATTTCATAGGGCCAAGCCTGGGAAAAGAGTCCAAAGCTTGTTGAGGAAAGGGTTTATGAACGGGTTGGGATGCCAACTTATAATGGAATCAAGCAAGTCACTTTGTATTCTGTTCGAGCATCGAAAGAGGCTCTCTCCCCGGTCCCAGACAACCAATGCATATGCGCATTGATTAAGCAGGTTCTCCATCATTTCTTCTGACTGATTGCATAGAGGACATTTGGAAGGTCCATGGAAGCCTATTTTGCAAAGTTGGTCCCAGGTGAGAATGCGCCTGTGTCCAATGAACCAAAGGAAGGTTTTGACTTTTGGCCATAGACTAGAGTCCCAAATTTTGTCCCAAACTTGGTCTTTTTGAAGATCGATGGTTGGATGTATCAAATGAGAAGCTTATTTGACAGTGAAGAAGCCTTTAGGTTGGTGGCCCCATCTCAATTTGTCAGGGGTTGCTTGGATCAACACTTTCTTGGAGCATAAGTCCTCCCAGAAGTTGTCATCCTCATGGGTGGCTCCTAGACCCAACCAGTCCACTTTCGGTAGCCAAGATTTCCACTTGCAATCAATTAGAGGAAATTTGGATTAAAAATGGGCCTTTAAACCCTAATTCAAATTCCATGTCATCATGTATTAGCCAATCAAAATGCTTTAAAATTAAAAAAGAGAGCACCTCTTAAACATTTTTTTATTATATAATTTGGGGATAAGTGAATTTTTTTAATAATATAATTTGTCTGCCCACTACCCAAGCTTCCCAAAATTATCTTGGATATTGATAATGAAATTAATATGCTAACTGATTTTAGGTAATAGGTGATCCATAGATAATATATAATAGTAATAGTAATTAATATTATAACTAATATATAATAATATTATATTATAATTAATATTTTATAATAACTCTCAAAAGTTAGGTCCAATAACTTTTAACTAATATCATAACTAATATACCCATCCATCTTTTAGATAATACGTGACCAATATATAATAGTAATAGTAATTAATATTATAACTAATATATAATAATATTATATTATAATTAATATTTTATAATAACCATCAAAAGTTAGGTCCAATAACTTTTAACTAATATCATAACTAATATACCCATCCATCTTTTAGATAATACATGACTAATATATAATAGTAATAGTAATTAATATTACAACTAATATATAATAATATTATATTATAATTAATATTTTATAATAACCGTCAAAATTTGGGTTTAATAAGTTTTAACTAATATCATAACTAATATACCCATCCATCTTTCACACAATACATGAGCAATATATAATAGTAATTAATATTAATATTACAACTAATATATAATAATATTATATTATAATTAATATTTTATAACAACTGTCAAAATTTAGGTCCAATAACTTTTAACTAATATCACAACTAATATAAATATATATTTAAATATAATAATAACTAATATCATAACTAATATACCCATACATATTTTAGGTAATACATGACCCAATAACTTTTAAGTTGGCAATGTGTATTTATTTTTTTTTCCTGATTTTGGGTGAAAACACTATATCGAACTTCGTCCTCATAAATTGATTTTAATCTAAAATAATATCTAAGGTAGCTTTGATAAAAGTGAAATAACCCTGGGCAGCTTCGATAAAAGATAAATAGTATAAAAAATTTCCGACATGGCCATTTTTACCATTTTCCTTAGAAGGCCCATTTTTCATCCAAATTTCCTCTAATGGGGGGGGGGAGGTTGAGTCCAATAATGTGCCACTTTCACTCTGTCGGTATGTTGCATTCTGGTTTGCATGTCTATAGTGTTTTCTCTTGATTGTAGAGGAGGAAGTTGCTTCCAAGCATCCTCCCAGAACAGAGCTGAGCTCCCATCGCGAATTTCCCAAAAACTGTGAGCTTGGATGAGATCTGTTTGAGCCTTGGATGAATTCCAAATTATAGATCCCTCAGTTAAATCCTCTGTTCTGATAAGATCTTCCTTTCTTACATCCTTCACATACTTATCTTTCCAAATAATAGTCCAAGGAAGTGTAGGTTCCGTGATGCATCTCCACCACAACTTGGCAAAGAGAACTCGGTTGCGAGTAAGGGGATCTTTGAGGCCCAGGCCTCCCTTGTTTTTGGCTAGGAAAAGAGTTTTCCAGGCTACAAGAGGCCAGTTTTTTTAGGAGGGCTCCTCCCCATAAGAAGTTTCTCTGCATATTGCGGATGGATTTTAGAATGTGCTGAGGTGCGACCATGACATAGAAGAGGTATAACGACATAGCTTGGAGGATAGATTTTAGCAGAATGAGGTGCCCAGGGAAGTTAAGAGCCCTGAAGGTCCAAGAAGAGAGTTTAGATTCAATTTTAGCCAGAAGGTATTTCCAGGAATCATTTTTAAGCATTGAGTCAATGAGGGGGGCACCTAGAAATTTGGTCGGAAGGGAACTCTTTTGGAAGCCCAGAATTTTGGTAATTCTGAGTTGGATAAGAATATGAGTATTGAAAAAGAAGATTTGAGACTTAAGATTATTAATAGACAATCCAAAGGCCTCCCCAAATATTTTCAAAATATGCTTAAAATATCTTTCCTCTCTCATAGAGGCATGCCCCATCACTATCGTGTCATCCACGAATTGGAGATGAGAGTGAGTCTTTCCTAAATCATCCAGTTTGAGCCCTTGTATATGATTTGCTTGAGTATGTGCATTGATGAATCTTCCCATCCCTTTGGCTAATATGATGAATAGGTAAGGAGAAAGGGGGCCTCCTTGGCGGATGCCTCTTGAAGATGAAGAGGTGGCTAAGGGGGAGCCATTAAATAGAATAGAGAAGAAAGAAGAAGAGAATAAAGCTAGCACCCAATTGACCCAGGTGGTGGAGAAGCCGAAGGCTACCATCATAGATCGAAGGAATTTCCAGCTTATTTTATCAAAGGGTTTAGACATGTCCATCTTTAAAAGCATACCAAAGGTGCGAGAGGTCTTGAGGGAGTGGATTGCCTCATGAGCGGTGATGATGCCATCAAGAATTTGCCTCCCTTCCACATAACTAGTTTTCTCAGGAGAGATGATCAATGGGAGGATGGGTTTTAGGAGGTTGGAAATGATTTTGTAAATGATGTTGCAAAGGGCTATAGGTATGAAATCGGAAGGTTCAACAGGCTTATCGGTTTTGGGGATAAGAGTTAAGAAAGTGGCATTTAGGGATAGAAGGATAATCTCTGATTTTCTAGAGCTTTCCACAACTTCCCAAACATCCTGCTTGATGATGTTCCAGCAGGCTTGAAAAATTTTGAAGTGAAGCCGTATGGGCTGAGATCTTGTCCTAAGTTCATCTCCATTACAACTGTTTCCACTTTTAAGAGGGAGATGTCTTGGGAGAGACTGGAGTTCTGATCCTGCAAGATAAGGGAAGGGATGTGATCCAAGATTTGAATGATGGAAGGAGTTTTGTCCCCCTCTGGTTCTTTGAGGAGATCCAAATAAAAATTGATTAATTCAACTTCAATTTCCTCCTTGGTTTGGAGATGATGCCCTTGAGAGGAGGTTAGCCTAGTGATTTTGTTTTGCTGCCTTCTTTGGAGCATGGAATTATGGAAGAAATTGGTGTTTCTTTCGCCCTCTTTGAGCCATTGAATACAGCACTTCTGCTTCCAAAGTTCTTCTTCTTGTTGGTATCGAATGTTGAGTTGGTCCTGAAGGCTGGACTCCTGCTACTTGAGCTCCTCAGTGAACCTAGTATGAATGGCTTGTATCTGAATGGTGTTTAGTTGGGTTTCAAGCTTGAGTTTTTCCTCTAAAATATTTCCAAATTATTTCTTGTTCCAAAGATTGAGGTGCGCGTTCGGTTGCTTCAGTCTTTGTTGGAATATATACATGGAAGAATCCTCTGTCTGAGCAGAGTTATCCCACCATTCCTTGACTTTGGGCATAAAATCCGGGTGGGATAACCAAAATTTCTTGAATTGGAAAGGTCTTCTACTGTGAGCCCCTTCAAGTTCAAAAAGTAGACAAATCGACCAGTGATCAAACCCAGCTGCAGGGAGAATGTTGGCTGAGAGATTAATTTGATTCTGTAGTAGAGAGGAAGAGGTTAAGAAACGGTCTAGGTGGCTGGCCACTTGTATGTCCCCTCCTATTCTATTGTTCCAGGTGTCAATACCATTAATGGTTTGAATGCAAACCAACTTGAGATTATGGATGAGATCTTGAAGAGCAGCACTATCTTTGTCCAGTCTTCTGATGCCTCCCTTTTTTTCCATGAGAGAGGAGATTATGTTGAAGTCTCCTCCTACTATCCAATTCTGAGATGGAATTCTATTGTGGAGACAATTAAGGTGCTTGATGAAGTTGAAATTTTGTTCCATTTTCTGAGGCCCATAAACATTAGTGAGGACTCCGCCATGGTTGGATCCCAAAATTTTAAACCAGCCCGATAGGGTGTGATGGGAGGAGAAGAAACCTTCGATCTGTAGGATGGTGGGGTCCCAAATAATATCAATACCTCCAACACTTCCTCTGGAATCAAGAAAAATGACTTGCGCTTTCTTCCAGTTCTTAGTAACAAATTCCAGGAGCTTTTGCTCCGAACATTAGGCTTCTTGCAGCATGATCACAATAGGTTTCTCAGTGAGAATCCTATTCTTAAATAAATGTCTTTTGGAATCGCTTCTAATTCCCTTGATATTCCAGGATATGAGTTTTAGTTCCATTTAAACTGAGGGGGCGAAGTGTGCCTCTAGGAAGGAACTTTGGCATGAATCTACTAGGAAGGCTCCCAGTTCTTTGATAAGCTGCCTATTGGATTTTATGCCTTTCTTGGGTGTTGTGCATGAAAAATATATTATAGTGAGGAGAAGACACTACCAACTTGGGTGGGGTGACAGGTAAATCCATTCATTGTCTTGCATTAGTTCCTACAAATGGAAAGAGATCGAGATATCAAAAGATGTACCTTTTATCGATGGCTGGTCCTAGCTATCACTTGATCTTCTGCTTGATATTCCACTATGATGAACCTGCAACACAAAGGAAACCTTCCTCAACGTATCTTGACTGCAATAAATATGATGAAATTGAAAGCAATTAAACATCAACTACAATCAGATATTAAACCAAATGAACATTCAATCCAATAGACGTTCAATTTGGGATAGGAAGGGTATTTCCACCTTTTTATTGTTAAAGAAACATAAATCGGTACAAATATACCTAATCAGTCAAGATGCTTCTACAATGGAGTCCTGGGTTCCTTCTCTTCACAATGAGTTGGGAATTCCTCCAGCGAAACAACACTTAAAGCATTCCTTCTAATTCCCTCTCTCGTGGATCTTCCTTGTATTTATGGGACAAGGTAGGCAGTTGGAATTGAGAGGTGGTTGAATTGGGAGGTTGGGGAAGTTGCAGAACCAACTTCAACTAATCCCATTTCGTAATCTTAATATATTTTTTGACTTCATCTTAAGATGTGCGTGGGTTTCATACAACCAGAGTAGCGCACAGTGTGCAACTCTTGTACTTTGCAACATTTTTTGAGGTGTGCGCTCGTTGTCCTTGAGCAAAGCAGCGCACATGTTGAAGAAGAACACTGGTTTACTATGCAAACAGTATCTCACATGTCATGAAATCAGTAGAAATAGTAAGATTTTCAACTGAAGAGTGTAGTTCCAGCAGTAAGTCATCCAGGTCAACCTAGCTCTTCAATCCATGGTGTCCTTTTGTGTGATCGACAGGGAAATGTGATCACGAATGGAGAAGTGCAGATTTGACCTATAATAGATTCCCCCTAATGTGTGAGGTCAGAGGGAAAAGATGTCCAAAATACATTATAATTCCAAGTTAGAGGAGGAGCAAGAAACCGCAGAACCAAGTCACAAAATTACCTGAAACAACGATCAAAGGTCAGTGAGCAATTACAATCTTGACATCATATAGATGTATAGCATGATACAACATGATCTCTGATACATAACTAGGAGATGCATATATAGCATGGCCACTGAAATACAAGTGTGGCTCCATGTCAAAATGAGAGATCATATCCATAACAACAAAATGGATCTATGTCTCATGAAGAGCCAAAATGAGTGAGGCTCAGTCTTGCGCAGCTTCGGTGATAACATAAATATGTTGATGCTATCATAGTCCCAAGGTCTTCATCCAAACAACCCAAGGTACAAATGCTAACCATGTGAATAAATGAGCTGAAGTTGAACATGGGGGGTATCGTTTGATTACCGGTCATTGATGTATACCGTTAACAAACGCGAGGACTTCCATTGATAATGATAATGGGGTCCAAGGTACCTAGTACGTTCCAACAAGTGTGAATAAATGGACTTGAAGTCGAACACCTGAGGAACTTATCGAATAAGAGTCATTGATATATTCCCATTATTCAACAACGAGGGAAACTGCCACTCATGATTGCAATCCCCAAGGTACTAACCGAAACTCTAAAATTCGTTCCCAGAGAATAATGAGCTGAAGTCGATGGGAAGAAGTCCGTTGGAAGGGAGGCCTTAATGCATCCTCCATCATCCAACATGAGGAACACTCAAAAGGTATGAGCTGATGTGGAGTAGGACTAGTAACAAGATGAAACAAATTGACACCAGGATGGCCGACACATGAAGTCAAGGTAAACTACAGAATGGCTGACACAAGATGTATCCTTGAACAGTGAGCACGACACAAAGTGACTTAGGCAGTTTTCAACATGAGGGGGAAGTGATATAAGCCTGCAATGTAGAATACATTATCACACCCTCCATATGATGGGAAGAATAACCAACTTGGGGAGTAAAAACTTAGATATCAGGTTCACCCTAAGGTCAAAATACTAAAACCCAACTGAAATGATAGACTCAAATAGGTGCCGTGTTCAAGGACATGACTGACTTAACTACCTTTGAAACTGAAAAGATGTGATATACCCTTCTCATCCCTTATTCTTTTTGGTAAAATAATGTCCTTCTTGTTTTAATGAGTCCAAGAAAGAAAACTCAATAAGTCCAACCATGTAAAAAGTTCAACGATCCCATGGGAGGAAGACTCAGGACCTTCTTCATTATTTACAGAGTTCGAAGAAGAGATATTAGAATACTCTATAATACTGATCTTTGGATTTTAATATCGAGCCGAGATATGTTCTTGCTCGTCGATGTTTTCAATTTTAAGGAGTCTGAAACACTTAAACAATAACTCCATACACCTACCCGTGGATTTTAGTATCGATCCCGGGTTGGTATATGCTCGCCGGTGTTTTCCTACTTATAGAGTCTGAAAAACTTAAACAATCCTCTATATACCCTCTCGTGGATTTCACATCGAGCCTGAGTAGGTGAGTGCTTGCTTGGTTTTTTCATGTTTCGAGAGCCTGGAAACCCTAAAGAAGGCTCCAAAAGTCCTTTTTCGTACAGTTAGTCTCGTCCCCTGAAAAAGTCCAAAATGATGAGAGAAGAACTCTTCTAGCCACGTATGACTAGAGTATTCATTTTTCGTGAGTAATCTGCAAAAGTCCAGAAAAGGGTTAAACTTATACTTAAGCGGATGTCACTTCAAATCCTTTAACGAGTCTGAAAGGACAACTATGCTCGGCAATCTTGTCATATTTAAAGAGTCTAACAAGAGCGTGAAAAAACTCTATAAAGATATTTTTCGTAATGTTTTAACGAGCCTGAAAAAGTAAACTCGTGACCTTCTTACTTTTTTTAACGAGCTCAAAGGAGATACAGAAGAATGCTCATAACTTCCTTACTATTCTTAACGAGCTCGAAGTGAAGGTGGAAGAATGCTCGTTTCCTCCTTACTATTTTTAATGAGCTCAAAGTGAAAATGGAAGAATGCTCGTAGCCTCCTTATTGTTTTTAACGAGCTCGAAGTGAAGGTGGAAGAATTCTCGTAGTCTCCTTACTGTTTTTAACGAGCTTGAAGTGAAGGTGGAAGAATGCTCGTAGGCTCCTTACTGTTTTTAACGACCTCGAAGTGAAGGTGGAAGAATGCTCGTCGGTGGATCAATGTCCAAATGAATGGAAGACTACATTATAGACTCTAAGAAAACTTCATCAGATGGAAGTATATCATCCCAAATAGAACGCATGTCTAAACATTGATATGGAGTCATCGCTTGGTCAATTGCTAGGACCCAGTCCTGAGAAGGTAAGCATGAATTCAGATGCTTCTTCTTAGTAGCAATTGGACTCAAGGAACAATATGCCACATAATTTGATTGTGACATGGTAGTGCCTAATGACGGGGAACATACTTGGTCTATATTTGGGTAATAAGTGGGATCAACAAATGTAAGCTGATTGATAGTGACAATGCTTTCGTTGTGAGGAAAATGCATCACATGAGAGAGCGTAGAAACCATAGCCTGCATAGCATATACAGAATCACGCTCGAGGATCATATCAAAATCCATAGGGTCTTTTAAAACCATAAAATCAACTAAGACTATTTTTCCACTCAAAGTAACAGGTACCTGAGGGGGGAATCCCAATGGTTCACGAGGTCTTCTATCTAAGGTCAACGGCCAATTAACAGCTGGAACAAGGTTAGGAAAACCTAAATCTCTCCAAGCATAAGGGGACAAGATACTAACAGAGGCTCCTTCATCTACAATACATCGATGAACCGCATGGTTGCCGATATCAAACTTTATCTGGAAAGGTGTAGAAAAAGGAAGGCGAGGCCTAGTTAGACTATTCCAATCAAAGGAAATGATCCCAGAGCTTGGTAGGGGTTCACTTGGCACAGATGAAGTGACCCCATTTTCAAAAACATCCAAACTGGTAATGCAAAAGACTTCAGGGACATCTGCATCAGTCTCTGAAGAAAGAGTGGGGTTGACCAAAAATTGCATTGGTTCAACCACTTCATCAACCAAAGGTTGATCAGGCTGTTGGGAATCTATAGACGGTTCAGGAGCAGAGTATCCTTCAGACATGGACCACACTCTCTGCACCTTTGGAATGGCAGGGCACAGGTGAGTAAGGTGATCTCCCTTACAAGTTTTACAAGGGAACTTCTGCTTGCGTCCTATAAGCTTAGACTCCTTTACAACAACAGTACTCTCAACATGACTAGCATTGACTAACAAATTTCTCCTAGCATGACTCGTAGTGGCTGGTTGCTCAGAAGCAGAAGAATTTTGAACTATGGACCACACTCTTTGCACTTCTGGAAGTACAGGGCACAAATAGGTTAGGTGGTCTCCCTCACAAAACTTACAAGGGAACCTAAGCTTCTGTTTATTAGGTTTGTAGACAATATCAACTTTCTCATCATGACTTGCAGTGGCCGATTCAGTGTCTCGAGTATGACACATAGTAACTGGTGACTTGTCATTAATATGACCAGCAGTGATCAATGACGCGTCCTCAACATGACCAACAGTGGTTGAATACATGCTTTCAGTATGATTTGCAGTGACTGAAATTTTGCTCCCAGCATGACCTCCAGAGGCTGGGTAGGTGCCCCCAACATGATATTCAGAGGCTGGGTGGGTGCCCCCAGCATGACTTCCAGAGGCTAGGTGGCTAGGTTCAGTATGATTTACAGTTACTGAAAGAGTTCCCCCAACATGACCTCTAGAGGTTGGGTGGGTGCCCCCAGCATGACTTCCAAATGCTGGGTGGGTGCCCCCAGCATGACCTTCAGACGTTGGGTGGCTATGTTCAGTATGATTTACAGTGACTGAATGAGTTCTCCCAACATGACCACCATAGATTGGGTAGGTTCCCCTAGCATGACCTCTAGAGGTTGGGTTACTTTTCCCAACATGACCACCAGAGGTTGGGTAGGTGCCCCCAGCATGACTTCCAGAGGCTGGGTGGTTTCCCCCTTGCTTTAGGATCTTCTTCCTATTCTTCTTCCGTCCATTCCTTTTAGACTACTGGTTACTAGTATTACTACTTTCACTACATGAGGTAGAAGGAGGAAGAGAAGTTTTTACTGGCGAAGCAGGCATAGTGTTGTGATGCTCTTGATGTGAAGTGCTTACTTGAGAAGCATAAGGAGCATGCAAGGAATTCAGAGTGGAAAACAACCAAACAGGTAGACCTATAGTGAAGCCCGAAAGATT
Organism: Larix kaempferi; assembly: GCA_027924585.1. Classification (NCBI taxonomy): domain Eukaryota; kingdom Viridiplantae; phylum Streptophyta; class Pinopsida; order Pinales; family Pinaceae; genus Larix; species Larix kaempferi. Next base: position 11,069,519 of record BSBM01000461.1, read on the forward strand.
CAAGGTAGCCATTAAAGAAGTACCAATGTTCCCAATGAATGGAAAAGCACAAGGAGCCCCTTGAATAGGGGTCCCTTGATTGGTACCCACTGGGATGCTAGCCATCGTTTCCGACTCAACACGCTAGAAATATCTAAGGCCAACTAAAAACAAGCAGCACAAAGAGCACACCACAAAAGATTCCCTATGTGATCAAACCGGGAAAAAAATGGCAATACTCTCAGAAGCAAGTCTGGGATGGTTAGGGCCCAGAACAAACTAATAGAGTATCGATGGTCAATTACGTGGCGTCCAATGGAGGTCCTATGGGTGCAAGCATTTGAATCACCAAACCGCCCTCTCGGGATTACTACCAAAGGGTTACCTTCCACATCTGTCTGAGGTGGAGTGGGAATATCCTTCCACTCTACATGTGTAGAGCCCTAAGGTTTATGATACTAAGGCTACCACCAATACAAAAGAACCTGGGGGAACAGTTGTCAACCTAGTTGAAATGCATGGGAAGGGTATCAAATCCTGAAATCCAAAAGCACTTTAAAAAGCACTAGTGGACCCCCATACACAAGTCATCTCTAGTTTATGGTTGATGGGAAAGTGAGGGGGTATCCTCAACAATTCCAATTGCCCATGGCCTCGTGCTTAAATATGGTTTGAGTAGAGCATTCCCAGGACACTTTGATAGAGGTGGATTTACCTAATAGATAGTCGTACTACGATTGTTGAGTAATGAAGTCGATTTCAGGTGGTTTAAGGTGATTTAAAACCGAAATCCTAGCCTAAGCTAGTTGATTATGTGTATACCTAAAAACAAAAATGTTACTAGTTAATTTTATTAAGATTTCTTTTTAAGGGATACTTTTTACTCAATAAGGGCAGTGCGGTGTGTGGAATGGTTTTGAAAGAAAGCAAAGTGCGTAAAGAAATAATGCATTCAAATTCACAAAAGACTCTTTTCTTTTCATTTATATTCTTTCAAAAAACTGAAACTAGGCAATCCTAAATCAAATTTCTTTTTATTTTTCTTTTTAATTTCAAAGCAAAGCAAACTCTGCTACTTCAAAACGATGATAAATCTTACTACTAAGCTACCGAATTCACTTTTTGTCTTTTTTGATAATCGCAAAAGAAAAAGAACTTGGAAAGGAGCAAGTAAGACCTAACGCAAAGTGTGAGTAAGACAAACCACCTAATCGCTCAAAACAATCAAATCAAAGACTTGAGAAAGACTCCACCTACTGAGTTGTTTCCAAAGGAAAAAACTCAAAGCTTGGAACAAAGTATAAAAGAAGCAAGGAAAAGAGATGCCCAGACGGAAAGACAAACCTAAAAGGTTGCTCCAAAGCACCAAAACCCTAAGAAAAACACTCGCCAAACAAAGGAGTAGGTAAGCAAACCAAAAGTTGACCCTACCAACACACAGACTCAAAAGAAAAGCTAACTAGAAAGATTTAACTCGCTCTGACTAAACTGAAAAGATAATCAGAAGGTATCTAGACCAAACTACCTTTCAAAGCCACCCTAAGGACTCAAACTTGGGTCAAACCCTAAACAAAAGGACAAGACACAGTAAAAGCGTGCTAATGTTGCCACAGACAACAAATGTTAAGAACAAAGGTCTATATGACTGCAACAAGCATCTAGGGAAAGAAAAGTGCAGCTATGTCTAACAGAGAACGGTGCACAACCTTCAAAAGGGTTAAAAACAGTAAAGACACCTTAAACAAGTACTCAAGCAAGTAAAGGCAAACTAAAGGACTTCAGAGAGGCAAACATGACTCAAAAGAGACATAAAAGTCTTAGGGGTTAGTCAGGGAAGCAAATCAAAAGGCTGGAAGTGAACCCAAACAACTGGAAATCAAACCCTAACAGAGAACTGAAAGTTACGGGAAAATGCACTACTGTGTAGAACATACAAAAGTGCACACTAGGAAAGATGCGCTACTATGTAGTGGACAAAACAACGTTCATCAGGTAAAATGCGCTACTGTAAGTAGGGTAAACCAGTGCACAAGGTTCAGAAGCAAACAAAAAGGCTTTGCAGCAGTGGACTGAGATGAATCTCGATAGAAAGAACAAGCAACAATGACCTATAAGACCTCTCGAAGAACAAATAGACTGGAAGAAAAACCTAACAAGCTCTCCTAGAGCAGAAAAACAACTGGTTACTCCCGAGTGGAGTCGCCAGTCTGTCTGTGCAGGAAAAATACCTTATAGTGAGGAGAAGACACTACCAACTTGGGTGGGGTGACAGGTAAATACATTCATTAATGTTTTGCATTAGTTCCTACAAATGGAAAGAGATTGAGATATCAAAAGATGTACCTTTTATCGACGGCTAGTCCTAGCTTTCGCTTGATCTTCCGCTATGATGAACCTGCAACACAAAGGAAACCTTCCTCAGTGTATCTTGACTTCAATAAATATGATGAAATTGAAAGCAATTAAACATCAACTACAATCAGATATTAAACCAAATGAACATTCAATCCAATCGACATTCAATTTGGGACAGGAAGGGTATTTCCACCTTTTTATTGTCAAAGAAACATAAATCAGTACAAATATACTTGATCGGTCAAGATGCTTCTGCAATCGAGTCTTGGGATCCTGCTCTTCACAATGACTTGGGAATTCCTCCACCGTAACAACACTTAAAGCATTCCTTCTAGTTCCCTCTCTCATGGATCCTCCTTGTATTTATGGGACAAGGTAGGCAGTTGGAATTGAGAGGTGGTTGAATTGGGAGGTTGGGGAAGTTGCAGAACCAACTTCAACTAATCCCATTTCGTAATCTTACTATATTTTTTGTCTTCATTTTAATATGTGCGTAGGTTTCATACAACTAGAGTAGCACACAGTGCGCAACTCTTGTACTTTGCAACAAACGTTTGCAACATTTTTTGAGGTGTGCACTGGTTGTCCTTGAGCAAAGCAGTGCACCTATTGAGGAAGAACTATGGTTTACTATGAAAAGAGTAGTGCACATGTCATGAAATCAGTAGAAACAGTAATATTTTTAGCTAAAGAGTGTAGTTTCAGTAGTAAGTCATCCACGTCAGCCTAGCTCTTCAATCCATGGTGTCCTTTTGTTTGATCGACATGGCAATGTGATCACGGATGGAGGAGTGTAGATTTGACCTATAACATTGGGTGTGTCACTTTTGATTTTGGGCATATCCATCCATTTTTGTTGTTTCTTGAATCCTAAAGTCGGATTGCCAAGATCTTGTGAGGATGCTTTTGCTTGTCCCTTAGGAGTTTTATTCCGGTGTATATTCCTGTAGAGGTCAGCAAATAGCTACAACTGGTGGGCAGGAATGCATTCTGTGTCCACTTTGTTTTGGCCTCGTACCAGACTGAGATGTCTAGTTCCCTTAGTTCCATATCTTCTCCCTCGTTGGGATCACCGTCCTCAACCATCCTTTGATCCATTTCTGCTATCAGAACCAAAATCTCTTCCCTAGAGAAAGAGGGTTCGGCCTCATTCTGAGGTTCTAGGGATGTGGGTTCCTGATGATATAATAGGGATGGGGGGATCAACTTCATCTCACCTTTAGGTATGTCTCCCACTTTGGGGTTAGGTCGATTCGACTCGGAGAGCATTGAAAAGGTATTTTGGACTGGACCCTCCTGAGGAGGGTTAGGGTTTTGAGCATTTTTTGGATGTCTGTGCTTGCTTGTGGCTTTAGTGAATCCATCTTCATCTTTCTTGTCAGCATGATTGGGGGCGTGAGGTTTGACATTCAAAGGGAATTCCTTAAAGATATGGTCATGCTTGCTACATTTACGACAACGAAAATGAACGTGCTCATAGTCCAGAGGTTGTATCCACTCTAAATCTCTGTGACTAAGACAGATGGCTTCAGGGAGTGCTGCAGAAATGTCCAAATAGAGGAAGATTCTTGCATAGGAAGTGTACTTACCTGCCAGGGTTGCATTAGAGATTTGAGCAAAGGTGCCTAAGGTATTTCCAATCCCCGTTAGCATCTGAATATTCCAAAATTCCTGCGGCAGGGAGTAAAGTCTAATCCAGTTCGGGACAAATTTGAAATGTTCTTTCTCTGGGGAGAATTGTTCCTTCCAGTTGCATACATAAAGCCCTGCAGAGTGGACGAAGTAGGGTTTGCCTTGGAATATGCAGTGCTTTTCTTCCAGGTTATGGAAAATAACCGTAAAAAACCTTTTGAGCCCAATTTTAACTCGCATTCGCCTTTGGGCTTCCATGAGCTAAGAATCCATCCCACCGGAGCTTTTTCCGTAGGCCAGATGCCTATGAATTTGTAGATAATTGCGTGATCCTGCATGAACTGTATTTGTTCACTGACAAGTGTAGAAGTGATTTCATATCGTGGAATTTGCAGAGTTTTGGGTTTGCATTTTGAGTTGTCGTTTAGGGCTTCTTCTTGTGCTGGAATCTCTGATAGGGGAATAGTCGAGTGCCACGAGGTATCCTGGGGAGAGGAGCCAGACGCTAATCCTTCCTTCCCTTTTATCTGAGATTTACTTGTGGGTTTCGAATTTGCTATGACTAACGGTTTGGCCATAGGGGCCTTGTGTGTTAAAATGGAGCTGAATGAGGGGTTCTTCTGACATCCACTACTGGCTGCCTTGGCAACTAGCAACACGAACTGCAAAGTGAAACTCTAGAGTAGCCAAAATCCTAGCACAAAAGAGTTGTAGAGCTCAACCTACCATTTTGGGCATGCATTGATTTTTCTCTTTATTGAAACATGTGTTAGCATACAAACAAGAGCCATAAGAATAATTAATTGACACTAGGTTAAGAAAGGGTTGTGAGTATATGTTGGCATATCAAAAAATAATTGTGGATTTTGTAAGCATCTATATTCTTTTACTTCTCTCATTTTATAATTAATAAAACAACAAAATCCCTTTATATTAAATCTATGACTTGTGACAGGGCATAAAACTTGTAGGAAACAAAGTATGGAGTGGAGCGAACATAATACTTGTTGAGAAGAAATGAGATTTGGTTTTGAAAGAATGTGTATCGTTCATGACTCAATTATTTCTATGGTACATCATTTTTTCAATTTACATTCATGTATACTATCTATTTTATTTTTCATTATTCTCGACAATGTAGATACACTTAGTACACTTTATTTTTATGTTTACAAATGGAATCCAAAAAAGAGGAAAAGAATCAAGCCAATCAACAAAACATTCAGCCAAATAACCCAATTGATGCAAGTGGATCGAGCACCGATAATAGTTCCAACAAAGAATGATGATCCATATTTAATTTTGATGTCAATGCAAGCTATTGTAGCTTGTATATTTTGAAATAATTATCTGTGAAAATAAGACATTTTGTATAATAGTGTACTGGACATAGTGTCCGAATTGAAAAACAACGGGTTACAAATAAGTGTAACAATTTCATGCATGTTGACATTTTGAATATTGTTATCTTTATGTTGTCATATTTTGTATGACAAAGGCACTCTTATTGATATATATTAAAATAATTTTTTTTATTCTATTGCATTCTTCAATGTTATTGTCAAATGTTACATGTGAAATTGTACATTGGTAATTAAATGTATGGATGATTAAATATTACAATAGATGCTTGCATCTACGATATAAAAAATTAATACAAACAAACACAATAATTAAAATTGAAATGAATATTACTATAAGAAAATATTTCAATTTCAAATAAATAATAGAATTAAAAAAAATAAAAAATATAATATATATATTTGATTGCAATGTCATTAGCTACCATTCAAAGAAAGATATGCAATGCTTTTGATAATTGATATCACACTGGTAAGTATCCCTGAATACTACGTACCGGTGCGTTTATGTAAACGGCGTCTTGACACTCCAATGTAAATTAAACGCGTTGTTAAATTTTAAAAATAAGAATGTCCAAGTGATAGGAGACTTATTAGACGTGTTTTCATCCTTTTATCACTCCAATGCATGTCAGTGGTTTATACTCACCAAGAACTATCAAAGCTTATACAAACTGGTGTTTTTTTGTGTTTAAGCACATCAATGCATTCGAGTTGTTTAAATGCACCGAGTTATTTTGATAGTTTGTAAGCACTGGTGCATTTTACAATGAAATTCATTGATGCGCTCTAATAAATGGACAACAATGGTAAAATTTAAAAATATTAAAAAATGTTTGATGCATATGAGGTATTGTGTCACATCGGTGTGTTTATTTTGTACGTAATCACCGGTGCATATAGTATATACACAAGCACCGATGTGACATTGAAATTTGGGTCTTTCCGGTGCTCATTTTGTTTGAGTGCATCAATGCAGTTTTTTACAACATATAACAACAGTGCATTTTGTTACTACACGCACCAGTGCAAACAATTTAAGTAAAGTGCACTGGTAAAAAAACATATGCTAAAGTATCTGATCCCCGAGTTTTTTTAGTTATAAAATATATCCGTAATAATATTTGTTAAGACATTTGCTACCATTGGAAGAGGTTGTAGCAGAGGTATTTTTGAGAAATTTTCCAATCTTGTAACACTAAATTCTGCCTCCGTTATGACCTTTGCTACAAGATCTTTTCCTTGTAGTGTAACATACTCCATTACAAATATTCTAAGGGTAACAAACACCAGAAGCTTATATGGCTCTTCTTCAAAACCACACACTCTTATCACCGTATACTCTTCATACAAAAACTAGTTTCTAAACCTCATGTCTGGAGTGAATTGTAGATGCTTCTTGTCTTGGGGAACATTCTAGGAGGTGAAACACCAAAAATCAGGCTGTAAGTAATGCTCATCACCTTGTTTGTAAAATATGCATTGTTGGAATTGTATGGTCTTCTCATGAGTAACTCAATACAATCATACACAGGTGTCTGAATGCCATTCTCACCTAATATATTCAGGTTTAGATGGTTACAGTGATTAGAGTTTTGGTATAGGAACATGTAAAATAGAAAGGAGGGGTACGTAAATCACTATATGGATGGAATCTCTTCTAATTTCTCATGAATGGTTTCTATTAAGTAACTGCATAAGTCAAATTTGGGAGGCCTGAGCTCAATGTCTGTGGTCAAGTTGAGTAGGGTGCCTAAAATTACATCATCCACTATATTGTCATGGTGAAGACCTATGATGGTGCATATTATAGAGATGGATTTACTGACATTTTCAGAGAATACTATTGTATCCCATGGAACTGTGGGAATAGTCATGCCCTTATCAAAGTGGTTGGACAAAAATTGATGTCTGTCAAAAGGTTCCTGAGCTTGGTAGGAACTAGAGAGGATTTTTTCATTGAAGGCATGAAGGGATAGGAATTTTGGTATGCAAAAGATTTTCTGTAGGGTTTTGGTATTGATAAAACATAGGGTTTTAGACAGGTATGAGGACATGATAGATCTCTTACTTTGAGAATAATGGAATGAACACCATGACACAAAATTAGGAAAATAAACAGTTCTAGGTTAGATGGTTCTAGAAAAAATTGAATTCCATAGGTTGCAACTATCCTGATCTGCCATGGCTAGGGATTTAACATCCCTAATTATGGAAGTTAGGTTTGAATTCATGATGATGGTATCAAATATATCTACTTGGTGGTCAAAAAATTACTCATATCCCAAAAATATAGGCTTAGGTAACTTTGGGTTTAGGATCCATTTCGAATGTTTACTTGGTTGGTAGGTTAAATGATTTGCAAGGTAAATTAGGGTAAATTAGGGGACAAAATTTATTGTGTTATATGATAGTACAACAAAAATGACTAGGAATTGTAATAGTAAAATTCTCGGGTGATAGCTAATTGACGAGCTCAAATTGTTGGTTGTTGAGATTAACTCGTTCAGTAAACTGGACGTCGGGTACTGGATTCTTCTTTGGGTAAACATTGTCTTTGAAATTTAGGTTTTACCACTTTAACGGTTAAACACATTTTCAAACTTGACACATGGCATCTGTTCATTTGATTTTGAAATGAGGGAAGGATGACACAAGTGGGATCCTCCATAGCATGTATCCATTAGGGGTAGGTTGACGTGGAGTTGAGATGGTATCCTTTTGCATGCATGTACACTTTATAGAATATCACCTCAGGTGGAAACCACCTTGGTTTCCCTAAGCGGTAACACCTAATAGAGATGGTGGTATTGAAAAAGGATTTCATGGAGATGCAGTCACTCAGATTGTTGCATGTTTACTCGATGATTTTGTCGACAACATGCCGTCAAGGTAAATTATACAGGGAGCACTTTATCAGCGTGCTATCAATTATAACCATTGATCTACCGCTCTCTTCCTTTGATAATCTTGTTGGAAATTTTCACTATTTCTCTTGCACTTTTTGTCAACGACGCTAATACTGATCGTAGATCTAAAAATATCTAACGGTGTTATGATTGTACCCCTTAGCTCTCTAAAATTAGCTTTTGGTCATAAGCCCAAGGTTCGTTTAGCTCCACGCTCTCTTTAAGATCTTGTACTTTATCTCCCCTGGGCCAAAATTTAACCTTTGTTAGCCTTAAGGACCATTAAACCCCCTATTTATTTTTCTAAAATTTCTCAGTGCTAATAGACATGATCACTCTAAAGGGAACAAACATCATCCCAGAATGCTATAATACTATAATGCTTCTGTTTTTTAGTCTCATAAGTAGAGCTCTTATGCACAAAATCCAAGCAGCCACACATAATATTTTCCACCAAGCTGATAATAGATACGAAGGAGATAACATGTTGTAGGTAATAGTAGAGATAATAAGTGCCAAATATAGGACTTGAGATTGAGTAGCATGCAACACCCACATAAGCTAAAAGGTGAAGCTAACACGTAGAATTTATAAGGTGAGACAAGGAACATGAGCCTTGATACACAACAAATATATTCACTAGAGAGACACAATGTTGACTTTGACATAGAGCATAAAAAATAATAGCCTTACGCCATAGACTTGAAAATGGGAATTGCAATAACTTGATACACAAAGAATCCATGAATTCATAGAGTGAGCAATTTTCTTCTTTTCCATTCATGCAACCTCAAGTCTCCATGAGTAGGTATACTAGATGACTCTAGTTTAAACTGCTCGATTCATTTGGAAAATAATTAATCACAATTAATAGGTGTTGAATATTGTAACTTCAAAAAATATTATATTTGTACTTTATTATTCCGGAGATGTTTCATCCCTCCGAGGTAACCCTATTATGTATCCAGAGATGTTTATTCCTCCGAGGGTTTGTATTAACTAGGGTTATTAGACCCACCATGTGGGGGTCAGCCCTGTGGTTATATTTTTGGGGTTATTAGACTTCTCCAGGAGAGGTCGGCCCCATTAGGTCTTTTAGTCAGTTAGGAGTCAGTATAAATAAGAGAGATGAACTCCTCATTAGATCATTCACTCACTTGTGGAAGAGTGCGCACTTGTCTGGGAGATCTGCTAAGGAGACAAAGAAGGAAAGAGCACATCTTGTATTTTGGTTGATCATCTTATTGAGGAAAGCTTTGCTGGGTTTTCTACCCCATGAGGGTTTCCCAGGGTATATTGTGTGTCTATCTTGTGATTGTGTTTCTTTCAGTGATCTTGCTTGTCTATTTGGTTTAAACTTAACATGGTATCAGAGCTAGATTGAATAGGACATCTTTCACAAGGTAAGAATACCTCTCTCTCTCTCTTTGGTGAAGTTAGGGTTTCAGCCCAAAGTTGGTATTATTGATTTTTGGTTGCATGGCTGGATAGCTCTTTTCAATACCTTTCTTTTGAGCTATAGATCGAACTTTTTGGTTGGATAGAACTCCGGGAAATCCAAACCCTAATTCTACCAAAAGTGCGATACGTCAGAATCTGGTTTCAGAAAAAAGTTGGAATTTTTGAATTCTGATTACATGGCTGGATAGCCCTTCTCAAGAGAATTCTTTTGAGCTATAGATCGAACTTTTTGGTTGGGTAGAACTCCGGGAAAGTCAAACCCTAATTCTACCAAAAGTGCGATAAAATTCTGTTGCAGATTCCGGAAAAGTGAAAAGTAACTTCCTAGGTAAGTCTACTCTGTCACTTGGACTCCCCCAAGAGAAGATGGCTCCAAACACTAAGCTTGAAGACAAGCTAGAAGGTATAGAAAATTTCCGGGCATGGAAATACATAATTGGTCTCATTCTTGAGGAGAATGATCTTGCTCATTATATCAAGGAGGAAGTTGCAGAACCAGAAGAAGATGAAGCCAAAGAAAAACACAGGAACGATTTGATTAGGGCAAAGAGAATCATAGCTGATTCTATTAAATACCACTTGATTCCCCAAGTGGCTTCCAAGAAGACTCCAAAGGAAATGTATGATGCCCTAGGAAGAATGTATGAAGGAAAGAACATCAATAGGAAGATGAATCTAAGGACTCAGTTGAAGAGTACCAAGATGCACAAAGGAGAATCCATTCAAGACTACTTCTCAAGAGTCTCTCTAATCAAGGAGCAACTAGATGCCATTGGTGATACTCTTGATGAAGATGAACTTGTGATGACAGCTCTAAATGGTCTCACTAGACCTTGGGAGTCATTCATTCAAACCATGTGTGCCAGAAAAGAAAGTATGAAGTTTGATGTAGTTTGGGAGGATTGTGTACAAGAGGAGGCTAGGGTTGCAAATCGAGAAGCCTTGCTCAAAGAGAATGACCAAGCCTTGGCTATCCACACCAAAAGAAGAAGGAGTCAATCCTACTCCAAAAAGGGTAGTCACAAGGAGTCTCATCCTCCACACAGATTTCATAAGAAAAGAGGATCTACTCAAAGAAGAGATTACTCTTCTTTCCAGTGCTTTTCTTGTCACAAAATAGGACACATTGCTAGAGATTGCCCTCTACAGAAGAAAAAGGGCACTCACTACAAAAGACACCAAGCACATCTTGCAGAAGATGATAGTGAAGAAGAAGAAGTAGAGGAAGAAAGGTCTCACAATAAAAGACCTAGAAATGAAGAGGAAGAAGAAGAAATGACCTTCTTCAAAAGAAGGTCAAGGAGAAATGCAGAAGAAGATGCAGAAGAATATGTTCTCTTCTCCGCACTCTCTGGATCTATAACCCCTGGAGAAGGTACATGGCTTATTGACAGTGGTGCTTCAAAGCACATGACAGGTCAGAAAAGGACTCTCTCAAATCTTGAAGAAAAGACTTCTCCCCAAAAGGTATCTCTAGGAGATTACTATCAATATCCCATTAAGGGAATTGGTGAAGCAAACTACAAACTCGATTCTAGAACTCCCATGAAGATGAAGGAAGTTTTGTATGTTCCAGGATTGAAGAAGAATTTGCTTTCAATCTCAGCATTAGACAAGAAAGGCTATAGAGTTGCATTCATTGATGGACAAGTGTTAATGTGGTCCAAAGGAAAATCTATTAAGGATGCAATTGTTATTGGTGAAGAGGAAGGAGGTTTATATAAACTCAAGGGTCATCCGGAAGCTGCTTTTGTTCATGAAACCTCTAGCCCCAGTGAGCTATGGCATAGAAGACTAGCTCACATTAACTACAAAGCCTTACCCTATGTAAGCAAGGTGGTCATAGGACTACCAGATTTGAAGGTTGATCATGATGGCTCATGCAAAGGATGTAAGAAAGGGAAGAATGTCAAGAACCCCTTTCCAAAGAGTGAAACAAAGACTAAGGGTATCTTGGAGTTAATACACTCAGATGTATTTGGTCCAATGCCCACCACCTCTCTAAGTGGATTTGAATACTATCTTTCATTCATTGATGATCATTCAAGGAAAACTTGGATATACTTTCTAAAAGGTAAGAATGAAGTTTTTGGAAATTTCAAAGAGTTCAAGGCTCTAATAGAAAATCTCTCAGAAAAGAAAATCAAGATTCTCAGAACAGACAATGGTGGAGAATATACTTCAAAAGAGTTTGAAGAATTCTGTAAAGAAGTTGGAATCAAGAGAGAACTAACCACTCCCTACAATCCCCAACAAAATGGGGTTGGAGAAAGGAAAAATAGAACCATCATGGAAGCTGTGAAGACTATGATACATGACCAGGATCTTCCCATGTATCTATGGGCTGAAGCAACCAAAACAACAGTATATGTTCAAAACAGATTATCTCATAGTGCTCTTGATTTCAAAACTCCAGAAGAAGTGTTTACTGGAAAGAAGCCCGAGGTAAGCCATCTTAAAATATTTGGGTGTCCTGTGTACATCCACATTCCAAAAGAAAAGAGAACCAAGTTGGATCCTTTTGGTAAGAAAGGAATATTTGTTGGTTATTGTGAATCATCCAAAGCCTTCAGGATTTACATACCAGGCTTTCATCATATAGAAATCAGTAGAGATGTAACTTTTGATGAAGAAGCAGCTCTCAAGAAATCAAGAAAATGCCAACTTGAAGAAATCTATGAAGAAGATCCTTCTTCTAAAAACTCAGAGGCTGTTCACATCCCTGAAGATAATCCACCAGAGGATCATGACATGTTGGAACCACAAGAACCTCCTATCTCAGATTTATCAAAGAAAAGAAGGCTAGCATGGGCTAGAGATATTATCCAAGGGGCTGAAAAATACGGTGCTCCTGAAGGCTCCATTAGAGAAAGAAATAAACCAAAGCTAGTGTCCAACTATATGGCCTTGATGTGTGATCTTGTGGATCAACTACCTACTAGCTATGAAGAAGCAGCTCAAAAGAAAGAATGGGTAGAAGCAATGACAGAAGAATATCAGTCGATAATGAAAAATGATGTTTGGGATATAGTCCCCAAACCAAGAGATAAAAGTGTGGTTTCTTCCAAATGGATTTTCAAGATAAAACATGCTGCAGATGGTAGCATTGAAAAATACAAGGCAAGGTTTGTAGCCAGAGGATTCTCTCAAAAGGAGGGAATTGACTATGAAGAAACATTTGCACCTGTTGCTAGGTATACTTCAATTAGAACTATCATGGCACTTGCATCCATGATGAAATGGAAATTGCATCAAATGGATGTCAAGACAGCTTTTCTGAATGGTGTAATTGAAGAAGAAGTATACATAGAACAACCTCAAGGTTTTGAGGTCAAAGACGGAAGGACCCATGTATGCAAACTGAAAAAGGCATTATATGGATTGAAGCAAGCTCCCAGGGCTTGGTACGGAAGGATTGACAATTTCTTAACAAGCATGGGCTTTACCAAAAGTAAAGCTGACCCCAATCTTTATCTTAAAGTGATGGATGATGAACCTGTTATATTGCTGTTATATGTAGATGATCTATTTCTAACCGGAAATGAGAATCAAATTATTGAAAGCAAGAAGAAGCTTTCTTCAGAATTCGAAATGAAAGATCTAGGATTAATGCACTACTTCTTAGGCCTAGAAGTGTGGCAAGAGCCAAAAGGAATCTTTCTAAATCAAGGTAAGTATACTGTGGAGATTCTCAAAAGATTTGATATGTTGGAGTGTAAAGCCATGGCCACTCCCATGGACTCCAACCTGAAACTTTTAGTTAATGATTCATCAGAACTAGTGGACATAACCCTATATAGACAAATCATTGGATCATTGATGTATTTGACAAATACTAGGCCGGATATATGCTTTGCTGTAAATACCCTAATTCAGTATCTAGTAGAACCTAGAAAGGTTCACCTTATAGCTGCAAAGCATATAATGAGGTACCTAAAAGGTACAGTGGACTTTGGCCTATACTATCTTGGAGGTAATGAACTCAAGTTACATGGTTACTCAGATTCTGATTGGGTAGGTAGTGTCTCAGACAGAAAAAGTACTTCAGGCGGATGTTATGGTCTTGGATCTGCCATGATCTCCTGGTTCAGCAAGAAACAATCTAGTGTGGCCCTCAGTACTGCTGAAGCAGAATATATAGCCGCTTGCTCTGCCAGCTGTGAAGCAGTGTGGCTTCGGAAACTGTTATCTGGAATTTTTGACTTAGAAATGGATCCCACTGTGATTATGTGTGATAATCAAAGCTGCATTAAGATGACTGAAAATCCTGTGTTCCATGATAAGTCAAAACACATTGAGATCCGTTACTTCTATATACGAGACATGGTGCAGAGAGGAGCCATCAAGCTCGAGTACATAAGCACTGAGGATCAGATTGCCGATATCCTGACTAAACTTTTGTCTCGAGTAAAGTTTGAACACTTCCGAGACATGCTTGGTATAGTTCAGAAGGATCCTCCTCGAAAGGGGGAGTAGTATAGTATTTGATAACAATTTTGTTTTGTTGCACTTAGCTACTTACAATTATTTAGATTTAGAACTCTTATATATCTTTTATTTTTATGGATAAATGTTTTGATGCTAGATGTATTAGTAAGAATACATGCTAGATGTATACATGTTTTGGTGTGATGTATACATGTTTTGATGTTAGATGTATTAGTAAGAATACATGCTAGATGTATACATGTTTTGGTGTGATGTATACATGTTTTGATGTTAGATGTATTAGTAAGAATACATGCTAAATGTGATACATGCTCTTGGATATTTGTACCTGTATAGATGAGAATACAGAAGGGGATTGGATCATCCTTGGACTTTCAGTCCTGAAGAGAGCCATAGACGTGAGGTATCCGAGAATGAAGTCCTTAGTGGATAGTTGAGGGGATTGGATCATCCCTGGAATTTCAGTCCTAAAGAGAGCCGTAGACGTGAGGTCTCCGAGAATGAAGTCCTTAGTGGATAGTTGAGGGGATTGGATCATCCTTGGACTTTCAGTCCTAAAGAGAGCCGTAGACGTGAGGTCTCCGAGAATGAAGTCCTTAGTGGACAGTTGAGGGGATTGGATCATCCCTGGAATTTCAGTCCTAAAGAGAGCCGTAGATGTGAGGTCTCCGAGAATGAAGTCCTTAGTGGACAGTTGAGGGGATTGGATCATACCTGGACTTTCAGTCCTAAAGAGCGCCGTAGACGTGTGGTCTCCGAGAAGTGGGGATTGTATCATCCCTAGACTTCGGTCCCTAAATTGATCCGTAGACGTGTGGTCTCCAAGAAGTGGGGATTATATCATCCCCGGACTTCGGTCCCTGAATTGATCCGTAGACGTGTGGTCTCCGAGAAGTGGGGATTGTATCATCCCCGGACTTCGGTCCCTGAATTGATCTGTAGACGTGTGGTCTCCGAGAAGTGGGGATTGTATCATCCCCGGACTTCAATCCCTGAATTGATCCGTAGATGTGTGGTCTCCGAGAAGTGGGGATTGTATCATCCCCGGACTTCGGTCCCTGAATTGATCCGTAGACGTGTGGTCTCCGAGAAGTGGGGATTGTATCATCCCCGGACTTCGGTCCTTGAATTGATCCGTAGACATTTGGTCTCCGAGAAGTGGGGATTGTATCATCCCCGGACTTCGGTCCCTGAATTGATCTGTAGACGAATGGTCTCCGAGAAAGTGATTTTTTTTGTATTGATGATGTGGTTACTTGTATCGGTAGGATACTTGTATTGATGATGTGGTTACTTGTATCGGTAGGATACTTGTATTGATGATGTGGTTACTTGTATCGGTAGGATACTTGTATTGATGATGTGATTACTTGTATCGGTAGGATACTTGTATTGATTATGTGGTTACTTGTATCGGTAGGATACTTGTATTGATGATGTGATTACTTGTATCGGTATGGATACTTGTATTGATGATGTGGCTACTTGTATCGGTAGGATACTCGCATTGTTGATATGGTTACTTGTATTGGCATGAATACTTGTACTGCTGATCGTGTGATGACGATGCTGCTGATCGTGTGATGACGATGTTGCTGATTGTGTGATGACGATGCTGCTGATCGTGTGATGACGATGCTGCTGATCGTGTGATGACGATGATGCTGATCGTGTGATGACGATGCTGAAGATCGTGATGTTGATGTTGATGTTGACATTGATGTACCAGTAACCGTTTGAGTTACTGATGAAGACAAATTGAAGAAAGCTTCCGATGATTTATAGATGTATCATGTATAGTGACTCCTTGCTCCTGCAGATGCTGTTATAATATCCTTCTCGTTAAGGGGGAGTGTTGAATATTGTAACTTCAAAGAATATTATATTTGTACTTTATTATTCCGGAGATGTTTCATCCCTCCGAGGTAACCCTATTATGTATCCGGAGATGTTTATTCCTCCGAGGGTTTGTATTAACTAGGGTTATTAGACCCACCATGTGGGGGTCGGCCCTGTGGTTATATTTTTGGGGTTATTAGACTTCTCCAGGAGAGGTCGGCCCCATTAGGTCTTTTAGTCAGTTAGGAGTCAGTATAAATAAGAGAGGTGAACTCCTCATTAGATCATTCACTCACTTGTGGAAGAGTGCGCACTTTTCTGGGAGATCTGCTAAGGAGACAAAGAAGGAAGGAGCACATCTTGTATTTTGGTTGATCATCTTATTGAGGAAAGCTTTGCTGGGTTTTCTACCCCATGAGGGTTTCCCAGGGTATATTGTGTGTCTATCTTGTGATTGTGTTTCTTTCAGTGATCTTGCTTGTCTATTTGGTTTAAACTTAACAATAGGTTCCACTTCAAGATTAAAATCACAATTCTCATGTGACCTATTGTTAGGATATTTTAATACTCCATCCTTGTCCTACTTGCATTATTTACCATTTGCTAGCACTTAGTGATGTCATTTCCCCCCTAGTGGTGTGCGGATGTTATCCATGACCCATTAGCCACCTAATACACCCTACATGAATGATTTTAGGACACTGAGAGGCAGTTTCCTATATTTTAGGAGCCCACTCCGTGACTTAGTTCATTCTAACTGATTTACACATGAGTTGGTGACTCTAATTGGGAGTTTGAGCTCCAATCACCACTGATTGTGGCCTCATGTGTCCTTTTATGATTGATTTGCATGTCAAACTCATGGATGCACCCTCCTTGGTTAGTTAACTGATTGTATCATCAGTTCATTGAGATTTGGTTGAGTTTGACTGAGTTTTGGAGCTCTGGAGCACTAGTAGAGGTGATAATTGCCATGCTACACACACTGATACTCGAATTCTCATAGGTGATTCAAATACACACTGATACTCGAATTCTCCTAGGTAATTCAAATACACACTGATACTCGAATTCTCCTAGGTGATTCAAATTATCTCCATTGTAACATCATTGTTCATTATACTAATTATTGGATCATGTGACATCATTTTGTTCCTATCCGAGTTCTCATGCATGATTAATTGTCTGCACATTTTTACTGCAGTTTTCACTCTAATTCATCTTTTCTGCTCATTATTTATCTATGAGGTATACTCATCTCATAGGTCTACTATGATTTAGAATTTCACATGGTATCAGATCCATTTGAGAGTAGGTTGAGAAGTTGATTTCAGTAGTACACCAGAAGCCTCTATATTTCCATAACAAATCTTGGTTCCATTGCACCGAATTCATTGGAGAAATACCTTGAGGTCTAGTTAGGTGTGAAGGATCTACAAAAATGTGCCTATTGTCTTAAAGAAGTTCTCAGTAGTAGTCTATCTCCAAAATTGAGAGTTTTTGCAGGTTATTGAAATTTTTTTTGAGTGCACCAGTTGTAGCAGTACCACCTTGTATTCACTCCAGCAGTTATAATTGAGAATTTGAATTCCCCTCTCTCTCCCAGCATCCTGACACCCTTCAATTACCTTGATTGGAGGGATGATATGCAGATAGTATTGCACAACAAGTCACTGTACAAGGTAACAATGGGGAATTAGGTCGAAACCCAAGCAGATGTTGAGAAGGATAAGTATCTGAATAGATTGGATGAAGCATTTGGTTTCATGTGTATTCATATTTCCAGATATCTACTCTTCTACCTCGATGGAATGAATAATCCAAGAGAGGTTTGGTTGAATTTGGATACCCTCTTCGGGAAACAAGATGAACTAAGGGGGAATATTATGGAGAATGATTTGATTTCTCTTCAACCAAGCAGTTTCGAAACCATCAGACAATTATTTTCCAAATTCAAATATTTGGTCATGCAATGCAAGCATTGTGGCATTGAGAAGAAGGATGAGTATTTGGTTCTATCCATTCTGAGCAAGCTAGGTCTCTAGTTCTCCATCTTTGTTTCTACCTTCCATTTAGGGAGATTGTCGATCCCTGGTTGGAAAATTCCATCTCTAGATGCATTCACCAAATCTCTCATCCAAGAACAAGACAAACTAATTCAGATGGGCGCTTTGAAAGCCTCCAAAAATAAAGCTCTTATGGCTAGAGATTCAAAAAGTGTGAATTCCAAAGGGAATGAAAAGGGTAAAAATAAGAAGCAATTTGAGACCAAGAAGAATCCAAATTATAATCCATTGGAATGAGCCTCCATCTATAAGAAGGATAACAAAAAGGGATTTGAGAAATCCAAGTGTTCTATTGCAAGAAAGGAAACCATCTAGAGAGTTCATGCATGAAGAAGACAATAGATCAGATGATCAAACTTCTTGAACAACACAACATTGTCCTCCAAAAAGGCGCAAGGGAGATTGATTCTGGAAGTTAGTCTGATGGCCATGAGAGATGCCATGCACTGAAGGATGGATTTTCACAATCACAAGCCTTACTCATAGATTCAGGAGCCTCCAACCACATGGTTGACTCCAAAGAATGATTCTCTTCTATATCTCAATGATGGTCCGATTATTCACATGGGAGACAATTCTTAGATGTTCACTGAAGGGAAGGGAATAATACATATGGAGCATGGGGTTAAAAAATGATCTATTTGTTCCTTATTTGTTAGAAAATTTGTTGTATGTTTATTAGATGACTCACACAGGTTCACCAAAGAATGTGGTATTTGGTCCTGCCACAGTTGAGATTGTAGAGATCTCTTCTAGGAAGATTATAGAGAAAGGGTTTTCAAACCATTCATCAAAGGCATATGAATTCTCTCATTTTTTCCATACTCTCTACCTATTCCATTGGAATCTGATCAAGATCAGAGTGATATATCTTCTAATGAATATGAGGATCAAGATCTTGATGTTGAGAATAGAGTTCAAGCAGATCTAGATCCAGATCCAACACCTTCTCCCAATCCATGTCCAAGGCCAATATGAGCTCACAAAGTCCTTGTAGCTATTGGGAACATAGTTGGGGATCCATTTGACCATAGAACCACCAGATCTCAGTATCATGCAAACCTTGGACTATGTCACGTAGATCCACTTCTCTCAGAGAGGTGCTACATGATGGTGTGGTTTGATCCACAATCCCTTGAAGATACTTGCCATGGGAGATCTACAACCAAGTAAAAATATCGGTTGGTTGAAAAAGGGTACTCAAAGGTTCATGCTTTGGACTGCAATAAGCCATTTGCTCCAGTAGCAAGAAGGGTTCCTAAAAGACTTGTTTTGGAAAATACAACTTTGACACAGTGGTAGGTGCATCAGAGCAGCAGATATAGATCCAGATCTAGATCTAGCACTTGCATTTATATACTACATAGAAGCAATTTGCCTATATTTTTGCAAATGATTTCCCTTTGGAAAGTGTTTTCCTTCTCTATTTAGTATGAAGGTTATTTAAGTTCCCTACTGCTGTTCCTTTTTGTGGGGGGGTATTTTTCCCATGAGGTTTTTCCCCATTTCCTTGGTTCATGGACAATTATTTTATTTTTCATCATTTATTTGATTGTATGGGTGACCTTTGGTCTTAGTAACTAGATCCCAGGATGCACAAGTATGTATTAAGGTGTTAACACCCAAAAAGTGCTCACCATCTCATCTCCCTCATTACATGACTCATTTGTCTATATTTCCTACCATATTTGCCTCCAAAACCTTAAAAAACCATCAAAAAGCCTCCAAAAGGCCAAAAACCCCCTTTTTCCCCAAAATAATTTAAATTTCCTCCAAAAATAGCAAAAAATCTCTAAAAGGGCCCTAAATTCCCAAAAATAAAATAAAAGGGAATAAAAAATATTAAAAGAGGAAAAAGTGGGAAAACATGAAGCAAAAATCCTATACAATTGACCTAAACCATATGGTGCCAAAAACCATGGGTCAACACTCCACCACTAAAAACCTATAAATAGGTGATGGAGGCTCCCCATTTCATATCCACAATCTTCCATATCCTCACTCTGCCAAATTCACTCTTGAAACCCTAGCTTATCATTTGAGCTAGCTTTTCCCATTTGAGTGCCCCTTTTGGCCCATATCCAAAACACCTTGGAGAAGGAGAAGGAACCCATTGGAGCATGGAAGCAGCCCTCCTGGACTACTGCAAGAGCTCCACCAACCTCAACACTTGAGGTAAATTTAATACAAAAGAAAATCTTTATCATATTGTCATGTCTTTTTATTTATGTTAATGCTCATGCTAGGTTAAATTTCATATTGTTTCATTGCTTTAATTTACTGTTTATTGAACTGCTACTAAGGAGGCCCTTCTCCTTAGTAGGTGCTCATTTGCACAAGCTGGGGTGAAAACCCTAGTTACAGTTTTGGTGACTCCACTGTTGTTTCTTTGAATTTCTAGTTAAAAAAATTACAAGTTCTTATTTTTTGCAAGTATTTTTCTGTTTTCCCTGTTCGGCTGTCCCGCCGCAGATCACAGTTTTCAGCCATCTTTCCGCGATCCAAACCGCATCTATTTACTCTTTTCCCAAGACCCGAGCGCATCCTTTTGCCTCTTTCCTGCGCTCTAGACCGCAGTTTTTAGCCCCTGACTTGCGATCCGACCTCGGCTTTCTGCCTATTTGCCGTGCTCCTGAGCACGCATTTTGGCCGTAAACCCACGATCTGACTGTAGCTCTTCCCCCTTTAGCCACGCCCCAGACTGTGCCTCTTTACCCCATACCCGCGATCTGCCCACAGGTTTCAGGCCTTTAGTCATGCCCCAAAGCGCGCCTTTTGACCACTGACCTGCGATCCGACCGCAGGGTTCATCCCTATATCTGCACCCAGCCCACACCTTTCAGCCACTGACTCGTTCCCCACCCACGCCTTTCGTCCACTGACCCGCGCCTCGCCTGAAGGTTTTCCTCGAATAGCCGCGCTCCAGACTATGCATTTCAGGCATAGACCTGCGCTCTGTTTGCTGCATTTTTTACCCTTTTTTTGAACCCAGAACTTTGTTGCAATATTTTTTGCACCTGTTCTGTCTGCAGCCATACTTACCTACAACCTTTTTCTGCAGTTTGCTTTCTGTTCCATTTACAGAGTTTTTTAAAATTTAAGCATTTCAATTGAAAAAATAAAATTTGCATTACAAGTTTAAATTCTGCATTATTATTATTGGTTGAAAGTTTCCCACCCCGTGGCACTTTTGATTGGGTTCATTACCTCACACGCACACACTCTGTCACCTAATTCAAGTGAGCCTTAAAATACTACTTAACACAACCAACATTCTAACCCCACTTGGGGAACACATAAGAATATTGTAGTTAGGTAGGACAGGGGGGATAGGCATCCAAATAACACCCCTCAGTCGCTTACACTTGAGACATAGTTGTTGTCCATTAGGGAACCAAAATCCCCTTTTATTTTTTGGCACGGTCACAACTAGTTTATCAGAGGGCCTCTCACTTAGGAGGGCTGAAGTAGCCAGACTGGTTCCGGAGGCCTGAGTGGAATACTGCAGTCCATTCAGTAATCAAAGGCTACCTACTCGTTCGTCTGCATGTGGTGATTCCTTTTAGGCCCACATGGTGATAGGACCGGAGTTGCAGATTCACCTTTTTGGACGTGTCATGAACGGGGTATCTTAGTTTCCTTTCTTCTAGGATTGTCTTACCCGGTGTCCCTCCCGGTATGGGGATATCTTTAGCCACTTGGCTCTACTATCCATATTGTCTAACTTGGATTTCATCACCTTGCAGAGGATATGTTTGGTTGAGTCAGAATACTATTTAGCTAGGTGTTTGCATGCTCCCTTAACTCCCTTTGGTCTAGTGAGTCCACTATTTTTATTTTCTAGGAAACCTGCTGCTTGTTGGTATTCTGACCATTGTTGTTGATGCTCCGCTTATTGTAGCAAAGCTGTTACAGTAAGTGTTTTGAGTTGGTTGTTGGCTTGAGTGTCGTATTTTTTGCGCTCTCCTTTTGCACACTTAGATGCATTAAGGTTTTTTGAGTTGTTTATCACTCGACACAACCCCCAAATACTTGACACCATCTGTCACCATTGAGTCCCCGAGACATTCTCAGTGCCTCTGGGGTGAGCCCCCACAACAGAGTTCACTTGACATCACCCGTCATAGACGTAGGGCTTCATCACTCGACTCCACTCATCGACGACATAGAGCTCGGTCCCCCGGCCCTGACGCCCCCTATTTTACATCTGATTCTGGGGCAGAGTCTGAGAACCCCACTTATACTGCACCAACCAGCCCCATGGCTGGCATGAATTCCATCCCCTTCTTTGTAGGGACGATTGGTGGAGAGTCCACCATCACCCCAGCTACCACACTCGCTTTAGGTATGCCCTCGATGGGGCCCACACCCACCATTCTGGTCACTGTGCCAATTCCAGTGGCTAGCATACCCAACCCAACTCCACTAGTGACTCACACTACCCTTGGGAGCACAGGACCATCCCATACCACCTTCATTCCTCCCCCCAGGGGAAACATCCCCAACCTGAACCCAGACCCTACACTTGGGGGCATTAGCCCCAACATGGCCACGACCACTAGTATGTCACATCCTTCTACTAGTTTTCCATTCATGGCTAGTCTCAACCTTCCTGACCTGGCTAGACTAACCAACGATCCCATCAGACACGACCCTGCGTGGCCTCACATGCCCACCAAGATCCCATCAGACATCCCTAAGTTTGAGGGCAAGGTAGGTGAAGACCCCCAGAACCACATTATGTCCTTCCATCTGTGGTGTTCCTCCAATTCCATAGTGGACGACTCTATCCGACTCCGTCTGTTACAATGCACCCTCACTGGCTCTACATCCAAATGGTACATCAAGCAGCCCCATGGGACTCATGCCACCTTTACTTCCCTCGCCTTGACCTTCCTGTAGTTCTTTCAGTTACCTATCCGCTATGACGTGGGAGTTGAGATCCTACTATCTCGCAGACATAATACGGCCACCCACATCACTGACCACATTCATGAGTGGTGTTGACGTCGAAGCCTGTGCAAAATCAAGTTAGATGACTATATCTTCTTAGATTGGTTTCTAAAATCTCTCCTTCCTGTCATTTCCAAGGATGTTGCATCCGAGTGACCCCAATCCAAGGAAGAGGCCATCCTCAAAGCCCAACAATTTGACCTTATTTATGCCCAGTCTGGTTATCTATATACCATTATACCTGACACCCCCTATGGTGATTCCTCTCGAAATGATGCGCTGGGGGCATCCCATGCCACAGATGGCATCATTGGCCATATTACATCGCATAACCAACCCTTTTCCATAGCACGCACTAGCCATGGCCCTGACCTTTTGTGGGCTACATCCCACTCTGGAGCAACCAATTCATATGCTCCCATGGCACATAATCACCATTCCCACGGACCCTCATGTCCACCTCAGTGATTCGGCCATGCATCCCCCGCTTACATCCCCCCGGTCACACCTCAGCCATATTATCACCCGTAGGTCGCGCAAGCTCCTATATCCTCTCAATCCCCCCTTGCTTATTATCTACCACAGGAAGCACCTGCGGAAAACCCACAACTTGTCACACATACGTATCAACAACCCCCACAAGGTTCAACACCTGCACGACCTCCACCCACTTATTATCCACTGCAGCCTGCTCCTGCACCTGCACAACACCAGAACCCACCTGCCACCCAAGGGCAAGTGTATGCGCAAACAAATCCGCGGCAGAACCAAAATAACCAATGCCAACAAGGCCAGCAAAACCGTGGAAAAGGATGTAACCGCAGGAACAACCCCCCTCCGGACCAAGGCGGCCAGCCACCTAATCCCCTAAACAACAATAACGCGGCACCTGCCAACCAAAACCTTGACAGGCCGCCCAAACAAGCCAAAAACCCTAACTTGCGAACGAACCATCCTTGTTCTATTTGTGGGGTCTATGGACATTACACACATGATTTCCCACATTTGGAGTGAGCTAGACAACTCTGGACTGATGATGCCCACCGCCAAGGGCACGTGGCTCCTCAGGTGCCTCCCAACCCCTCACCACCTCAGACTCAACCCTTGGTGTTACAGAACCCTTTACCAACCCAAGGAGTGGTGAACACTCAACCGTTAGCTCCCCCTCAAGGAAACACGCCACCAAAACAACAAATCACTTATGCTGCTCTTGATCAACCCATGATAGACTCAGGTACCCATCACTTGTTAATGATGTCATCTGTTAATGTCAACCTTCAAACCTGTCAGAACCAATATGGCTCCACCCCTAAAGCCCCTCCCATCGAAAAAAACACCAACGCTCTTCCCACTGATCAATCGTTACGAATACCTTTGTCTCCACTAGATGGCGCCTCCAAAGCCCCTCGCTTCCCACTTCACCGCATCAACAATAACCCCAATGCTCGCGCTGCGTCTAATTACAACATTGTAGATGATTTAGCTCAGTCCCCCACAGCCATGTCTGCATTAGAGGTCTTAAAAAACTATCCTTCACAGCGCAAGACTTTGCTATCAGCCATCGGTGCTATTGACCCATCTTATTCACGAATGATGGCTTTCGATTTCGACCAATCCGAACCATGCCTACCTTCCACATTAGCGTTCCAAGTTTTTGTATCGGGAATCTTGTCATCCATCGGTGCATCATTGATGAGGGTGCCTCTACATGCGTTATGTTCACATTTGTTTGGCAGAAGTTGGGATCCCCTACTCTCCAGTAGTCCACCACTGTGTTGCAAGCCTACGATGACCGTTCGGCTCAACCCCAAGGTCTCTTAGCTAATGTCCCCGTCCAGTTGGCTAGTAAAACAATGCTTATTGTCATATAGGTCATCAATTCCCAACTTGATTATAACCTCTTACATGGTCGTAGCTACATGTACGCCATGCAGGCGGTTGCCTCATCCATTTTTTGTACCATGATGTTCCCCCATGACGGACGCATGGTCAAGGTTGATCAACTCACCTATTACGATGCCAATGCCCCCGCGGCACCCGAAAATGTTCTTCCCATGGTTGAACAACCTATTTGCGGTGCATCTACCTCGTTGGTTTCCTCAGTGGGACCCAGTGTTTACTCAGATACGCCGATGACCTCAACATTCCAGTCCATTCCACCCCCGTCACTAGCGACCGAAATATCTGACTTATGTACCCTTTCCAACAATACACCAACACCCAACCATCAACCGCCCTTGCTACCCCAACCATCATTGGTACCTAGTCATGTTGGTGTTACACCCATCCATACAATCCCCTTCCTATTTTCAAGCATTGCCATAATTGCCAACTCTTTGCCCCAAAGGCACGAACACCACCCACCCCACTCCACCCAGTCGTCACCATTGTCTCGTTCTACAAATGGGTCATTGACTTCATGGAATGTAAACCCTCTTCCACAAATGGCCATAAGTACATCATTGTTGCCGTCGACTACTTCACCAAATGGGCTAAAGCCATGCCCACCTTCAACTATAAAACCGACACTGCTGCCCGTTTCTTTTTTAACCATGTTATTACATGATTTGGGGTCCTAAAACAGCTTGTCTCAGACCATAGTTCACATTTTGAAGATGCCAATTGGTGCAAGTTGTCAACTCTCCTTAAATTCAAACATTAGTATGCCTCTGCTTACTACCCCCAAGGGAATGGCCAGATTTTGAAAATAATCCTCCAATGCACTATTGACTGACATAAGTCCTGTTTGTGCCAGAAATTGTTTCCAGGCCACAAAGAAACAAGCCAACACAATCTCAAAAAATACAATCAAGTAAAGTAAGTTTTAAGGTTTTTTGATAGGTTTTCTGGTTATAAAGTTTGGGAACAAACAGGGAATACACTCATGAGAAAAATAGGAACTGAATCATAAGCAAAGGAAGACAAAGATGCATAATATATTCACCAGAATCCAACAGAGCATAATATTGAAGTTCATTCATAAAAGATAAGCATTACCAGCATACAAACATAGAACAGCAATGAATTTATCATTTAAGCAACTAAACAAGTTAAACAATGAAGCCAACACACAAACTGAAGGGTGAAAAGGATCATATATTTCATAATTCTGTCAACAAATACATATAAGAGTTATGTACTTAGCTCATCAATAAGTCTAGCAGACCTCCTGAAGTCCTCCCAAAAATTGAACCCCCTTCTTGTCTTTCCTCTCTATCTAAATACTATTTTTTACAAAATCAGTTAGGGTCTAAACCCTAATTGCCCTCAACCAACTCATCGATGGGATAAAGTGAAATTATATTGACAAAATAAAGTGTTTCTTTAAAAACATAACTAATAACTAACTAACTAAAGTATTTCTCAAAAGATCTAACAAGTAACTGACTAACTACCAACTCAAAGGTCTTTAGCAGCTTCAACTAGTAAGGCTATTCCATCCGAAGCTTGGGCCTTCTTCCTGACTTTCTTCTGTTCAGCTTCCATATCTGCTAACTTTCTTGTAAGCTCTTCATTCTGCTGCTGCAAGCCTCTGATAGTATGCTTCAATTCTGCACATTGTAAAACTGTGCTTCTTTTCCTCTTCAGGGCCTCCTTAGAAACTGTAGTAAGCTCTTGATAATGATCATTTAGTTCCTGTAAATCCTCCCCGAGACTTCTATTTGCTAGAATCAGAACATCATTAGTCTCCTGCATGCAATCCATTTGATGCCTGTATTGTTTGATGGTTCTTTGCAGGTTCTCCATGTCTGAGTCAAAAACCTTCCCTGTTGTGGTATCTTGCATCTCACTGGGCAACCATCGGATATTTAGCCTTCTAAAAATGTCTTCATCCTCCTATAACAGCCTTGAAGACACACCATGAACAATAGGGTTTTCCTGACTCGTTGCTTCAATAGGTGTAGCTTCATCTATCGAGTGCCGATCTTCAGAATAAGAAACTTCAGTTTCCTTTTTCTGTTGCTCTTTTATCATTTCATCTCTTAATTCCATAAACACAGCTGATAGCTTAGTTTGGGTGAGGATGGAGTCTTCTGCTGACGTTAATGACTTTTTTCCTTTTGAATGATGAGAAATTGGACTTTTTGGAACTGGTTCTTCCTCAATCTTTATTTTTTCATCTCAAGAATCATCATCAAGTACACTTACTTCTTTTGTATTTAATCTAGGGTTCAACAGCTTTTTCATACTCAGCCTTAACTTATTTTTAGATCTGGTTTTTGGTCTCCATTCTGAAGCAAGTTCTTTCACCATCTTCAAAGTTTTTCCTTGATGTCTAACTGTGGCTAACTCTATAGCTTTGATTTTGGTCTTCTTTTCCTTTGATCTCTTTGTTTTATCCTCTTGACTGTAGCATTCTGTGTATGTGTCAACCCTAACTTCAGTTTTGATAGTGAATTCATCTTCCTCTAACAGATATCCCTCATCCTCAGATAAGATAGTGATGGGGCTCCTTTGTTGGACCTGAATGTTTTCTTTCTCTACAACAACCTTTTCTGTGGCAACAGTTTTCTCTTCACTAAAAGTTTCTGCTGGTGCTCTGTAATGCTTAGGCTGATCTTCCTTTTTTGTAATCAGCAAACCCTTGCCCTTGCTATCAGCTGCAAACTTTTGAGGTTCATTGTCATCCTTCAAGGACTTTGGTGCTTCTTCAGATTTAACCTCTTTCTTGTCTTCAGACTTGATCTTCTGACCTAGTTTCCTAACTAGGGTTTGCCCTTTGTCTACATGTTTTTTGGTTTGCTGCTCTTCTTGCTTAATTTGAAAACCAGACCAAAACAAAAAATAATCCCATGTCTTCCCTTCTCGTTGTAGAGCAGTGCTGATAATAAGTTTGATCAATCCATGATGGAAGATGGATTGTGTAGTATGATCATGATGTCCCTTAACTCTACTTGACATCTTCTGCAGACTTTTGAACAAGAAGAAAGGAAGACTCATTCTAGATTCACCGACCAGATGCTGCAAGAACCTAAAATGATATTTAAAGACATAGGCATATCTCCCTTCACAGGTGATATAGCTTTGTAAGACTTTAATGGGCTCCACCCATTCATTTCTGAGATTCTGGATTAATAATCCTTTTCTCCAGTCTAGAGAAATACCAGGTAAAAGGTACCTTTGGGCATTAAAGGTGAAAGGAAACTTTTGGAACCACATTTCACCTTCATTTCTGACTCCTGTAGCTTCAGCAATTAGCTCCACAATCAACTTGAATCTCAGTGTATCAAAAATTATCATGTCTTGGTTATAGCTTTTGGAAAACTGATAAGAGACCTCAGTGTTGTATCCATCGATCTTCTTGAAGAAATCTAGCCACCCAGCATTCTGGAAAAGTTCTGCACATCCTGGAAATTTGTCAATCCATTTCAACTCAGTGGGCTCAGCCCTATTAGTTTTGCCACTTTTTCTCATTTGCTTTCAATGACTGAATGTTGTGTACTTTCAGGGTCCTGTCAATGACCTAACAGCTGCTTTTAGCACCAAAATTAGTTAGCTTCAGCACCTAATAAGACTAGGTCTTCATGTAATTTCACATGTTCAGCTCCTCTGTTGCATTGTTTACAGGTAGCAAGTCAATTTGTGAAATTTGGATACCATAAACTTATTCCTGTCTTGCTGTAGACGTTTAAAATCAATCCTTGAGCTATCTGATTTTCAAAAATTAACTGTACAAGTGTCTTTGGGTCTCCAATTTACTTCCAGCTGGCAGGACGAGAAAGCCCTAATTTCTCTGTAATTGTGAGAACCCAAAAATTCCTCTATAACTGCAACTTCCAGTTTTTAGGCAAATGTCCTCGCTCCACTTAGTCTCCAGCTTCGTGATGCATATGTGAAATAACTTCCTTCACATCAAACTTGGCTTATACCTCTTCCTATCATGATACGCCGTGTTCTAGATGATGATTACCACGATCTCTTCCACGATATGAATCACACCTGCTTTCATGATGATTACTGGAGCAACACGTACCAAAAGCCTTAAAACATGCGATTAGTCACTTGGGAATCGAACTCATGTGAGAATTTAATTTAAAAATCGGTGAATTCGGTGAGTGCGATATTCTTGTAGCGCCACTGTGTTAATTTTTCATGATTGCGCTACAAGAATAATTTGCATTCAATTTTGGCACTAATTTAACCATTTTTTCCATTTTAAATTAAAATTAAATGATAAACTATGCTCTTTGAATATATTTGTGACATCCTTAATCAATATAAGTCCTATGGATCCCTTCAAATCCTAAAGAAATAGAAATAATAAAAAAAACTAAAGGCAAAAATCAAAAGTTTCACTTAAAACCAAAAATTTTCCTAAAGGAGGTAGAAAAACAACTTAAGCAAATGAGCAAACTTGAAATAAAAATGACAATCAAAATATAAAATTGAAGAAACAAGTTCATGACTAAACATCTGGCTCCAACTGCGGGATGAAGTCCTCCCTGTGAGGCTTCAAGAACCTGTAGACCAGTTCCTTATGTGTGCTACCTACTTGTCTGCAAAATTTCCAATGGGCTATGGAGTCTTTATTATGCTTCACTCACACCGGGTATGTACAATGAAAAGTGAAAATCTCCTTATAGACTGTAAAAATGCTTGAGGAATTGTCCATTAACTGGACTGGACAACTCCTCACCTTCTAAAGACTGCAGGATAAAAGTATTATTCTCCAAAACTTTAGACACTAGGAAAGGGCCAAACCAGAGGTTATCAAACTTACCATGCTTACCCTTTTGCTCTTTCCTTGCAGCCCACCTTAGAACCATATCACCAATTGAGAAAGTGTTTTCTTTGATGTTCCTGTCAAATCTGCTTTTGATCTTTAATCTGTACAACTGTGCCTTTTCATACACCTTTTCTCTATTCTGCTGTAACTCTATCATTTCATAAATCCTTCTCTGTATATCATTTGGCTCTTCCTGAGAATTCTGAAGAAACTTCATCACTGGGATTCCCAATTGAATAGGAAAAACTGCATCTGTACCATAAACTAGCTGGAAGGGAGAGGTTCCAATTGCTTGTTTAACTGTTATCCTATCTGCCCACAATGCATATTTCAGCATTGAATCCCATGATCTCTTGTTATGCTTGAGCAACTTTTTGATACTCTGAATGATGTTTTTATTAGAGGATTCAGCCAAACCATTACCCTGAGGATAATAAGGAGTTGAATGCTTCAGTAGGATGCCATTCCTTTCACAAAAGGCTTCCATTGCCTTAGACTTGAAAGCCTTTACATTGTCTGTTACTAATTTTTGAGGGCAACCAAATCTACTCAGAATATCGTCTTCAATAAATTCCATGATAACTTTGTCTGTATCATTCCTAGTAGGGATAACTTCCACCCATTTGGTAAAGAAGTCTGTTGCAGTCAGAATCCAATGGTGTTGCCCTGAAGAGGATGGATTTATTTCTCCAATAAAATCTAGACCCCATTGCTGAAAAGGAGCACTTACTGCAATAGGTTTCAGGGGTGATGACATTAAATTTTGTTTGCCAGCAAACTTTTGACAAGGGATACAGGCTCTTACCTGCTGATAAACATCTGCAAACAAGGAGGGCCAATAATATCCAGCTCTTAAAATTATGTATGTTGTTGTCTTCCAGTACTTGTGCCCTCCACAAGCACCCTCATGAGATTCAGAAATCACTCCTTCAATTTCAGGTTTATCTAAACATATCAGTAGAATACCCCCTGGGTCCTTCCAGAATGACTGCTCTTCCACTAAACGATACTTAGTAGTTTTAAGTTTTAAAGATCTAGTAGCCTTCCTATCTAGATGCTCAGGACATTGTAAAAACGACAGAAAATAGACTATGTCTGCATACCATGTAGATGCTGAATAATAATCCATGATCTTCTCTTTTTCCAGTAATGCTTGATCTTCATCCTGAGCTATTTCTTCAGCCATAACATGCAATCCCAGAGCCTGACAATTTGATTCAGCCAGTGGCTTGGCTAAACCTTGTCCCTTGACAAGTTTGGTAGGTCTGATCTCTACATCATATTCCATGATTTTAGCAATCCACCTGCCTCTTTTCCCTTCACTATCAGGCTGTGTTAACACATCTTTTACCATAGCATTAGGTACAAATTAAATAACTTTAGAATGCAGCACATAGATTCTAAAAAAAATTAAATCCTTTACCAGAGCATAGGCCTGCTTTTCTAAAATACTGTATTTCAGTTCAGAATCTCTGAGAGTTTTGCTGAAGAATGCAATAGGCTGCTCCAATCCTTCCTTATTCTTCTGAAGTAAAACAGCTGCAATTGTATCCTCTGATGCAAATGAGAATGTAAGGAATTCTTTTGTAAAATCTGGGCTTACCAATACAAGAGCTTCAGTAAGAGCCACTTTAATTTTCTCAAATGCACTCTTTGCCTTAGTGGTCCACTTAACTTCCTGATCTTTTTTCAGCATGACTGTGATCTGTTTGATAGTCTCAGCAAAGTTTGGTATAAACCAACGTAAAAAGTTGATTTTACCAATGACAGATTGGACATATTTTTTACTCCTTGGAAAACTTATTTTCAATATAGCCTTTACCCTTTCAGGACCAATCCTTATACCATCAGCAGACACTAAATGACCAAGCAATTTACCTTCCTGTACAGCAAAGTGTGATTTATTTGGATTCAAGGACAAGCCAAATTTTCTACACTTCAGGAAAGTCTGCTTCAAATGTTTCAAATGTTCATCATCTGACTTTGAGAAAACAGTAATATCATCCAAGTATATTACTACAAACTTGTCCTTTTCTCCAAAAAAAGCAATATCCATGGCTCTCTGAAAGGTGGCTCCAGCATTCATCACTCCAAAAGGCATCTTATCATACATGAAGGTTCCCCAAGGAGTTGTAAAGGCTGTTTTCTCTTTATCATCAGGATGCATAGCAATCTGATTGTACCCTGAGAAACCATCCACCATAGAGATCCTCTGTGCCCCAACTACTTGCTGCAATACTTGCTCAATTTTAGGCAAAGGATTATTGTCTTTTAGTGAAGATCTATTTAGATTTTTGAAGTCAACACATAACCTGATTTCCCCATTCTTTTTCCTAACAGGTACAATATTAGCAACCCATGAAGAATACTTGAGGGGCACTATGATCTTGGCATCCAAAAACTTCTTTACTTCTTTTTCAATAACAGGAAACAAGGCTGGATTAATCCTCCTTAATTTCTGACGAAAAGGTTTGACATTTGGTTTTAAAGGGACTTTATGTTGTATGATTCATGTGTCATAAGTCCTCAATTCCTGATAAGACCAAGCAAAAACATCCACATGCTCTTTTAATAGTTTAATATATCTATTTCTTTGTTCAGCTGTCAAGGATTTAGAAATTTTGACCATTCTAGGATGTTCTGCTGAACCAATATTGCAGTCCATCACATTCTCTTATGAAGATTGAACAACAGGCTTTGACAGTGTATCATCCTTTGTAAATATTCTTTCCAGAGGTACCAAGCCTTTTGGAATGAAGTTGCTTTTTAACTCAATAATTTTATGTCCTGCTATCTCATCTTCAACAATCTCATCCAACTGTTCATCCCCTTCATCTTCCTCTTGATCAATCAGGGAATTTGAAAACTCATGAGTAAGCTCAAGAAATATCTTAATTTCAATGTCATCTTCGAAAAATTTCCATTGCTTTACATTATCAGGTACACATGGTCTGTACCTCACCTCTATTGGATACCTTAACTGGGTGGTCTTGGGGATTCTGAAGTGTGTGGCAGCCAAATCTAATGAATCTGCAGTCTGATTATGGTCTCTTGGAATATGAGTGATGTTAAATGCTACAAAATAATTTTCAAGCATATCCCATACCTCATTCCGATAGGCTTTCAGCAAACCCTGCTTCACTTGATATTTGTTCTTCACCTGTTGAACAACTAATTCGGAGTCGCCATATGCAAAAATCTGCTGAATGCCCAAATCTTTGGCAGCTTTTAATCCTAACAGCAAAGATTCATATTCAACGGTGTTATTTGTAGTAATAAACTCAAGCTTATACATCAGCTTTACTGTTTCACCTCCGGGAGATATTAGAAGAACTCCAGCTCCAGCACCTTCTTTACAAGAAGATCCATCAAAGTATAATTGCCACAGTTCATCTTCTTCTTCTCTGCTGTGTTTTACTGGCTGTTCTTTTTCCACTTGTAACAAACCAACAGTATTGTCTTCATCACTGAAATGTAACATGCAAGTTCCTAGGTCTTTGTCAACAGCATATAGTGGATGATTGGTGGGGTTCTTGTCATCTGTCACTATATAAGCAAACTAAAGCTCTCTGTACAACCTTCTGTTTTCTCCACCAAACACAGGAATGGTAGCATATGAGAGATCCATTTGTAAGGTCCCTCCAACCTTCTTTGCCCAAGACCTAGAAAGAAGTATGCCAAACTTTGGTGTAATGTCAACTACCACAACATCCATTATCACACTTTTCATGGGCAATTGAGCCAGGCTGACAACCATATCTTTTATTACTCCTAAACACTTCACAGCTCGGGAATCAAAGGCATACAGATCATCGTAGGGTTTGGTAATATTCAACCCCAAAGCCTCCATAACAGCCTTTGGAATCAAATTGTGGGATGCTCCTGAATCTAACAAACAATTGTGTATCATCTGTTCATGGACAGTCATAGTGATATAGAATGGTGGTGAAGCTCCTGCTTCATTCTCAGCCTTCTCAGCCAAGGCTGATCTAATGAAAATCTTAGGATTCTCCTCTTGTAAATTAACTGTGTCAGAAACAGGCTGATTGCTTGTTGGATTAAGCATTTTAAGGACTGATTCTTTATATGAAGGATTTTTTATCAATTCAGTTAAGGGTACAGGAATCTTTAACTTTCCTAATTCATTCTCCAAATTGAAATTCTAGACAGTTTTATTTACCTCTTCAACCTCTGTGTTTTTCTTATTTTTTTCTGAACCTTGCTTCTTCTCTGTTACAGGCTCAGATGGCTGATTAGCAGGGACAATTGCTTTCTTCTTTGGGGGTTGTACCACCTGTTTTGGACCTGATCTCAGATTTTTAGTCTTCTTGAGTTTGTTTTGATGGACAACAGCAATTACAGAAGTCTTTTCCAAACCTAAATCATCCTTGGTTTCAAACATGTCAGCATCATTGTATTCTACATTTAGAAATTCTTCCTCAGTGACAAAACCTTCAGACAATCCCTCTCCAAAATGATTCATATCTTGATCATTCTCTTGAAAGATCAGCTCATCATCAACTTCTTCCTCATCAACCATATTGTTTTGAAGAGGTGGTGGCACTCTTTGGTCCTCATTTTCTCTCCTTTCTCGCTGGATATCATTATTCCTTCGTTCTCTAGGCATGAAGCGGGGAGCAAATTGCCTTCTGAAATCATTCTAATTATTTGGATTTCGTTCACCTTCTGGAGCAGGCTTGCTGGAATTTTTCTCAAGCTCTAATTTGTTCAATTTTGCAGTCAGAGTCTTCACCAACTTATCCATTTCATCAATTTTCCCTTCTGCAGAATGAGAAGCAGAACCTCCTGGGGCTGCTTCCTTTTTTCCTTTTCTGTCATAAAGCTGCTAAGTTGTTTCCTTCTTTAATCTATTAGAAGCCAATATGTTGGATTCTACCTCCAATGCTGCATCCTGCATATTCAGTAAAGAGATAGGTCTTTTCTCTCTCAACAATAAAGAAAACTCGTGATCAAAGGCATTTGCATAGGTAAGTTTAGCTGATGTTTCTGTAGGCTTTATTTCTGCAGGAATTCTACTATACATCTTGTTAAACCTCTTTGAAAAGTCTACAACAGTTTCATCCTTTTTCCTCCTAAGAGCTCCAAATTCAGTTATGTAATATGTATGGTCTGTAGTGTCACCCCATTGTCTCATGAAGAGATCACGAAGTTCTTCAATGATAGTGATGGAATTAGCAGGCAACTCCCTGAACCATTTCCTTACATCTCCATCGAGGCTCTGTACAAACATTCTCATCCATACATCTTTAGCCTCAATGTTTTGGTTATCAGCGTAACTAAGGAAAGCTTCCCAATGTTCTTCAGCTGTGGTTTCCCCCTGTCCATTAAACCTAGGAAGATATTTCTGATAGTCACCCCCCAGGCAGTGAATTTAAAGGTTGAGGCAAGACCAATGGTGCATATCTGGCTGCAACCATCCAATCCATCATGTCTATGGGCTGATTTTGGGATGCCATTTTTGGACTAACTAACTTTAATGATGAAGAAGTTTGACTGGAACCTGGTTGAAAACGTTTTTTACCTAGTTTCAACTGAAAAATAGGTATCTTACCAGGAGAAACAGTTTTGGCTTTCTTGAAGGATTGAGGATTAGTAATAACTTGGAGACTACTATCAGGGATAATAGGCCTTAACCAAGGTGAGTTTTCTTCTTCTTTTCCTAACAAAGTTGAATGTGATAAACCACCCAACTGATCAGGGTCACACAGGGCTGGTAAAGATTGAGACCTTCTAACTTTTCTTGATGTCTTTAATATCTGTTCAGGGTCTGTCACACCCAACTGCAATGGTGAAGTAGGTCTGTTCTTGGTTCCAACTCCTCTAGTAGCCAGTGTGTTAAACTTGGTGAAAAGTAGCCTTAAAGATGTGCTGGTTTAAGTTCACCTCTTAAAACCAATGAAATGATAAGTATCCCAGGGAAAAATCTGTTTTCAACTTCCTTCCCCGGCAACGGTGCCAAACATGTTTGTGCCAGAAATTGTTTCCAGGCCACAAAGAAACAAGCCAACACAATCTCAAAAAATAAAATCAAGTAAAGTAAGTTTTAAGGTTTTTTGATAGGTTTTCTGGTTATAAAGTTTGGGAACAAATAGGGAATACACTCATGAGCAAAATAGGAACTGAATCATAAGCAAAGGAAGACAAAGATGCATAATATATTCACCAGAATCCAACAGAGCATAATATTGAAGTTCATTCATAAAAGATAAGCATTACCAGCATACAAACATAGACCGACAATGAATTTATTAGTTAAGCAACTAAACAAGTTAAACAATGAAGCCAACACACAAACTGAAGGGTGAAAAGGATCATATATTTCATAATTCTGTCAACAAATACATATAAGAGTTATGTACTTAGCTCATCAATAAGTCTAGCAGACCTCCTGAAGTCCTCCCAAAAATTGAACCCCCTTCTTGTCTTTCCTCTCTATTTAAATACTATTTTTTACAAAATCAGTTAGGGTCTAAACCCTAACTTCGCTCAACCAACTCATCGATGGGATAAAGTGAAATTATATTTACAAAATAAAGTGTTTCTTTAAAAACATAACTAATAACTAACTAACTAAAGTATTTCTCAAAAGATCTAACAAGTAACTGACTAACTACCAACTCAAAGGTTTGTGGCAGCTTCAGCTAGTAAGGCTATTCCATCTGAAGCTTGGGCCTTCTTCCTGACTTTCTTCTGTTCAGCTTCCATATCTGCTAACTTTCTTGTAAGCTCTTCATTTTGCTGCTGCAAGCCTCTGACAGTCTGCTTCAATTATGCACATTGTAAAATTGTGCTTCTTTTCCTCTTCAGGGCCTCCTTAGAAGCTCTAGTAAGCTCTTGATAATGATCATTTAGTTCCTGTAAATCCTCCCTGAGTCTTCTATTTGATAGAATCAGAACATCATTAGTATCCTGCATGCAATCCATTTGATTCCTGTATTGTTTGATGGTTTTTTGTAGGTTCTCCATGTCTGAGTCAAAAACCTTCCCTGTTGTGGTATCTTGCATCTCACTGGGAAACCATGGGATATTTAGCCTTCTAAAAACGTTTTCATCCTCCTGTAACAGCCTTGAAGACACACCATGAACAATAGGGTTTTCCTGACTCGTTGCTTCAATGGGTGTAGCTTCATCTATCAAGTGCTGATCTTCAGAATAAGAAACTTCAGTTTCCTTTTTCTATTGCTCTTTTATCATTTCATCTCCTAATTCCATAAACACAGCTGATAGCTTAGTTTGGGTGAGGCTGGAGTCTTCTGCTGACCTTAATGACTTTTTTCCTTTTGAATGATGAGAAACTGGACTTTTTGGAACTGCTTCTTCCTCAATCTTTATTTTTTCATCTGAAGAATCATCATCAAGTACACTTACTTCTTTTGTATTTAATCTAGGGTTTAGCAGCTTTTTCATACTCATCATTAACTTATTTTTAGATTTGGTTTTTGGTCTCCATTCTGAAGCAAGTTCTTTCACCATCTTCAAAGTTTTTCCTTGATGTCTAACTGTGGCTAACTCTATAGCTTTGATTTTGGTCTTCTTTTACTTTGATCTCTTTGTTTTATCCTCTTGACTGTAGCTTTCTATGTATGTGTCAACCCTAGCTTCAGTTTTGACAGTGAATTCATCTTCCTCTAACAGATATCCCTCATCCTCAGATAAGATAGTGATGGGGCTCCTTTGTTGGACCTGAATGTTTTCTTTCTATACAGCAACCTTTTCTGTGGCAACAGTTTTCTCTTCACTGAAAGTTTCTGCTGGTGCTCTGTAATGCTCAGGCTAATCTTCCTTTTTTGTAATCAGCAAACCCTTGCCCTTGCTGTCAGCTGCAAACTTTTGAGGTTCATTGTCATCCTTCAAGGACTCTGGTGCTTCTTCAGATTTAACCTCTTTCTTGTCTTCAGACTTGATCTTCTGACCTAGTTTCCTAACTAGGGTTTTCCCTTTGTCTACACGTTTTTTGGTTTGCTTCTCTTCTTGCTTAATTTGAAAACCAGACCAAAAAAAAAAATAATCCCATGTCTTCCCTTCTCGTTTTAGAGCAGTGCTGATAATGAGTTTGATCAAACCATGATGGAAGATGGATTGTGTAGTATGATCATGATGTCCCTTAACTCTACTTGACATCTTCTGCAGACTTTTGAACAAGAAGAAAGCAAGACTCATTCTGGATTCACCGACCAGATGCTGCAAGAACCTAAAATGATATTTAAAGACATAGGCATATATCCCTTCATAGGTGATATAGCTTTGTAAGACTTTAATGGGCTCCACCCATTCATCTCTGAGATTCTGGATTAATATTCCTTTTCTCCAGTCTGGAGTAATACCAGGTAAAAGGTACCTTTGGGCATTAAAGGTTAAAGGCAACTTTGGGAACCACATTTCACCTTCATTTCTGACTCCTGTAGCTTCAGCAATTAGCTCCACAATCAACTTGAATCTCAGTGTATCAAAAAGTATCATGTCCTAGTTATAGCTTTTGGCAAACTGATAAGAGACCTCAGTGTTGTATCCATCGATCTTCTTGAAGAAATCTAGCCACCCAGTGTTCTGGAAAAGTTCTGCACATCCTGGAAATTTGTCAATCCATTTCAACTCAGTGGGCTCAGCCCTATTAGTTTTGCCACTTTTTCTCATTTTCTTTCAATGACTGAATGCTGTGTACTTTCAGGGTCCTGTCAATGACCTAACAACTGCTTTTAGCACCAAAATTAGTTAGCTTCAGCACCTAATAAGACTAGTTCTTCATGTAATTTCACATGTTCAGCTCCTCTGTTGCATTGTTTACAGGTAGCAAGTCAATTTGTGAAATTTGGATACCATAAACTTATTCCTGTCTTGCTGTAGATGTTTAAAATCAATCCATGAGCTATCTAATTGTCAAAAATTAACTGTACAAGTGTCTTCAGGTCTCCAATTTACTTCCAGCTGGCAGGACGAGAAAGCCCTAATTTCTCTGTAATTGTGAGAACCCAAAAATTCCTCTATAACTACAACTTCCGGTTTTTAGGCAAATGTCCTCGCTCCACTTAGTCTCCAGCTTCATGATGCATATGTGAAATAACTTCCTTCATATCAAACTCGGATTATACCTCTTCCTGTCATGATACGCTGTGTTCTAGCTGATGATTACCACGATCTCTTCCACGATATGAATCACAATTGCTTTCATGATGATTACTGGAGCAACACGTACCAAAATACTTAAAACATGCGATTAGTCACTTGGGAATCGAACTCATGTGAGAATTCAATTTAAAAATCAGTGATTTCGGTGAGCGTGATATTCTTGTAGTGCCACTGTGTTAATTTTTCATGATTGCGCTACAAGAATAATTTGCATTCAATTTTGGCATTACTTTAACCATTTTTTCCATTTTAAATTAAAATTAAATGATAAACTATGCTCTTTGAATATATTTGTGACATCCTTAATCAATATAAGTCCTATGGATCCCTTCAAATCCTAAAGAAATAGAAATAATAAAAAAACTAAAGGCAAAAATCAAAAGTTTCACTTAAAACCAATTTTTTTTCTAAAGGAGGTAGAAAAACAACTTAAGCAAATGAGCAAACTTGAAATAAAAATGACAATCAAAATATAAAATTGAAGAAACAAGTTCATGACTAAACAAGTCCAATTGGCATCACATGCTTTTCCCCGCATTATGGGCTTGCCGAACATCAACTAAGACCGCCACCGGTTTCACCCCTTTTGACTTAGTTCACGGTGTCGAATCTATCCTCCCCATCGAGTGTCAGATCTTCGCTCTACACATCGCTATTGAACTTCTCCCCAACAACTCCCCACTTGAACAAAGCCTACTGTTATTAGAACACGCTAATGAGGACCATCGCGCAACCCTCCAAACCATTGAAGTTGCCAAGAACCGTTCCAAAGCTGGTTACGACAAACATGTCCACCCACGAGCTTTCTGTGAAGGAGATCTAGTCCTCGTCTACTACCAAGCCCACGACAAGACCAGAAAAGGGAAGTTCGAATCCATGTGGCAAGGCCCTTACATATTGCATACCTGCCTTGTCATGGGGCATATATTTTAACTGACTCAGAAGGCCACCCCTTGCGCAACCCCCGTAATGGGTTGTATCTTAAATGCTTTTTTCCTTAATAATCCCGCGGACCCGTTGG
Organism: Larix kaempferi; assembly: GCA_027924585.1. Taxonomy (NCBI): domain Eukaryota; kingdom Viridiplantae; phylum Streptophyta; class Pinopsida; order Pinales; family Pinaceae; genus Larix; species Larix kaempferi. The sequence goes on from BSBM01000461.1 coordinate 11,109,418, forward strand.
TCCGTATTGTACAGTTTGCTTTCTTTTTGTTTTTCACTTTTTTACTGCAACCTTACATTCATCATTTTTGCATGATCACAGATGGACCATCTTCCACCTCATTACATTGGCTTCACCGATGGAGCAAGCCGCTGGTCTCCAAACCTGGCATCTGCAGCATGGGTCTTATGATTCCCCTTCACATGAGTTGGTTCACCTTGACGGAATGTGCATAGGCGCTGCTACCAATAACCAGGCTGAGTATGATGCTGTGACCGGTCTCCTGACTGATGCCCTTCATATGGGTATACATCACCTTCATGTGTTCCTTGACTCCCAGCTGCTTGTCTCCCAGCTCAACAATTGCTACCAGGTGCGTGATCCTTGCCTCTTTCGAAAGTTCCTGCGCACAAAACAGCTAAGCCGACAGTTTGAATCCATAACATTCACCCATGTCCCAAGAGCTTAGAATAGCATCGCAGATCACATGGCTAACACCATCCTTGACTGGCATATCAATCACACTATGTAAAATCATCCATCATGCATAATCATCACATTAAAAATATAAAAATACCAAAAAGAATGCATCTACAACAAGGGGCATCCACGTGCCTATCATAACAAACCCTTTGCATCCATGTGCAATAACATAACACGAAACTATATAGGGGCATCCACATGCCTATCGTAACACATTATTTTGCATCCACGTGCAATAAACACATACAAAACAATACAGGCACATCCACGTGCGTACACAAAAACATCACCGCAAAAAATGCATCCATGTGCATATATATATAAATATATCATCGTCATATACATGTCATGAGTGTCCCCGCACTTAGCTATACAAAAAATACACATCAAGGAGCCCCAACAACATCCCTGTCATAATATACATGCCGTCTATACAAAAAATCTTGAATGCCCATATGCATTGGGGGGGAGTCCCCAGCACTCCCTAATGAGAGTCATATCCCCCATCTGAATCCTCCTCACCAGCCTCCTCTGCTGCAGATTTCTCCTCTCTGCGCTCCTCCTTCAGCTCCTCTGGATCCTCCTCCTCTCCCTGTCGATCATGTCCCCTAATCACCTCGGCCATAACTTCCACCTGAATCAAGATAGACCACCAGTCCCGTGGAGCCTCGTGACAGGCCTCGACTACATCCCGATCCAGCTCTCCACCCCTCGTCAAAGACCCCAACCAGTAACCGGTCGAAGGTAACTCGCAGGGCCTCGAGAGTCACCTTAGCATCTCATCGACGTACCTCCCCCTGATCGAGTAAGGCTGGCATGGCTACATGCCCCCGCTGCTCCCTATGCCCTTGTGGTGGTAGCGGTCCCACATTTGCATCAAACCCAATCACAAACTAGTCAGAATCATCATATATATCTATATCTCTAACATCAAAACATCTAATATAAAAACAATCAAAAAACAAGATACATACCATCTGGGCCCCAAGCCTGCCCTGGGGGTCGTGGTGCCTCTGGATCTCGCTGGTAGTCCATACCAGTGTATGGATAGTCATCAAAGGTCAATGGCAGCTGCAACCACTGCAAGTAGAGCTCCTGCGTGAAGTATCGCCCCACCTCTCCCCCCGCCCCGTTGGAATATCATCTCACCCCACCGCACCATCCGTGGCTCCCTCAAACCCCCAGCATGGATCGGCACTCTCGGTCGCAGTGTCGGCACCCACTCCATAAAGAAAGAACACAGGAATGACCTATAGCAAAACCCCTTTCCAGATTCCTTCACCGAGGTCAGCTACTGCTGAACATAGGTGAGGAACATCTGGCCCCAAGCATAGTAAGTCCCCTGTAAAACCCTCTCAACCAGCTGCATCTGTCCCCCAGACACTCGGTTGGTCCCTTGCGAGCCTAACACTCAGACCATGCATGCTGCAATTGCCCGAACTGATGGCTCCTCTAAGTCACAAATGAATAGTGCATTCTTATGCACTATTGTAGTCGGAAGGAAGTACCAGTCCAACATCTCCTCCATGTCCACATCCGCGGACACCCGTGGCTGAGTATCTACCACCCTACCCAAACATGGTCGTCCTGTCAGAAAGTACACGTCTTCCAGGGTGAGCTCTAGTCTCTCCTATTAGGTTATACGAGCATACATAATTACTTACGAGAGAGATAAACAAAATAACAAGCATAAATAATAGACACACAATTTCCTAGAAACCCCGTACAGGGAAAAAACCAGCACCTAATGAAGATCTTCATTACCCTTGACCTAACTAGCCAAGCCGGGCCAAGTGAGCTCACTCGCTCACCTCCAGGCCACTTTACAATGGAGCCTCCTCAAGCCTTATAAAGGCTTCCTTACATGCAATACCATGGGGCAATACCATGGGCTACAAGAAACCATGTGCCCAAAAACATGTGCTAGACCTAACCAACTTTGACTCAATCCCGAGTCAAGGTTAACCCTAAGAATCCCCCCTTTAAACTTGACTTGGAGTAATCACCAACCCCCCTCAAAGTTTTTAACTGAGGAATCTCACATACACCCCCCCTATCACCTAGGTCTTTCCTCGACTTTACCGGTAAGTTACCAGGGGTATGCATGCCTTACTAGGTCTTACAGCCATATGCCCTTTTACATGCAAACTATTTTTTTTTTTTCATGTAATCTTCATGGTGACTACACCATCACCATCGATGCTCGCTTTCTTATTTGTTTCTGTCATGCTCCTTTTCATTGCTCTTATTTACCATGATTCATAAATCCATGAGCCATCACATATAAGAAATCATTAATGTGAAGATTTTCCATCCAATCAAGGTTATCGGGCCACCCGATTTCTTCAAGCTTTTCAAGGAGTCTAGCGACATTGTAGACTGCGTCTTCCCCTCTAGTTTGACTAGGAGCAACCAAGACTCAACTCCCTCGAATGTGACACAAGTAGTCATTTTTCTCATCGAGTAAACCAAGGCCTGCAATCTCATGAATACCTTGATGACATAATTCTTCACCAACTTTTCTTACGTTCCCACTTTCTTTCCTTTGTTCATAAAAAAGAGACTTACAATAATAGGTGGCTAGGGCACGAATCGCAGCCTTACCCATTCCGCATACTCTCTTTCATCTCCATCAATATCATGGCACGGATTTCATAAACACAATAGGGTATCCCCTTACGACCTCATTCAGTAGCCGCAACACTGCCAAGACTTAACCCTGGGACCATTTCTGGCCATAAAATGTTTCCCTCTACTACACATATCCCAGTCACGCACAATATCAATAAACCAAGCTCTACTCTAGGGCTCCACGCTAAGATCCTTGACTTCCATCTAATTATTGGAGCAACTCCACCACGGAGTCTCAACCAGGAAGCTTTTCTTCTTCCACGGCTGGCTCACCACTGCCAGCATCTCTTAGCTCTAGACGGACTTCCCGGTGGGACTCTCCATAGCTTCTCTCGGGCTCCTCCCTCTCCACGTGTGGCTTCAGGCTTGCTTCTTTACCTTCACACATAAAAAAAAAACACCAGCGGTGGGTTCTTCCACTGGAACGACTCGGCTCCTCTCTGCTAGCGGCTCTCCGGGCAGGTGGCTTCCACATAGCATCCACGACATCCTCTCTTCCCGCACATGCAACTCTCCTCAAGTCGACTTCATTGGTGGCAGCTCTCTTTGTTAAATTGATGGCACTACTCCACATCTTTTGCAACGACTCCAATGGATTTCCGGCTTCAAAGGGGCATTTTTCTTGACGGATGTATCTTTCCACAGGAAAATCAATGGCTCCTTCATCTTCATCTTGTGTAGTAGTGGCATCTTTCTCCTTCACAACGACTCTCCAGCATCACGGGTTGGCTTCTCCTCACAAACCCAACTAGGGTTACTTCTTTTATGTGTCCAGAAAAAAAAAAAAAAAAACCCTTGCGGCTACAGCCTTACGCAAGAACTTGCTTCCTTGTCTCCCTTGGCTCATGGATCTCCTTACGAGGCCTCACGATCTGCAAGATTTCTTCCTCCTCACAGATATGTTTCTTTTCTACATCATCATGCCAGCATATTGGATCCTCTTTCATGTGCTTCAACACAAGATGGATCGCTACATTTCTCAGGGAACAAATCATGGCTCCTCCACAACCACAAATTATCCATGGCTTGCACTTCCATGCTGTCAACGACTCCTTCAACATGATTGTCTGCAATATTCCACATTGTACAATGGGGCGACCTCAATCGTAGAGGTAAAATACCTCATGACACATGCACACAGTGCTTTGACGGCTACAATAATAGGCATCAATGGTCTCAAGCAATGGCTTCTCCTCGGCAGCGATTATTGGGTAGTGGTCTCCTCGGGTCCACAAGAGGAAACAATTTCTTCCATTGTTGATCTCTTCCCTCTATATCTGCACACCTACACTCAGAGCATTCTCAACACGCACAACTAGGCTCTGATACCAGTTGTTAGGTTATACAAGCATACATAATTACTTGCGAGAGAGATAAACAAAATAACAAGCATAAATAATAGACACACAATTTCCTAGAAACCCCGTACGGAGAAAAAACCAGCACCCAATGAAGATCTTCATTACCCTTGACCTAACCGGCCAAGCCGGGCCAAGTGAGCTCACCCGCTCACCTCCAGGCCACTTTACAATGGAGCCTCCTCAAGCCTTATAAAGGCTTCCTTACATGCAATACCATGGGCTACAAGAAACCATGTGCTCAAAAACACGTGCTAGACCTAACCAACTTTGACTCAATCCCGAGTCAAGGTTAACCCTAACATCTCCCCCTACACCATGAAGCATAGACTATTGGGCTCCCAAAAACTCACTAACTTGTTCAGCAGTAGTACTGCTAAATGCATCATCAGTACCTCTAGGAACTTCAACAGTCTGCACAGCCCCAAAGTCCCCCGAACATGTTGGTCACCCTATATATAGTCCATTAGGTCATCCAGTATATCCTGCTCTCTCCAAAGTACCCTCGGCATCTTGTCAATCAAACAACGAAAACTCATCAGCATATCATCTAATAAACCATCATCCCTCCCCCGGTATGACTCCACAATCCTGATCCAGATCGCGACTGTGGGGCCCCATGCCGCGATCTCAAATCGCGGCTATCGGGACTATAGCCGCTGTCGCAAATTGCGCCTATGGAGCCCACAGCTGTGATCGTAGATAATGGTTGTCCCAGCCATAGCTGCAATCCCAAATCGCAGCTATCCCAGCCCCAACCGTGGGCGTGGATCGTGACTACCTAGGCCATAGCCACGATCCCAGATCGCAGCTGCAGAGGCCACAGTCTCGATCACAGATCGTGGCCATTGCCTTGCAACCCGCAATCCACACCCATGTGGACCGTACAACCCCCCCTTGAGGACCCACTACCCACCCAAATCCGGAAAAAATTAAAGGTCTGAGTTTAGTGGAATACCTTCAACTCGCGGAAATGAAATCGATTGGTCCAATCGCCCAGAAATCTCAAATCCGCTCTGGCCCACCACACTCTCTGTCAAAGTCAAATGCACAAATGACACTTGGCATTATGGGTCCACTTACTATTTATAGGCAGTGGACTTTTCTTGATTTGGCCATTATGGATTCATACGGAGTCTATTTTCCAAACCATTTCCACCACTAGAATCAACACGACGAGACCTTCAGAATGGTCGACTCGGTTTCTATTTTTCTTTGAACCCATTTTTTGGAATTTTTTCCATGCACGTTGCCATCTCAATTTGCACGCCAGATTGACCATTGTCAGTTTTCCGAGCTCGTGATGATGCTTGAGATCATTTCTCACTCTCACCCCCATATTTTTCAGGCATTTTTTACCAACCCCTCGTCATCTTGATTTGCGTGCCACCTCGGCCGTTATCTGTTTTTGACACTTTTTATATCGCTGGATTCAGTTTTCCAATCCCATGATGATGCTTGAGATCATTTCTCACTCTCACTAGGAACAATTTCAACATTATGTCCCAACACCTTGCTGCCTTGGTTTGTGCGCCACATCGGCCGCCATCGAATTGTTACACATTTTTACGTGAGACACTCACTCCATTCATACTGCAATTATTTCGTTATTTTTCCAACATTCATCATCCCGCAAGGAGGCCCACTAGTGTCCCCCCCCACCCTCATTCTTGGTTCTCATCGATGTCTCTTGATTGAACACTTTTTCCTTGCTTGGCCATTCCTTTTGTTCGGTATAATTTTATCCCTTTTCCGGGCCGGACAAGTCCTTTACGAAAAAGGCACATAGGGAGTTTCTGTTAAGCTCTTTTCTAACTCCTAAGAGAATTAAAAGATCGTCGAGCAATCTTTCTTCCTTTCATGCTCATTAAAGTACCTGAAAGGGCGTCTATCTAGTATAAGTTTAACCCTTTTTTGGACCTGGTAGACTAATTACGAAAAAGGAATACTCTAGTCACACCGGCTAGAAGAGTTCTTCATTACATCCTTTTATGCTTTTTCGGGCCTCGGAGACTAACACACGAAAAAGAACCCACCCTGGAGTCTTCTTTTTGCTTTCAGACTCTCTAAAATTGAAAGCAACCACGAGCATACACCGTCCTGGGCTCGTACAAATCCACACGATGATACCATTCCATTATTTCAGAGTCTTCTTATCGCTTTCAGACTCCTTAAAATTGAAAGCAGTCACGAGCATGAACTGTCTTGGGCTTGTATAAATCCACATGACAGTACCATTTTGAGCACACTTCTTCCAGCTCCTTCAACCATAAAGAAGTCCCCCCCCCGTGCCTCTCGGCATTATGATCGATCATGTCACGAACCCAAAATTTGTAAAATTTAAAAACTTTTCTAAGTGTCTAAAATACCACTAAAATCTATGCGAAAATACAAAATGTGGGTTTACTTTCTTTAAATACTACTTTACAAAATAATTAAAACTTTGCGACACTTAACACTGTTTACAAATGTCGTTATGCTAATCAAGGAAAAGATATACGTTTTATTTTCAACTAAATAAATTCTGAACTTGATATGTCAACCATTTCTTAAATCTTGCGGGAAACACAAAAACTTCATTATGTCTTAATATACATCTTTAGAAAGCATGTATATATTTTATCGCACCAATAGAACAACCTAAATGGTAACAACATAATCATAATCATAAGCGAAGCATTATATCCACAACCAAACTTGTATAGGAGTCATATACATCAAAGTAATCATAAACATTTTTAAGGACAGAAACAAGTACTCATACATAAGTCACATTGAGAAACACCATAGGAATCATAGGAGACAAAATATAACGTGGTTCACCCGTACACGGGCTAGTCCACAAAGGTGTGTGTGCATCTTTTATTATTCCAAACCCAAGTGTTTACAAGTTGCAACTTAAATGTTGCTATACTTCCATCCTTGAAATTTCTCATCAAAGGGAAGCCTTTTACATAAGAGTCGTTACTAGCTGTACCCATAGTTACAAAGTTTTGAATAACAAAAGAGTCTTTGGATGCTAGACCAAAGTTTACATCTACAATCATTGATGTGCTCATCAATTCCCCAAGGTTTTGCTATCCATCTACATAGAAATCTTCCCATCCATAAGAGGAAGTAATCATGCACCCCCCAGCTTAAATCTTTACATTTTGATTGAGAGTCATTTCACCTTGATAATTCAATAGGGAAAAAGGCTAACAAAATCATTTGACTAAATCCTTTGTGTTTTATTATAAAATCCAACATACCTTACCTACTTAAAAACATAACCTAAAGTACACTTACTAAGTGTAGACACTTCTTTAAAGTGATAGACTTGGATCACATTCTTTAATATAAATCATTTAAATTATAACCCAATGTAATATATTTAAACTCATTCACTTAGTAATAGAGATAAAGGTTAAAGTTCTTTTAACCTTGAATGTAAAAGTCTTTTGTAATTTCTTATAACTTAATTACATGCATTATGGTGATATCTCTATATTTATACCTTACCTCATTCAATAGTTAAAATAAAGACAAATCCTTTTTATCCTTGTGTTAAATTTTTTTATTTTTTTTATTTTTATTTTATTTCTAAAAGGCACAAGACTATGTATTACAATACTTAACCAAAACATGTTTCTTTTCCATAATAATTGATTATACTCTCACTTAATAAAACGAAGAAAGAGATTCTCTCAAAGTTATACATTGTTTTAAAACTTTCTTCTTTCTAAGAATCCTCAAAGTCATGTAGTCCATATCTCCTTACGTCCCTCACATCCAAAATACTGTATTTTAAGAGATGATTCTAAGGATAACCCTTCTAAAGTTTACACAAGAGGCGAGGGTTATTACTCTAGTATTTTCAAACTATCAAAAAGCTCAACAAGATGACTTGGAACTTAACGCACAACTCTCCTAAAGATGGAAGCGTTATACGAATAGCACTAATCTTGGGAAAGATCTACAAGCTCTATATTTAATTTTCTGGCAAGGTATTAAATTTCTGAACCTATAATTTCTAATAATAGAACGGAAAGCGAAATTCATGCTTTCCCTGTAAGGACAAGGCTCAATATCATGGATTACTGGATTTGCAACAGTTCCAAGTTTAAATGTATTATTAGCGATATCATAAATGAATTAACCAGTCGGAACGGTTATGGACAAAGTCAACATGACTTTTTCTTTCATAGGGTTACTAGCGCTTGGATTATAGGGCATAGGTCCAATGATTACCAATTATTAGGCGACCAGGCAGAACTTCTATATGTAACATCGTAGGCCCGAGTAGATATGTGAGTCCAACCTTGTCCCGAGTATGGCATTTACGCAATGACTACTGGTTCTACTTATGCATGGCCCAGTATGTATAGAAAATATATTATAATAAAAACAACTACACTATAGAGCCAACCTTCACGCTTTCTCTGGTATTAATTACAGCATCAACTAAGTGACATCGATTTACTCTGAACAATATCAGCTGCGAAGGTAGTTTTTTTTAAAGAGACAGACAATGATGGATAATAAGCTACAGAAGGTATTTATGACCTGAGGGTCGGGTATCGATTTTAGCAGGGTCAAAATACATCAGACGAGTTCTAAATTAATTTAAAATCTGCTGATAATGATTGCAGTAGCTTACCTCTCTTCAACATCGAATTCGTATTACCATTTGTCCTCCCAGAACCTAATCTGTCAGATGGAAACCGACTCCCTACGTCGAATTACCCCTACCTCCATGCAAGAATCGTTGCAGAGGGTAACAACCACTCGCTTGCTCCTTTGTGATGCACCCGGGTTGATCACAAATCGTATTCACCAAAAGCATAGCAGACAGAGCCCTCCCCGCAAAAATAAGATCTTGCAACGGCAAAGAATAACGATAGGCTGCCTCCCTGCAAAAATAAGATCCTGCAACGGCAAAGAATACCGATAGGCTTCCTCCATTCTTATGTGAAGCGATATCCTCCCCAAAGTGGTAAATCGATCCAAGGTTTCTCAATACTTGGTTTAATAAACAATTACAGCCCGCGAACCACTACCTTCCTTTCGTCTTTCACTTTGCCAAGTGGTGGTTTTGAAGTATCAACTCTTCACAAAAGCACACAAGTGTCACTACCCTGGCGTAACCGTCCAACATAAAGATTTCTTTAGTGGTTGAGTGGGGTATTTTCCTTCCACGAGTGCTCCTCACGTTGGAGACAAATCTCCTTAGTTTAAGGGAGGAGTGGAAGCACTTAAAGAGCCGTTCTTTAACAAAAACAATTTAAGTGATGTGCCCTAACAATATACACATAAAATTTATGTGTCACACAATTGAATAGGCTCAAGTATATATAAATACGTCTTTTCTTCCTCATCTCCCGAGCTTCTTTTATATTTAAATAACAATATATATAAAAGTAATGGATTGTACCTTGGCTTAACTCGTCAAAAATGATAGAATAAAGTGATAACCAACTTTTATCAAATAATAACGTTAGCCTTGTATTATTATTTAGTATCTTTATAGTTCCACCCAACATTATGAATTGTCTTTATAAAAGAATTAATATATGTATATAACATATAAACATTCTCCATAGGATATATATATATTAAACCATCATTTGTATTTTGAGTATAACATAATTATATGTCACTTTGATATTTCTAATATATCCTAATACATAGATCTTATGTAAATTCATAAAATAGGGTAACAATCTATTAATGGACTTAAATATATTTGGAAGATAGATTATAACAATCTATTTCTATGGATTTAAAAGTGATAGATTTTTGAATAATGATCCAATCCTTTCTACTTAAATGGATCTCCTATACATATCTATATGATAGGTTATTTGAGCAATAAACTATTTGTAGCCATCACATAATTTTAGCACATATATACAAATACGTATCCTTTGTATACAAACTTCTTGAAGTAGCATGATTTTATCACATATGAATATCTATTTAATAGTTTTTCCTATATATATATATATATATAACACTTATATATATAGAATAGCTTTTCATGACTATTTATACATGTATATTTATACTATAAATTGAATAGTCATATATAATCCCCATAGTGGTATTTACACACACACACACACACACACACACACACACACACATATATATATATTATATAAATATATAATTTCTATCTAGACGTGTATTTATTTTTGACTTTTTACTTAGGTGGATTCATAAGAATTTAAAGGAAAACATTACTAGTTTCTAATCCTCTACTGTCTGCGACTTAGAATAGAACTCTCATGGATTTCCTAGCCACTCTGCCTTCCTCTTTGGAGGATTGAGTTACTTATTGATTAGTCGTATTACCATCCTTAAACGTGCCTTAAACCTTCTAGGCTTAAACTAAGACTTAGAAACATAACACTAGTTCGAGGTCCACTGATGGGGCCTTGGCCTTGAGCTCCTCACCAAGGCCATTTACAAAATTCATAATTATATTTTATAAGAATATTAATAATAGGGGTCGAATATGAGGGATGTTACAGATCATCTTGGCAACACCCCTAATAAGGTCGCCTTTGTTCAGAGTATTCTGCAGTCTTCTGTCATCTTACACCAACTTGAGTATCACTCACCCCAGTCACCATCCCTGATCCATTAAAGCTATGATCCCTTTCCCACCAGTCAGTTTCATATGCTTCCCGATCATCCCCACCATCATACTCTGAACAAAGGGAGTTTGAGTCCACCCACTCTATTTTCCCAGTTATTCCACCCATCCCTAGTATGTCAGTCCTACCATCAGTACTCTCACACTTCGGTTCTCCACCTCATGCTCCTATCAAGGAAACATCATTTCCTTGCTAGTTGCAGGTCTCCCTCTATCGACGACAACCCATCTATTCCAGAGGATAGACCTAGAGGTCCCTGCGCCTTTGACTCATCACCATCTGTGGTGCGTGCCTATGGACCATTTTGAGAGGAGTCATCAGTGCCTCTCCGAATGGTTGTTTCTCACATGCTCGACTTCAACACCTTGATCGCATCGCTGAGAATCGTGCAGGGTATATATCCCTTCAGTTATTTGTCGAAGACCTCAAACTTCCCCCGACTCTAGCACATTGGTGAGTCACCTTGGAACACCCAGTTATATGTTCCCATGGATATCCGGGTTGGGTTGGCGATTGTATTCGGAAGCCATCCACTTATATGCTTCCTTGAGTACCCAGTTTAGCTTCAGTTCCGTGTACCATTAAGGGTATGACCCCCCGTCATTATGATCTTCCATTTCATCAGTTCCTCTGGTACCATACTCAGCACCATTATTGATATTCCAGTGTATCAGTTCTTCAGCTTAGACATGGTCATCCCAGCAGTATGTCCCAGATTTGTGTCCCCTTTTGGACCCTTATGATGTACACAGTGGTTCTCCATGTATCTTTCAGGTCCCCATTTTTGGGCCTCCTTGTTATTTTTATATATCTTGATATGAGCATGGGAATGCCCGCCTTGTCCATATATTGAGATTATTCCTCATTCATTATTGAGGTCATGTATTTTTAGTTTTTGCAGTTTGTTCGGGATCGTTGTTCCAGGCTCTAGTTTGTTTCTTCTCCTCTCCAAATCCCAGGAAAACCATAAAAGACATATGATGTCTATCGACCATACGATGAGCTCCTGCCCTCACACATCAGGGGGCAATCTGTTAACACCCAAAAAGTGCTCACCATCTCATCTCCCTCATTACATGACTCATTTGTCTATATTTCCTACCATATTTTCCTCCAAAACCTTAAAAAACCATTAAAAATCCTCCAAAAGGCCCAAACCCCCCTTTTCCCCCAAAAATAATTTAAATTTCCTTCAAAAATAGCAAAAACCCTCTAAAAGGGCCTTAAATTCCCAAAAATCAAATAAAAGGGAATAAAAAATATTAAAAGAGGAAAAAGTGGGAAACCAGGAAGCAAAAACCTTATACAATTGACCTAAACCATGTGGTGCCAAAAACCATGGGTCAACACTCCACCACTAAAACCCTATAAATAGGTGATGCAGGCTCCCCATTTCATATCCACAATCTTCCCTATCCTCACTCTGCCAAAATCACTCTCGAAACCCTAGCTTATCATTTGAGCTAGCTTTTCCCATTTGAGTGCCCCTTTTGGCCCATATCCGAAACACCTTGGAGAAGGTGAAGGAACCCATTGGAGCACGGAAGCAGCCCTCCTGGACTACTACAAGAGCTCCACCAACCTCAACACTTGAGGTAAATTTAATACAAAAGAAAATCTTTATCATATTGTCATGTCTTTTTATTTCTGTTAATGCTCATGCTAGGTTAAATTTCATATTGTTTCATTTATTTAATTTACTATTTATTGAACTGCTACTAAGGAGGCCCTTCTCCATAGTAGGTGCTCATTTGCACAAGCTGGGGTGAAAACCCTAGCTACATAAAGGGGGGGGGGTGTTAGGATATTTTAATACTCCATCCTTGTCCTACTTGCATTGTTTACCATTTGCTAGCACTTAGTGATGTTATTTTACCCCTAGTGGTGTGCATATGTCATCCATGACCCATTAGCCACCTAATGTGCCCTACATGCATGATTTTATGACACTCAGAGGCAGTTCCCTATATTTTAGGAGCCCACTCAGTGATTCGGTTCAGTCTAACTGAGTTACAAATGAGTTGGTGACTCTAATTGGGAGTTTGAGATCCGATCACCACTGATTGCGTCCTCATGCCCACTTTTATGATTGATTCAGATGTCAAACTCATGGGTGAGCCCTCCTTGGTCAGTTAACTGACTGTATCATCAGTTCACTGATATTTGGTTGAGTTTGACAGAGTTTGTGAGCTTCAGAGCACTGATAGAGGTGACAATTACTATGCTAGACACATTGAGACTCGAATTCTCCTAGGTGATTCGAATTCTCTCCATTGTAACATAATTGTTCATTATGTTGATTATTGAATCATGTGACATTATTCTGTTCCTATCTGATTTCTCACGCATAATTAATTGTCTGCTCCCTTTTACTACAGTTTTCACTCTAATTCATGATTCTTTTTTGCTCATTCTTTCTTTGTGAGGTATACTTAGCTCTTAGTTCTATTGGGATTTAGAATTTCACACCTATGGCACTGATATTGAGCTAGGTCAAGGTTTCAAATTTTTGACACCACTCTGCCAATTGTTCATAGTACCCAATCAATAATATGAATTTAAGTAAAAGCCTAAAATTTATTCTCAAGATGTCATGGCAATACAATAGTAGGACTATGATATTTTCTCCTGAAGGTGAAAAAAAATCAGACTTGGTAGAGGAGAGAATAATAGAGGACCATATGAAAACCTGCACTCTGATACCACTGTTAGAATGCCCAGGTTGGAAAACAAGTTGAGATTGAACAAATATCATCAAAGAGAATAGGATTAAGTGTGAAAGCTCAGTTTCATTCAACTACAATACAATGAAAAAATATGATGCTTGGTTTCATATTCCCAAGGAGTCTATTGGACTTCCAAGATGACTCTTCATGTTCACTCAATAAAAAATAATTCAAGAGAAGTAAACATAAAGGGAGGCCTTGCAATGCTCGCAATAAGTCAGTTCAATAGTGAGAAAGTCATACATTTTTAAATCTAAGACAAAGGTCTCAACAAATGTAAGGGAAGGAAAGAAATTAATAATAAATGATGGGCACTTAGAGAAAATAATCTTTGGAAGGTGGTTTCCTTATCATCATTCTTCCTTTATACATTAGAGGGTTAATGGGTGCACTCAAAACAATAGGCCTCAAAACCTCAAAAGGATACTCATAGTATGCAAGCATGATGACATTTTTTCTAAGAAATGGTGTATAGGGTCAAAAGCTACCAAATTTCTCTCTTCCTTACTAAAGCATGGAAGTTTTGTTCCCTAGACATATAGTATTTGACAATATTGTGACTGGTTGAATTGATAGTTTTGGTAACAGTTCTAATTTTTGTTTTTGCAAGTACCATTTTAGAAGGTAGGGAAAAAGGTTTAGAAACTTGTGTTTCAAAATAGTGAACCCTTATATCCCTTAAAATGATATAAAATCTTCTGGGGACTCTTTATAACGAATTTTCCTAGGGGATAATGTGATAGTTGGTAGTGTTCTCAACCTAACTTTGAATTCTAGAGAATATTGGGGTGAGGAATATAGGCTAGACCCTTTGGTAGATTATTTTATCATATTTTTCAAGACACAAAAGTAGTAGATATATATCCTATTAAGGCCATTCCTACATTAAGGAACTCTAAAAGATGAAAGAATGTATCTTGAAAAGATATGACTATTTTGTTGTTGCTGAAAAGTATATGGAGGAAACTAGTAAGCTTAAGTCTTAAGTAGGATATGTATGAATGTTTGATCATATGGAAATTTTGATTGAAATAGGAGAGAAGGAACAAAATTTTTGAATTCCTTTTAATTTCATAGAATTGGTTCAAAAAAATTGGAAAAAGTACGAGTCATCCACCAGATTTCTCTGTTGTGCTTTAGTTTTCAAACAACTTGATACAAGTGAAACAATTGGTAGCTATCTGGGTTAGGGAGAAAAATATAAAAATTAAAAAAGTTTTGAAATAAGTTGAGGACACAATCATTTTGAGTAGGATTCATACAGGGTCTTTTCTAAAGATCAAATTTTGAAAATTGAAAGAGTTATAAAGAAAATAAAGAACCTTTAGAATTAAAAAAGGTCAAATGGAGGATCAAAAGTAGAGTAGCATGTATAATAGAGGGAGACAATAATACCAAGTTATTCCATAGTTATGCATCAAAAGAGTGTTAATACAATATAGGAAATTGAGTTTCCTCATGGATATAGGGAGACATCTTTGAAAGATTATGACTTAGATGGTAAGCAACACGATGCCTCAAATATTGTAAAAATAATGAAGGTTGTCACTTTCCTCATTTTCTTTTTATGAAAGTATGAATGCAAATATTAAACCAAGGATTACGATGAATGGATTAGTCTATTTTCCAATATTTTAAGAGGCCAAAATTCTAAGCCTTGATGGTCGACAAATCAAATTTTAGTTGAGTTTCTATGATTTTTTAGAGGAACTCGTTAGATTGGTCACATAATAAATAATTTATGGAAGCAAATTGGGGAACAAAAATTTGATGAAGACGCAATTATATTCGTCTTCCATGATGATGATCGCCAGGGAAGTGGGGAAAGTGAGGGAGTGTTTCCCAGGTGCCTTGATGTGGGTCATACACAGTAATCACCCATTCTATGAGAAAGCAACCAATGTAATAAATCAGATATTGCTGCATCTCCATCAAACATATACATTGCTAAGAAACTCCAATATTTTTTCTATCTTGATAGAAATCAGGATTCTTCATCGTGGCCTTCCAGCTTCTGCAAACTGCTGCGAGGTTGTTGTGGGATGTGTAAGGCAGTCTTAGTAGACATTCTCGACCTAATTCCTTTGGAAGGGACGAAAAAGGTCCATAATCAAACTCCATGACCCAGTGACCTAATACAAACTGAGTATGATAATGATTCTATTGGAGGGTGTTGATGTATATGTAACTTCGGAATGTATTTCTTATATATATTTATTGTACTCCGATAGAGATGTGTTATACCTCTATACGAAAGTGTCGTCATTTGTATTGACAAGTGTCGCAAGTGTGTTAACTTGCCGATGGGTTATTAGACCACCATGTGTGGGGTCAGCCCTGATTATTGTAACTAGGGGTTATTAGACTTAAGTAGACAAGCCGGCCCCATAAGTATTTTAGGCAGGTCAGACAAGTATAAATAGAGATCGGGATATCTCTATTTAGATCATCTCATTACTCACTCATCCTTCACTCGGAAAGTGGCGTACATGTGAGGAGGAGGATAAACACATAGAAGAAGTCTATCTCTTGTACTTGGGTTGTATTTTGGTTGTACTATTGCTCTATCTATCTCTGAGGAAATTGTGGGGTTTTTCACCTTAGGGTTTTCCCCACAGAAACTCTGTGTGTCTATTGTCTCTTATGCTTTTGCTTCTTGTGATGATTGACATGCTTGATATGCTTGATATGCATTGATATACTGTACATGTTATTCTCTCAGTAAAGATCCTATAGCATATTGAATTAATGCTTAAAATCTAACATGGTATCAAAGCTAACCTGAGAAGAAGACATTGTGCAGTTACGAAAACCAAAGTTTCTTATTTATTGGGTTTCTATCCACAGATTTTGGAAAATAAGTATAGTATATTGACTCTACTCATCAAGGAGAATCTATCTCTCCAATCAGGATTCAATTCTGATCTGTTTCAATTTTGGCCCTAAAATTTAGGGTTTCCACAAAAATAGGAATTTCTGAAATTTGAAGACATAGCTGGAAGCTCCTTGGAAAAATAAAAGTTTAGAGCTTTGGATCAAGATTTTTGGCTGGGTAGATCTCCGAGAAACTCAAACCCTAATTCAAGGTTCTCCTTAGTGAATGCGGGAAGACTAAAAGACATTTCTAAAGGGTGAAACTTTGCAGATCTGAATTTTTGAATATACCAGGCTGATCAGTTCATCGAGGCGCATCTTTCTATCTTTTCAGAAAGTTGAAATTCAAAGTTTGAAATTTTAGGGTTTCTCCAACAGACCCTAATCCAGCACCAGATCCAGTTTTTCAGCAAATCAAGTGGTAAGACCTAAATCTTTTCTATTTCCATTTGAAGTAATCTTTAAGATGTCTCACCACACCAAGATTGAAGGCGCTGATAACTTTCGAGCATGGAAGTATAGGATTGGGTTAATCCTTGAAGAGAATGAGTTGGATACTTATATAAGTGAAGAGGTCCCTGTCCCAGAGGGAGAAGAGGCTAAGGCTCTTCACAAGAGGAACTTGGTTAAGGAAAAGAGGATCATTGATGATTCTATCAAAGATCATCTCATCCCCCATGTGTCATCCCTAAAGACACCAAAAGAGATGTTTGATTCCTTGACCAAACTATTTGAAGGCAAGAACATAAATCGGAAGATGACCTTGAGGAATCAATTGAAGAATATCAAGATACAGGATGCAGAGACTATGCAGTCATATTTCTCAAGGGTCTCTCAGATAAAAGAACAACTTGAAGCTGTGGGCGAAGATATAGAAAATGGAGAAGTGGTGATGACCACTCTTAATGGCCTTCCTAGGTCATGGGATTCCTTCATCCAAGGGATTTGTGCTAGGAAGAAACTTATCTCTTTTAGTAGACTGTGGGAAGAATGCTCACAGGAAGAAGCTTGAATTGTAGCTAGAGAAGAGAAGATGGGGAGTGAAGAACAAGCACTCACAGCTCACTCTAAAAGACATGGTGACAAGAAATCTCACCATCATGGCAGGAAAGAAAAACATCACCATCAGAATCATAGAGGTAGTCCCAAACATCGAAGGAACATGTCCTATGTCCGTTGCTTTACATGTGATGAAAAGGGACACTATGCCAGAGATTGTCCTAGAAATAAGAAAGAGGATCCTCACAAAAAGAAGAACCTCAAAAGAAGACATCATGCTCATGCTGCAGAGGATGATGAACCTCCCAGGAAGAGGGCTAGAGAAGATAGTGAAGATTCTTCAAGTGATGAAGAATATGTTTTGATTTCTGCACTCACTGGAACCATTACTCATGGAAGTAATGATTGGCTAATAGATAGTGGGGCTTCCAAACATATGACAGGATTCAAAGAATCCTTTGTGGATCTATCTAAACATTATTCACCCCACAAGGTGAAACTTGGGGATGACTATCAGTATCCCATAAAAGGGAGTGGTGAAGCCTCCTATAAACTAGACTCAGGAACGTCTATGAAGATGAAAGATGTACTCTATGTTCCAGGTCTCAAGAAGAATCTACTCTCAATATCTGCTTTGGATGCAAAAGACATGAGGGTTGCATTTATAGATGGCCAAGTCCTAATGTGGCCAAAGGGTAAGACTATAGATGATGCAGTTGTGATTGGAGAGCAAGAGGGAGGATTATACAAATTGAAGGGACATCCAGAACAAGCCATGGTCCATGAATCAGTAGATCCAAGTGAAATTTGGAACAGAAGGCTTGCACACATGCATTACAGAGCACTACCAATTGCAAGCAAAGAAGTAAAAGGTATTCTTGAAATCCAGACAAAGCATGAAGGCATTTGCAAAGGTTGTGCAAAAGGAAAGAATACAAAGAAGACATTTCCAAGCAGTGAAAGCAAGGTAAAAAGAATCTTGGAGATTATCCACTCTGATGTATGCAGTCCTATGTCATCCAGTTCTCTGAGTGGGTATGTATACTATGTCTCTTTTATTGATGATTTCTCTAGAAAGACTTGGGTCTACTTCTTGAAGAACAAAGATGAAGTGTTTAACAATTTCAATGAATTCAAAGCCTTGATAGAAAAACAAACTGACATGAAGATCAAGATCTTCAGATCTGACAATGGCGGAGAATTTACTTTAGGAGACTTCAAGAAGTTATGCAGTGATTCAGGGATTAAGAGGGAGTTGACTACTCCTTACAATCCACAGCAGAATGGGGTTGCCGAGAGGAAGAATAGAACAATCATGGAAGCAGCAAGGGAAATTCTTCATGACCAAGACTTACCTATGCACTTATGGGCTGAAGCAGCAAGGACAGCTGTATATGTGCAAAACAGAACACCCCATAAGATACTTGACAACAAAACACCAGAAGAAGTGTTTATTGGTAAGAAACCAGAAGTGAGCCATCTCATAATATTTGGTTGTCCAGTATACACTCACATCCCAAAAGAGAAAAGATCAAAGTTGGATCCTTCAGGAAAGAAGGGTATATTCATGGGTTACAGTGAAAGCTCAAAAGCTTACAGAATCTACTTCCCTGGATTCAAGAAGATCGACAACAGCAGGGATGTAACATTTGATGAAAGTTCAGCTTACCTCAATTCAAGAAAGACACCTATTGAAGACAATGAAGAACCCAGAATATCCATAACACAAGACACCACAATGAATGAAGCAGTTCCAGAAGAAGATCGAGAAATGGAAGATCCACAAGAACCTGTGGATCCACCTCGTGAGAAGAATCCTCACAAGGGGAAACCAACATGGGCTAGAGAGCTCATCCAAGATGTAGAAAGATTTGGCATTCCGGAAGAAGAACACAGAGAAAGAAAAAGGACAAGGTCACATACTGGTTATGTTGCTTTGCTCTATGACATTATGGATAAAGAACCTTCCAGTTATGAAGAAGCTGCAGAAAAGAAAGAATGGAAGGATGCTATGATCAAAGAATACCAGTCAATTATGAAGAATGATGTTTGGGATGTTGTTCCAAGACTAGATGGGAAGTCTATGGTGACTTCCAAATGGATCTATAAGATCAAGCTTGCTGAAGATGGTAGCATCGAGAAATACAAATCTAGGTTTGTAGCTCGTGGCTTCTCCCAGAAAGAAGGGATTGATTATGAAGAGACCTTTGCTCCTGTGGCCAGGTACACTTCCATTAGATCAATACTTGCTCTAGCTGTAGTGATGAAATGGAAGATACACCAGATGGATGTCAAGACTGCTTTCTTGAATGTTGTAGTTGAAGAAGAAGTGTATGTGGAGCAGCCACTCGGGTTCGAGACACATGATAGAGGAACTCATGTGTGTAAACTAAAGAAAGCCCTGTACGATTTGAAACAGGCACCCAAAACCTGGTATGGTAGGATAGATGGCTTCCTATCTAGTTTGGGCTTTACCAAGAGTAAAGCGGATTCCAACCTTTACTACAAGGTTGAGGAAGGAAATCTTGTGATTCTACTATTATATGTGGATGACCTATTTGTAACAGGTGAGGATAGGTTTATTGCCGATACGAAGAGGAAGCTTGTTGCCGAGTTCGAGATGAAGGACTTGTGTATGATGCACCACTTTCTTGGTATGGAGGTGTGGCAGAGTCCATATGGAATCTTCATTCGAAAAGGGAAGTATGTAGTAGATATCCTGAAAAGGTTCGGGATGATGGACTGCAAGGCCATGGCCACACCTATGGCATCGAACTTGAAGCTTATGTGTGATGCTTCATCTGAGCCAGTTGATGCTACGATGTATTGTCAGATGATTGGGTCCTTGATGTACCTGACGAATACGAGGCCAGAAATTTGCTTTGCAGTGAACACCTTGAGTCAGTATCTGACAGATCCGAGACATGTTCACCTGATAACTACAAAGCATGTTCTGGGGTACTTGAAGGGCACAGTGGATTATGGGCTCAAGTATGAGGTGAATCAAAAGTTTAACCTGGAGGGTTATGTTGATTCGGATTGGGCAGGCAGTGCCATTGGTAGGAAGAGCACTTCGGGGTGCTGCTTCAGTATGGGATCATGTGTGATCTCTTGGTTTAGCAGGAAGCATTGCTGTGTGGCACAGAGTACAGCTGAATCAGAGTATGTTGCAGCTTGTCCAACTAGTTGTGAGGCAGTATGGATTTGGAAGCTACTGTTTGACTTGTTTGATCTCCAGTTGAGTGCTACTTGTATATATTGCGACAACCAGAGTTGTGTGAAGTTGTCAGAGAACCTAGTGTTCCATGACAAGTTGAAGCACATTGAGATTAAGTTCCACTATGTCAGGGATATGGTGCAGAGAGGAGCGATGAAGCTTTTGTATGTTGCGACAGACGAGCAGATAGCCGATGTGTTGACCAAGTTGCTTGCCGGAGTGAAGTTTGAATACTTCAGAGGGAGACTTGGTGTACTTTAGATCGAGATGCCTTTCAGAGGGAAGTGATGAGTCCGGAGACACAGATGCACACTGGGCCATTCTTACATGGTGGTAGGTTGGTCCTCCCATGGTAAGATGTAAGGGCCGAGCAATTCTTACATGGTGGTAGGTTGGTCCTCCCATGGTAAGATGTAAGGGCTGAGCCATTCTCACATAGTGGTAGGTTGGTCCTCCTATGGTGAGATGTAAGGGCTGGGCCATTCTCACATGGTGGTAGGTTGGTCCTCCCATGGTGAGTTGTAAGTGCTGATGGGATTTTTCGACATGGTGGTAGGTTCGTCCTCCCATGGTCATTGATGTAATTATCGAGCCATTCCGACATGATAGTAGGTTGGTCCTCTCATGGTCATGATGTAAGTACTGTTCCATTCCGACATGGTGGTAGGTTGGTCCTCCCATGGTCGTTGATGTAAGTGATGTGAGCCTTTCCCAGATGGTAGTAGGTTGGTCCTCCCATGTTGGTGAGTGTAAGTGCTGTGTGTGTGCATCTGGATTTTGCTCTGTGGACTATGTGGTGATCTGAAGACATTGATGTGACAGTTTGGTACATAGGTTTTGCAGAGGCATATGATCAGTCCTGAGATGCTCTTGCAGGTTTTGTAGTGGCAGTGTAATCAGTCCTGAAAGATCTTGCAAATTTTGCAGAGGCAGTGTAATCAGTCCTGAGGTGTACCTACTTGTTGGCTAGCTCACAGAGATGATGATGATCAGGATGATCATGTCATGATATACATCATGTAGATGTATGGTGAGTATCAGGTTGATACTCTGTGGTTGTGGACAGGTTGTGTAGTGGCATGTAAAAGATCCTGGGAGATTCGATAGTTTGAGTTGTGTGCTCGTAAAATGCCTTGGATGCTCTTACGAGGTTTTGCAGACACACGTGATGAGTCCTGAGGATTCCATAGTATGACCAGTGATGATGAACACCTACAGGTGGTGGGCCTACATCCAGTATGAAAAAGGACTGGCTCTGTAGAACTTCCTATGACGAGTAGATTTAGAGATTGGATGAGATAGCTGCAGCTGTGACGATGATGATGATTCGATGACGATGCATCGATGAGGATGATCCAGAGAAGAAGACTTGTGCCAGATGATCTGTGTCGAGAAATACCTTCCTAGTTAAGAGGGAGTGTTGATGTATTTGTAACTTCGGAATGTATTTCTTATATATATTTATTGTACTCCTATAGAGATGTGTTATACCTCTATACGGAAGCGTCATCATTTGTATTGACAAGTGTCGCAAGTGTGTTAACTTGTTGATAGGTTATTAGACCACCATGTGTGGGGTCGGCCCTGATTATTGTAACTAGGGGTTATTAGGCTTAAGTAGACAAGTCGGCCCCATAAGTATTTTAGGCAGGTCGGACAAGTATAAATAGAGATCAGGATATCTCTATTTAGATCATCTCATTACTCACTCATCCTTCACTCGAAAAGTGGCGTACATGTGAGGAGGAGGATCAACACATAGAAGAAGTCTATCTCTTGTACTTGGGTTGTATTTTGGTTGTACTATTGCTCTATCTATCTCTGAGGAAGTTGTGGGGTTTTTCACCTTAGGTTTTTCCCCATGGAAACTCTGTGTGTCTATTGTCTCTTATGCTTTTGCTTCTTGTGATGATTGACATGCTTGATATGATTGATATGCATTGATATACTGTACATGTTATTCTCTCAGTAAAGATCCTATAGCATATTGAATTAATGCTTAAAATCTAATAGAGGGGAGTACGAAGGTTAGTACGAATATGCGACTTGCAATTTAATGTGGTAGGCTTGGGATTTAAATACTAAAGGTCTCCCATGAAATGCGAATTTTCCCAGTCTGGTCAAGCAGCATTGAAGAGAGGAGTTAAGAATGGCTAGCAAAGTCCAAGATAAGATATTCTATGGTTTCAAAATAACACATATTGGAAACAATAAATATTAAGAAATATTATTGAAAAGTACAAATAAATAAAATTATTATTATAGTAAGGTTAGGTTTTATCTTATCTTGTCGGTTTAGTTGCACTTAAGTGTTAGGTTTATGGGATTTTTTTATTAGCCATCCAATAAATTATAGGATTGAGGGTCTCTTGGGTATCTAAAATTGAAATTTTTTAAGGTAATATGTTCCAAGTGTGATAAAGAAATGAATTGATTAGTTATTCAAACTTAAATTATATTTAACTAGGGTTGATGATGAATGAAAATCTTAGTGAATGATTAAACATGGATGGTCATGGTTAATTATGTTTGACTTTGGTTGATTGTGGCATATGATGGATGACTATACTTCATCATGGTTGATTGTTGGTGACCATGCTTAACAATGTTTATCTATGCATTACTATGGAAGAATATCGATGACCATGGATAACCATGGTTGACCATATTTGACTATGTTTTAACAATGTTAGATTATGGTTCAATATGTATGACCATGGTTTTATATGGTTGACCATGTAGACTATATCATATCATGGTTAAGTTTTCTCGAGTCAAACAAGAAATATAAATGAGGAACACACAATGGTTTCTTGCGGAGTTGGATAATGCATGCATCCTCCTTAGGGGAGAGTCCTAGGATGCCTACATGGTATGTGCATGGTCCACCAAGTTGTACATGGCATTTGAGAATGTGGTGATCTCATTGGGTAGATTGTTTCGGACCTTATATACATTTGTTCCTTGCAATTTAGTTTGAAAACATCCTTTCTTTCTAGTTGATGTAGGATTGAGAGTATAGAAAAATAGGCCTTGATGTTCTCTAAATAGTTGGAGAGTTGTTCTTGTTGAAGCATGTGTGGATATGTGGAAAAATGACATGACTGATGAGATAAATACCCTCCATCAATCTTAGTTTAAAATGGGGACCATACCAAATGTTGCTTGTAAGGACGTTAACTCTCACTATGGAGATGATGTAGTGAATAAGTTGGGGTGTTGTGAATGTGGAGTATACCTAAGTAACCAATGTCCAAAAAATGAGAATGAGAATGATCTCTAGAATTAAACAATGGGAGTTGTGTAGGTGATATTTTTTTTGCATTTGTAGTGGGAAGAAGACTGATTTCTACAACATAATTTGTTTGATGTAATATCTTAGTTGTATATAGAGAAAAATCAATGAGGGATAACATATTTCAGTAGTAGTTCCTAGGTCGAATTCAGGCCAATGGGGGTTTGTTGTTGCCAGTGGGCCTTAATGACTATGTTCTCCCATTTGAAACCGTAACCAAGCGAAATAATGATTTCCTTGAGAACATCATATGATGGGAGAGACCATATCCCAAACAAATAAGAATTTGTAATACATCTATGTGATAAACAAGGGTAAAAGTGATGACTTATCACCTTATATCAAAGATAGACAAATTGCTTTTATATTAGTATAGTTTCCCTAGGAGGAGTGGGTGAATGTTGAAAGTGTTGTTTGAAATAACTACTTGTGCGAAATATGTGAGATTCTCTATACATTTCACTAGGGAAAACCTTCCTGGAAATGCATGGGAACTAGTGCATTGGAGTTGTAAATATGGCTCTGGGTGAATGTGGATGATGTTGGACTGTGATGCATTGTACTAATCCATATGTGATAGCTAAGTCTTGTATTCATCTCTTAATTATATGGTTTTGGAGCCATGCATGACGGTTGAACCATGAAAATAGGAAAGAAGACAAATAAAGTATGGAAATGCCCCTAGAGGCATGTGGTTTATATAAGCTATTGAAGTAGAACCATGACACTATTGATGCCGAGGACCTAGTTGTTTGTACTAAAATCAATGAAATATTTATGGGTGGCTAGTGTGTTTCGTGAACCTGCAACCGAGGTATTGAAGAAGGTGTCCTTTCTTGTAGATTAATTTATTTTGGAAGAAGTACAAGAAGGGAAAACATATAATAATTATATGTATTCACTAGAGTTTGGAAAGTGGTGTAGGTTTTCAAAATAAGTGTTTCGGATGACAGTTGTATTGGAGAGGACTAGGGAGGTAAAGGGAAGACACTTATTGATCTTGAGTTGTTGTAACTAGTCCCATGGTTGACTAGTGGGCTTGGAAGCTATGAGTTTATAAGTGTTATTGTATTTGATGAGGGTGTAGGTGTTGTTGTTGGTAGGGTATTCCAATGATGAGGTCTAAGGAATTTGGGTTGAAATCATTGTATTCTACTCTATCATTGAAGGGACTAATTGAAAAGGTGATGGAATTAAACTCGTACTTAAGTAACTAGTGTCCATTCTATTTTACCCATCCCAAATGATAAAGAGAAGGGAGAGGTGTGATAGGGATATTGAGATGTTGAACAAGGATTTTTTAAACTGAATTATTTTAAGCTCTTTTATGAAGGACCAGTATGGCTATTTGATCCTTAATTTGGAAATTGTGTGTGAAGAGAGAGAAGGGATAGGTGATAATGTGGTTTTTAGTGAGACGAATGAGGGATGGATCAAATGTTACATGGTTGGTCAATGAGACCACTTCTGGAGATGTAAGAGATGAAGTTTCAGGTTGGGGTTCTTCAAATTTTTGGTATGAGTGGTCACTTTTGGAGATGGAAGAGATGAAGTTTCGGGTTGGGATTCTTCCATTTTTTGTATGAGTGGTCACTAAACATGGATTGTGAATTTTAGGTTGATTTGGGACCTTGCAATATATGATAGATATACTATGAGTAAGATGAAGGGGAGAACACCGATTTTTAGTGGGGTCCTTGGGGAAATGAAATAATGATTTATAGGGCAAGTTAAAGAGGGTCCATGACTTGTAGGAGCACTATGAGTTTGAGGGTTGGAACGATATTATAGCTTCATGGTGAAGGATTAGGGTGATGCTCAACTTTACATTTGTCAATGAAGGCCCATTGGAAATATTTTTCTTTGGTACTTCTTTCAAACATAGAAACTTCATCTTGAATAAAATCCAATAAATTAAATATTAATTAAATTTAATAATGAGTACCTTTTTAGGATATAGAATTTGTAGTAGAATGTAAAGGTTGGTGAATATTTCAATAAACTATTACATGGTTTATCATAGTGCTTGTCTGATTTGAAACTAATAAGCCAATATATTTATGAGGTAATCTTAATTATCTCACAAAAGGCATCCCAAGTTCTAATGTTCTTAGATTAAATGGATAAGTCGGCATTGTCATTATGTTCAATATATAGTTGGCCTACTCCAATACAAGTATTTTAGAATTAAACATGAAATATCAACCTTCCTCAAAGATTATAAAATCAACAAATATATGAATCAATTCAAATTCATTAATGTAACCATGAATAATCCTAACTACCAACAAAGATTGAATAGTATAAAACGATAGGGGATTAACCTTGTTGACCAATATAATATGACTTCCATTCATAAAGGGGGGTTTTTAAATTGCAAAAATACGGTCAATATATTGTAGGTATTGGTTGGGGGGGAGTAGGGTATGGGGGGTATAAAAAGGGGTATCTAGTAAAAATAGGGAATATCTCGTAAAAATAGGGTTTTTTAAATTGGAAGTATGTATTGGAAGGGTGACTTAACAAAAGTATTTTTTTAGGTATTTATCAACATCTAGTGAATTTAATGGTATTCTTTAATATCCCATGAACGAAGGTGCTATGGAATAGTTTCACTTAGTGAAGACCCCATGTATAAAAATTAGAATCAAAGTTTGTTTTTTTTTTTGGGGGGGGGGGTGTGGAAGGGGGTGATATTAGAAATTTATATTAATGAACTACAAGAATACAATACATATCTCAGTGCAACTACAACAACTTTCAAAACCATGGAATGAGCTCCTCTACACATGAACCATTCATGCTCCAAGCTCCTCAAATATTCAACTTCAAAGAGATGTACAAAGAAGAAGTCACATAAATAGGGATGAATTCAACAGAAAAGGGAAATATAACTTAGTGATAGAGAGTCACTGAGGGGTAACTAGGTCATACATGCTCTGGAGAATAGGTAAATTTATCCCGCATAACCTTAAACAAAGTGTGGTATCTCCTTTTGGTTCACCACTTCATCCTTCTATGTGCTTTTCACGGGGGGTTTAGTTAGTGAACTTGTTACATAGCAGGTGATTTTAAGGGATATTAAATATATCCTTAATTTCACTAAATATTGAAAAATTCCTCCCAAATTTGTGTTGTTGAACCCACTCTCCCAATACACCTTTCCAATTAGAAAACCACTATTTTCACTAGATACTGTAGGTATCCATTTTTATTGTAATGTCCCCATTCAAATAAATCTCAAGAAGGGGAAATTCCACCAATCTACTTGTTTCATAGGTTGGGGTGGAAACACTAAATTTGGAATAAGGAGACTAATAAACCCCAAATGGACTTTAGCTTGACATAAATATATTATAAGGTTCTAAATAAATATTTATCATGACGAAATAAGACAGCACTTGGTCATGGAGACACATCAATGGTGTGGGACCCACACAAAGCTAGATTTCCCATGCCACATGGCATTCCATTCTCACCCATTCGAATCCAAGGTGGATTCCACTATACTTGGGGAAGTTGGAAGGGAATAATACTTGGCATGACTGAATGAGTTCGAAATGTAGAGGAAGAGTAACTCCCATGGAAGAGGAAGAGGCAATTTGGAGGTAGTGGGACACTTGGGCTAAATTCCCTAGATTATATGACACCAATGATGAATATGCCTATGAAACTTATGAAAAAATCAGACCTGATGGATGACATCTGACATACATGACATGTCATGGTGAAAAATAGCCTCCAAGAGGGAGCACAAGGGAGCCAGGGCATCCAAAGAGATACCTACTCGAATTGAGTGCAGGAGGAGGCTAGATTTGGAGGGACAAGTGGCATACTTGGGAATCTATTCCCAAATTGAGTTGGCATGAAGATCATGGCTGGAATTCGAGTTAGGGAAGCCTTAGGAAGTTTATAAAAGTCAGGAACAAAGAAGAATACCAGATTTTGATCATTTGATATTTTTCATTTGGAGAGGAGAGCGAGTAGAGTGCTATTCTACTTTCCTTAGCACCAATTTTGAGGGTGAAAGATTCCCATCCTAATTGAAAATTGGAGAGGCCATTCAGACATTTCATTTGGAGCTACAATGGAGTCTTTAGTTATATGTTGAAGCTACAGGGAAGCTTGTGGTTCATTCATATACAACTTGTTCTTGCATCTCTTTCACATTTTGTTGCATATTTGGGCCCCTAGAAGAATTGCGCCTTTGGTGAGATAATGATATCTTTGGTGAGAGTACACGAATATCCATTTATTTGTATTCTGATATATATACTCTGTATTTACTGCTCAGAAGACTCTCAAGTCGAAATACCAAGTGAAACTATGTAAAAATACCAAACAATGCATAAATGATGCCATTTTCCCTATATCTTGTTGTTGGAGCCTTAAGAGCCATTATTTCGAATTGTCTCATTTATTTTCTGAGATTTGTTGATTTATGAAGTGTGATTAATGTTCTTAAAAAGTTTCAATAGCATTTCACAAGTCCTTGGCACCTAAATTTCGAATTTCATAACATATGGTGAAAATTACTAGCTTTCCCCTCTATGTGAAGACTTGCATATAAACATATGATTTAAGGGAGTTGAAGAAGGCCATAAGAACTTCTTGATGATACATTGGGTAGATAATTAAGTCCATTTATCAGTACCATACCTCTGTTCTGAAATTAGGAATGGCTTAACAACATTTGGAGAGCCATCTTTGACCACTACCCTTGGGGGATTGAAGCTCGATTTGACTAGTACATTTCCCTACTTTGTTCAGATTGTAAATGAATGTTGAAGAAGTGTTTTAATGGTTTTTAAGCATCCATAATCCTCTCTTATATGTCTGAATACCTTCCAAACTCATTCAGACCCCATTCGGAAGCATTTGGATCCATTCAGAAGCAGTTGGGTTAATACTAGTCTAAGGGTCGAATTGGTTAAAATTTGCATTTTTTCCTAGTTTGTGCAAATTCTTAAAAAGGGACAATACATTTATCAACCCATTTTTAATACCCCTTCATATTTCTCCACTTAGTATAATGACATAAGTATAATTTCATGCCCTATCACCCTCTTTAGAAGAACACATAAACTCCAAATAAGGCCAAGAACCATACTTTCAAAAACTTAGAAAA
Organism: Larix kaempferi; assembly: GCA_027924585.1. Classification (NCBI taxonomy): domain Eukaryota; kingdom Viridiplantae; phylum Streptophyta; class Pinopsida; order Pinales; family Pinaceae; genus Larix; species Larix kaempferi. The sequence goes on from BSBM01000461.1 coordinate 11,138,749, forward strand.
ACAACATAAGAAAACCATTCTTTCAAAAAATTCTTAGTAAGAAATGTATCCCTTTCATGATAAGAATTAAGCAATAGACAAAAAAAAGTAATTGGCTACCAATCTCTATGCAAACTATTGTTGTGAAATTGATTCACTTGTAAATAGTTAACATAATGATGTCATATTGTTCTACATCTCACTAAAATCTATGTAAATTTGCACCCATATAAATTAATACCTGAAGAAATATAAAATCAAGTACATCCTTATGGTACCATGAAATTGTTCATTGTTATAATAAACAATTGAATTTCATATGTCAATAATGGAAATCACAATACACACAACAATAATACAATACACATCACACATTCCAAAACACCAACAAAATTTTAGCATCAAGAATGGTTGTCTACTCAATTGATCTGATATGATATACTACGTATTAGAAAATAACATATTCAGTCGCATTTAATCATGGTAAATACTCGTAACTCAAGAATATCTCTCACCTCTCTTATGAATGGTTAAATGCATAGTTCTAACTAAAGGAATAAATCAAGAACATGAATTGTCCAGGATTAACAACAATAAAATAATATTAATAGAATGTAAGTACTCCATAAATTTGTTACTTGGAAGTCCGCTCATAAAATGAAATAAGGTGACCATGAATGGGGGCGAGGGGGGATCAATAAAGAATACACGATGCTGAACATATACAATGCTATAAATAAATTTTAAAACTTTTCCTTGACAAGTTCGACCTAGATTAATTCACTCCTAATTTCATATATTGGTTTGTTACACGTGTCAATGATGGTATGGAAACTTGAAATCCAGTCCCCATGTGCATGCGTTACCAAGACCATATAAGGACCCATTTATATGACCAAAATTTTAACTATAAAAATAAAGTTATTTCATGGAAGAGGACACAAAAAATGTAAAGCATTTTATAATGGCAATTAATGTAAATTTTTTAATATATCTTGCATATCTCAACGTTGCACTAAACAATGCATAATATCATAAAAATAAAATAAAAAACGTAATACAAAGAAGTCGATAATGCACGATATAGTAGAACCTCATATCCTTAGGCATCATAACTGAATTTTTTTATATTTATGGACATAAACATTGAATATTGATAAGGGAATAAGGATATCGATTTTATGGCTAGAAATAAGAAAATTAAACACAAACTAAAATACACATATTATTTAATATATATATATACATATACATATACATATACATATGTATGTATATATGTATGTATGTATATACACATATATGTATATTTGAATATATTTATATACATACATACATACATATATACATACATACACATCTATATATATACATATATATATCTATGTGTGTGTGTGTATATATATATATTTACTAGGGGAACTAGCAACTGGAGTTGGGATTGAACTCACGTGACACGAGGTCTAGGGATCCAATCTCGCTACCACTATACCCCTAGGTGCATCCACAGGGCCCGAACCATGGTGCACAATAAATTTTGGGGGATTCGAACATGTGAGCTTCCATTTACAACAAATTACAACTTCTCATATTTACCACTTGAGATACCCCCCATGGGACTATAATTATAATTATATTTTTTGCACGGGATTAGTCCGCAGGAAGTGTGGAAGCCGACAGCTACGAAAGGGATAATCCACAGAAGAAAGGGTCATCTGAGGAGAACGCAGAAGTAGATAGTTAGTTAGATAAGGGTCATGCGGACCATTTTGTAACCACTTAGTTTTGTATAATAATAAGTATGATTGTAAGCCTAAGGGCATCTAGCAATCAGATGATGAATAGAGTGATCAACTTGTGAGTTTTGATCTATTTTGTATCCGCGATATGATGTATTGACTCTTTCTGCGAAGGTCATTCCGCAGGTTTTAATGAATGCATGAGGATGTTTGATTATGGTTCCATCTCTGTCTTTACTTATTTTGAATGATGAATGCGAATGTCTGATGAGATGTGTAATGCTTTGTGGGTTTAGTAATTGTTGTTTATGCTAATGGGTAATCGGATCATGTTAATGTGAATGTCTATTATGTGTTAATTCTATGATTAATGAATATGCAAATGATGAAATGTTAGTATAGTGCAGAAGATATAATCTCTTGTTTATGCAGTTGCAAAGTGTGCTTGATGCATGTCCTCAACTCCAATGCGGAAACTTGGTTCCTGCAGCCACCTTGTGCATCTCGAGTGAGACTTCGCTCACTCTGCGAGTGTTGTTGGAAAGGGTAACACCTTTAAGGGCCACTACGTAAGGGAGTCTTGTTGATGGTTTGTTGATGACAATGCACAGTGAACCCCTATCGACAATTGATGTGTCAAAAAATGGTTCTGTTGCCGGGACCTTGAAGAAGAAAAGAAGAGGATATGCTCTGGCACCCGACGAAACTGGAGATTGTTGGGCCCAAGTTGGGACAAAGTTTTGGTAACACTTTTTGATAAGCAGGACAAGCTGAGCTAAGCGCAGCTCAGAAAAAGATGTAATGTTGTCTAAGTGTTGAGGGTGTTGCGAAGTTGTGCGCAGCATCCAAGTTTTGGCCATGTTGCGAAGTTGGGCGCAACATCCAAATTCTGGAAGTACCACGAAGACCAGCGCTGCGAGGAAGCAGTGTTGCGAAGCAGTCAGGCCACGTGAAGCCAGCAAAGCGGAGTGCTGGATGAGGATCAGGTGTAGGTACCGGATGGACCAGTAGTGGTCTAATTTTGGAAAGATGCTCCAGGAGTGCCGAGTGACGGGCACGAGCAAATCAAGAAGGCGGCCAATGCACGATTTTGTTAAGGAAAGGACAGCTCAGGGAAAGCAATGGCTTGGCATGCCTAGTGGGCGAGACCGTTAGAGATGAACGGTTCAGTAAAAGTGACCTGTTGGCACATGTGCGACAAGAAGGCTGATAGCGATAGAATGAAGACGTGGAGAACCACCACGATGAAGCAAACACTAGCAGATGCAAGGAAGCCGGTTTAGGGAAACTGACACAGTTTTGTAAACCCTAAGGGTTGTTGGGTTTAGGTCTTCGGCATTGTAAAGACATGACCTTCGGGCATGGTCTATTTAAGAAGACAATTTTGTATGGGATGGGGTTACTTTTTGTTGTTACATTTTTGGGTATTGGATGTTGCATTGTAAAATCTCTTTTGGGTTGAGAAGATTGTTACTACAGCTGTGTGCGCAGAGACCTATCTGAGAGGAAGGAGAGTCTGCAGCTGAGTGAGCAGACTAAGAACGGTTGTCCCCATCCCTTTTTAAAGATATATATTACAAACCGTTCTTGTGTGCGTAGCTTCCCATCCGGGGGAGTGAACCACGTTAAATATTGTGTAGTGCGATTGTGTTTTATGTATGAATGATTATTTGTGTTTTCTGTAAATGAATGTCTAGATGTTTCCTTCCATGCTGTTATGAGAGAACTGTTGTATGCATTTGCCATCAGAGGAGGTATGGAGATGATATGTTAAGTTCTACATGAATAGATGAATGGTGAACATTTAGCTTATGTTTGAGAACAGTGAATCAGTTAGTTGGTTAAGTGTTAAGAGATCACTTAAGTACTTCTTTATGCGCAATAGAACAAATGCATAACAATTAGATGGTATCAGTAGAATATGCTCAAATCATAACCATACCAAGTGGATGAATGAATAGTAGATGGATAATCAATTGAGTAGTTGAATGAGTGGATGAGTGATACTCAATTCAGAACCTCAAGCATTTTCAAGGTAGTTGAGTATAGGGTTGCACTAAATAGTTCGCAGTTTTAGTAGAAGCTCCGTAGTAGAATAACTTAGTGGTGCGGACCGTAGCATTTCCCATCGCTGCATAGTCTCACCTTGTAGCACATACCCCCTATTGTGCTGCGTAGTACTTCCGTTTAAGCAACTTATCACTTACTGTGGAAACATGATTCTGTAGTACCCCATAGATACACCTCGGGTGAGACCTCAACCTGCTCGCAAGTTGTTGCCGAAAGGGCCTGTGCGAAGGGGTTTTGTTGGTCAAAGGGAAACCATGAAGAACCTGGGTCTTATAGAAAACCTCTGGGTTAGTTATAGCCAACAAATGGTTTCATTGCCACGCTAGAATCCATGATGAGTTGCAATCGTGATGTGTAACGAAGAATACCAGTTCCCGGAATGCTCTGACAACTGGCATCTTGAAAAGACAGAAATCCAAGCTAGGTGGGACAAGACCATAAGAGACTTTGCAAGGCAAGAGAATAGACATCCGCGTCTATGTGACACACAGTGGTCGGATAGACATCTGTGGAAAGATATTCATGAGATTTTCTGGGCATCATTTCCAAACGAGCTGCATGCGTGGATCTCGCGGTTCACAGAGAAGAAAACCTGTTTTCAAGGCGGAGTTCCTATAGAGTGGACTCCTGAGCTCATAGTGCAGCTCAAAGAAATAGACAACCCATTGACACGGGCAGTTGATTTTTGGGTCGATCATATGCTAGAAGGATTCGTAACAGAATTTGCTGTAGACACACTCAAATCCTACAGCCAAGCAGAAGCATACTTTTTCGGAGGATTCCAAGGTAAGTTGATGAACAATCTCAGTCTATACATTAAGATGTTGTTAGCTGAGAAAGGTGTTTTAAGAATGCAGTAATATTCTTAAGTTTGTCATGGTTAACGATATATATAGTGATTGAGACAAAGATACCCATAATCGTAGAAGTGGTAAGAGGTATAAATTTAATAAGAATCTTGGAGGCCCTGGACTCCATATTGATACTGAGATTCCTTGTGACCTTGACAATGAAACCGCACCACCATTTACCCCTGAGAACCCACCGGCTATAGAGACTGCAACACCTTTATCTCAAAATCCACCCACTACGCAGCCCACCCCATAGAATACTCATCCTAGTACATCTATCTCGATAAGCCAATTTTTTTCACTGCACATAGCCCTTTACAGCAACCGCGCACTAATCCGGGCGCTCCACCACCTAATATAACAATGGAAAACATAGATATGAAGCTACCAATATTCAAAGGAACTGGCCTAGAAGACCCTGATCAGCATTGGTTTCTTTGTGAAGCTGTATGGAGTGTAAGACAAATCCAGGATGATGCTGTGAAGAGAGCATAGCTCATCACCACTTTAAGGGATAGAGCTTTACATTGGTTCATGAAGTACTCTAACACACAGCCGAGAACCCTCACAGAAATTAAAGCTGCGCTTGTGGCAGAGTTTAAGAAACCCAAATCTAAATCTCAATGTATAATCGAGTTGAAAGAAATAAAGTAGAAACCGACTGAAACAGTTTGGGAGTTTGATCAGAAGTTCAAAACCCTATTGGACCAAGTGAGCTTTGTGATAGCCCCGAAACAACACAAGGAATGGTTCATTGTTGCGCTATTGCCTCATATTAAATTACCATTGATGCAGCAGAAGGTTACGTCATAGGAAGAGCCCTTGTAGATCACAATGACGATAGAGGCTTCACCGATTGGTGAGACTAGTTCTGGAATGTCTCAGATCCAGAACCAACTGACCACCCTGACACTAGAGCTACAAAACATGAAGAATGGAAAAGAACAAAGGTATGAACCTAGACATGAGGTCTGGTGTGCAAGTTGTAAAGGAGAAGGCCATGACCGGGAGCATTTCCCTTTATTCCACGACTATATTAATAGTGGTCTGCCCAACCTAATAAATCAGAATCAGGCCCCATGGTGTGAAATTTGTAGAACTACAGGACACCAACCTGAAGACTGCTATCTTATATAGAAATATGTGAAAACACCGAAATATTTATACTTCACTTTCTATAAATCAGTTGGACATGATGAATCCAACTTTTGTTCATATGAGCTAATGAATGAGAGAAAATGAGATATGGACTCAATGAGAGGCGTTGGCTTGTACCACGTACAAGAAGATAACCAGCCAAAACAAGAGAATGCACAATATGACCAAGGAGGATACAGATGTCATGGTGTTGGATACTGCGACAAAGGAAGAAATGCTGGTCCGACGCAGGGAAGAGGCCACGACCAGGTCATTTGTTATAATTGTGGCCAGCCAGGTCACGTATCTAGAGATTATGTTAACCCATGCACTACGTGCAATTATTGTAAATCATTTGAGCATGTTATTGAAGATTGCCCAGTACTAGAGGTCAAAATGCAGAAAAGACGACGGGCGGATGCACCAAACATGAACGTCCAGTGGATCGCAGTGGAGAGCAAACCAATAGACCCGAGCATCAATGTGGTCACACGCAGTGGCGCTCAGACAAGCCGCGATAGGGGAGCAGAAGCATCCACGTCAGGGGAGGCTCACACAAAGCAGATCCCTCTTGAGACAGTATGGATAAGGAAAGCTCCGGGAAAAATACCTGCTCTCGACCTATGAAAGAACAAGGAAGTCTTTATCAACGCGCTGGATACCTTCAGAGAGCCAGCAACAGAATCATAGAGGATCCCCTTGCACAGTGAAGCGCCGCATGTTGAAGACATGCCAGCGGCCTATGAAAAAACAAGCACCGCAACGGATGTCAGCACCTTCGTTGCGTAGTTCCTGCGAACCTACATGAAGCTACTCAAAAGTGAAAATGCCATAGTAGAGCTGCAGAAGCTCATAAACCAATATGAGCCACAGACTGGAACAAAGACTTCTGATAGCACAGTACATCACATAAGGAAGCATAAAAGAATGGGCTGAGAAATGAGGCTTACCACGCAAATTGGAGATTTTGAAATGGATGAAGTCATACTTGATCTGGGATTTGAAGTAAATGTCTTAACTAAGAAGACATGGTAGCAAATGGGTTGACAAAAGTTGCTATGGTCACCTATCTAGTTGAGAATGGCTAACCAAGAGAAAGTCATACATTTTGGCCGGTTAGCTAACGTGATAGTCGACATTGATGGAGTCCAAAGTCATGCAGACTTTGAAGTTATCAAGATTGTGGATGATAGTCAACCTTTTCCTGCACTGCTAGGAATTGACTGGGCTATTGATAACTTGGCTATCATCAACTTAAAAACAAAGAAGATGATATTTGAAGGAAAGCATCTTAGGGTCATCGCACCATTGGATCCTGCAGATGGCGACAGATACAGCGAGTTGATTCAAGAGGAATCCAAGGCTCAAGACTTGGCAGACTATACCAGCTCACAGCGAACCAGGAAGATTACATTAATCCTACTGCAGATGGCACATTTAGCTGGAGATGTGACAGTTCCTGCGTCTCTAATTCGGAGGCAGGACTGGAAAATTGGCAAAGCCGGATGCATGAAGTATCAGCAAGAAGGTGCACGCAGGTTACGAAATCACTGCGCTGGATCGGGAAGGAGGTAGGTCCTATTCCCACATATGATGGTTCTGCTAATGTTTACACTTTCATCCAATAATATACTGCAGCCATTACAGATGAGCATAGATTACTAGCATTGGATATGGCACTGCGCGACACACCCGCCAGATGGTGGAATGCGCACAAGCAGACATTGACCACTTGGGATCAATGCAGAATTAAGATGCATATCCGATTTTCTAAAAGGGTTACCTCACCCTTTGAAAAGTTTAATGGACAAACAGATCCTAGTCAACACATTGAAGCCTGTTCACAGGCATGGGCAGAAAGGCCACACACAGAACGGGTGCATCTATTTGTACATACGCTGGATGGTGACATTCCAAAGAAATGGTACCTAGACCTGGAGTTGCGTAGAGAAACCACTAATTGGGATAGGCTGACTGCGAACTTCCAGAGGGACTTCAACTTTGATGATGAGAACCCACTGATCCATGACGCATTGCAGATAATTAAGGAACACATATTCAGGGAAGACTGTCCTCACAGAAATATGATGTTGGAGGAATTCTTCGAGGCAGATCGCATTCCTGCACACCTACAGTCAGAATGGAAGAAACACGAAGAACACCCCATCAAGTGTTACAACCTAGCTGAAGACATCGATGATAGAAATGAAGACGATGAGGATGACCCGCGCAACATAAACATACCAGAATCGGAGGGTGCACATGACGTAGAAGGACCTCCGTTAGAAATCCTAGATATGAGCGGACCAGTAAAAACACAGAAGGTGAATATTGGCACAAGAGAAGAACCGAATTTCGTAGCAATCGAAGACTATTGGGACGATCAGACTATTGCAGAGATCGCAGACACCTTGCATGAATATTAGGAACTATTTCCAACTAAATTTATAGAAATGAAAGGAATTTTGGGAGACCTAGGAGTCATGAAAATACCTTTCAATCCAGGTGCAAATCCCGTGAAGCAGAGACCGTATAGACTAAATCCGCGCTACAAAGAAAGAGTACGCGTAGAGCTGGATAAGATGCTTCAAGTAGGAATCATTGAACCTGTCGAGGAATTGGAGTGGATTAGTCCCATGGTCATTCAAGACAAGAAAGAGAAGGGTGAGATCAGGATTTGTGTTGATCTCATAAAACTACATGATGCTTCCATGCACGACCCATTCCCTACTCCATTAACGAATGAAGTGCTTGATAATGTTGGAGGGAATGAGGCCTATTCTTTTATTGATGGTTTTTCGGGGTATCATCAGATAAGGATTGATCCCACAGACAGGCATAAGATGACTTTTTCTACAGAATGGGGGTTGTTCCAGTACACAGTAATGCCGTTTGGCCTGAAGAATGCACCTGCCATATTTTCCAGAGTGGTCGTCGCAGCATTCAAAGAGTTTATGCATAAGTTTCTTGAATCCTATTTTGATGATTGGACCATGTTTGGTCTATTCAAGAACCATTACACGAACCTCAGAATGATGCTTGAGAAGTGTCGACAACATCAGATCTCTTTAAATCTAAAGAAGTGTATTTTTTGTGTTCCTTATGGGATTCTACTTGGGCACATTGTTTGTAAGCAAGGTCTGATGGTGGACCTTGCGAAGATTGCCATTATTGTGAACTTGCCAACACCAAATTCAGTCAAGATGTTGCGCTCTACACCATACTGGATACTACAAGAAATTTATAAAGGGTTACGTGTAGATAACCGCAGCAATGGAAAAGCTTCTAAAGAAAGATGCACCGTTCATTTGGAATGCGGAATGCGAACAGGGTTTTGATACACTAAAAGAAAAGATGGTGACTGCGCCGATTCTAGTCTTTCCAAATTGGACGAAGCCATTTCACGTCCATGTTGATGCATCATGCATTGCCTTGGGAATCGTATTAGCTCAGCCAGGAGAAGGAGGTATTGACCACCCTATTGCATTCTCGAGCAGGAAGCTCTCAACAGTAGAAAAAAACTATACTACTACTGAGAGGGAAGGCCTTGCGATGGTATATTCCCTATAGAAACTCAGACATTACTTGCTTGGTGCACACTTCCTTATGTTCACTGACCATTCTGCGTTGAAATACTTGTTCAATAAGCTAGTGTTAGGTGGACGCATATGCAGATGGCTACTGCTGTTCCAGGAATATGACTTTGATATTATTGTTAAGCTAGCTAGACTGAAATTGGGACCTAATCATCTGTCATGGATTGAGTCAGGAGAAGAGTCGACCAACATTGAAGACAGTCTGCCTGATGCACAACTATTTTCTATACAGGTTGTCGATGATTATTATAAGCATATCATTAATTTTCTGACAACAGGGCTGGCACCACAGGAATTATCTGTCCAACAGAAGAAGCAGCTAGTGGTGCAGACCACAGACTTCACTATAATTGCAGGTTAGTTATACAAACTCTGACTGGATGAAGTCCTGTGCAGATGCATACTAGATCATGAGAAACCATTTATTCTAGAAGACGTGCATTTAGGGATCGCGGGAGGTCACTATGTAGGAAGGGCTACCACGCAGAAGATATTGCGCACAGGGCTATGGTGGCCCACGATCCACAAAGATTCCAAAGAGCACTGCAGGAACTATGATGTCTATCAAAGGACAGGGAAACCTTCACGAAGAGATGAGATGCCATTAAAACCACAGTTGACCTTGTAGGCGTTTGAGAAATGAGCAATTGATTTTGTGGGTCCTATAAACCCACCAGGAAAAAGAACTGGTGCAAGGTATATTATTACTGCTACTGATTACCTCACCAGATGGGCGAAAGCAAAGCCAGTAAAGGACTGCAGTGCCAGTACTGCTGCGCAGTTCATTTTCGAAAACATATTGTCAAGATTTGGCTGTCCAAAGATTTTGATGAGTGACCAAGGTACTCACTTTTTGAACAAGACCATTGAGGCACTTACAGAGGAATTCCACATTCATCATCAGTGCAGTACTCCATATCATCCACAGGAGAATGGCACTATTGAGGCTTTCAATAAAATACTGGAGAACGCACTGACTAAGTTTTGCAACGTAAATAGAGATGATTGGGACCTGCGTGTCTCTTCTGTGTTATGGGCATATAGGACTACATGCAAGAAATTGATAGGACATACACCTTTTCAATTGGCTTATGGGCAGGAAGCTATAATGCCAATGGAGTACATTGTCCCTAGTTTAAGAATCGTTGCATTCGCATTGATGGTAGACTGCGCAGCATTAGAAGAAATGTTGCTACACCTCGTTGGGTTCGAGGAAGATCGCTTCATTGCCGGCTTCCACCAGCAAGTTCAGAAAGACCGTGAGAAATCCTGGCATGATCGCCATATAAAGAACAAGTGCTTTCAGGTAGGTGACCTAGTCCTCCTGTATGATAGCAAATTCATGAAGTTTCCTGGTAAACTTAAGATGCATTGGCTTGATCCATATACTGTGATACATGTTACTAACGCTGGTGCAGTCCAGTTAGCCAATTTAGCTGGCGATACCCTACCAACTTTGATAAATGGAAGCAGGCTAAAACTATACCATGACAGCCTTGCTTCGCAGAATCCTAAATAACAAGCAGAGGAAGAGAGTTCTAAGTGTCAAGTACAGTTGTAATTGGACACTAGAAATGTAAAGGAGGCTGTACATGTACGATAAGAAGCACAAGGTATGATAAGAAGGATGATGTATGCACCGCGAAGCACTACTGAAGCTGCACAAAAAAAAATAAAAAATAAAAAAATAAAAAAAAATTGAAACCACGCAGCTGAAAATTTTTGGCACTACGAAGTAACTGCGCAGGATCGCAGATGGCTTACTGCGTAGCTCAACGCAAGACTCAGAAAAATAGCCATTACAAATTTTTTTGAGAAAAATAGCCGTTATATGACCATTGCAATGAACCGCTTCAGCATTTAACGAAAAGATAGTTGTTCTAAACACGCTGACGACGGAAGGGACTGAAGGATTCGCTCAAATTCTCCAATGGACACTACATTAAATGCCCATCTAACTGTTGGAAGGTGCGGGGAGGACCTTGATGCGCATATAAATAATGCTGCATAAGGACTCGCAGGCGTTACCAGATACTTAGAACTTTCATGCGTTCACTCTAGTGTTAGCAATCCTTAGTTAGATCTCAGAAACAGTTGCCTACTCTTGCCAGTGAATGTCCAAATCACCGGATAGAGAACAAGAGCTTACACTTCAAGAAGCAATCTGAATCTTTCAACATGGGGGAATTGCAAAGTTAATGAAAACCCCTTCCAAGAAGACTATACTTGAACCCGATCAAGCGTCCAGAAGATCACCTCGCCATAATCCAATCATGCAGGACAAAGGGAAAGCCATAACTGGACCACGAAGCAAGATTCCAAAGATGGGCTAGACAACACAAAGATCACCGGTCTTTCAGAAGGAACCCTTGAAGTTGACACCGGATTATATATCACCATAGGCGTTGGATGCCCCAGTCTTTAAATTGACCAAGAAGGCTAGATATGAAATCCCATTATCGTCGATTTCAAAACATTTAGAGGTTGCCAAGAACCTACTCGGAAAGATCGCAGACTGTAAGTGGGAAGACTTTGACCTCCTAGGCATGCAAAAGGAAGATCCCCACGCGCCTAAGTACCCACAGTTCTAGCTTGACTAGTATATGTGCTGGAAAAAGGATGCCAAGGGAACTTTTAACTTGGTCGCCGAAAGCTGGTTGACACTAGTAGTGGAGTTCGGATTGTTGAACCTGCTCTGACTCCCTCATTTTGATCGTTCACCAGAAGTGAATGTGGTGGTTCGTACACTGATGGCATGAATCCACCAGGGATATCTATGGCTCGAAAGAAATGTTGATGTAAAAATTGATTTAATCCACCGCATCACATGGTTAAGCAAGCATGGTAAGGATCCTAAGAATTCTTCTAGGGGAAGAATAAGGAAAAAGAGGCGGTCGAAAAGTTGAAGAAAAATCATGCATTGGTGAAAGGGAAAAGAGGTTTTCCCTCAGAAGAAATTGAACACAGAGCGACAAGATTTGTCACCCAGCTGCTCGGAAAAATCCTCAGAATAGCTAGGCCTCTAGAGGTTCCTACGGGCGTAATACTATTCGGTGCCGCAGCGGCTAAAGGCACCCAATTCAATTGGTGTCAGTATCTTCTTAATGAGTTCTTTGATGAACTTAATGATACCCAGGAGAATGGCGGATAGTTCCACTTTACATGGCTGATCAACCTCATCACCTTTTCGGGATGGAAGGAGCCAAAGGACTATGTGGGTGTCATTATAGAAAACAATGATCCTAGAGGGTTCCATTATGCCAACCTCTGAGCGAACATCAACGCAGAGCGACAACACACGACAGCTGAGGTTTTCTATCAGTATTACACTCAGCTGCGCGATGTGATCACCCATACAGCCCACATCACAAAGTAGGTAACGTTGAAGTACATTCGCATTCTTGATTTCATGGTGGACATGCGATGTATCTTTATTTCACCAAAAGCGCGAATGAAGAAGCCAGAATGGTATGGGGGTAACTACCATATGTATGAGGAGGACATTGACATCCTCATGAAGGATTGGCCGGCTGACTTACGTGTTGAAGTCATGGATGTGAGATAGACTCTGACTAAGATGAGCCAATCCTGCTGTCATGCCCGATTGTTGAAGAAACAGGAAAGCGGAAAGAGCTTGAGACTTCACAGAAGCCGAAGGCACGGAAGAAGATGAAGGCCACAAAGACTCAATCTAAGACAGTGCTGAACGAAGATGACTTTGAGATGATAGTAGAAAAGGTATTAGAACAAATGCAGGAGCTCATGGCCGACAAAGACAAAAAGGACAAGTTCATCCAGGATGACCTGCAAAAGACTAGGCTCGCACTGCAAGGTCTCATCAAGAAAATGGACGATGTCCAAAAGAGCTTAACCTTTCTGCGCGACACAACAGCTGAAGGGAGGTCGTTAGGAACCTCGCAGCAAACACCGCTGCAGCTAGCAATAACATTTCCTTCTAAGACCAGTGTTGTCCATTTGGACCCATTGGCTATTTCATTACCAATTATAGAACAGATCGTCCTGGACACAAAGGGAGTCGAGTGGGTAGAGATCGAGTCGGACAAGATTCCTTTTCTTGGCTTACACTTTATGCACATACAAAACATCAATGAGATGCATGAAAGAACAGTAGAGTCCATGAAGGCACAAGCGGAGCTGCACGTAGCAAACAGGAAACTCGAGTTGCACACAAAAATGCAGCTGCGTGATGAACAGGACCGCCGAAAACAGTTGGAGACTACCATATCTACTGTTGCCCAAGATATTGAAGGTCTAGAACACCAAGATGATCCTGCGGACACAATTATGAGGATCGGAGACAAGGTGAGATCTTTGAAGATGGAGATGCAGGATAGGGACATCCTCTATGAGGCCGAGCTTGAATCCTTGAAGGAAAAACTGAATAGGAAGATGCCATTAACTGAGCAGCAGTTAAGAGAGAAAGCAGTTAGTGCCGTCGTGCAGAGCATAACGAGTGAGATGGCTAAGTGCCAAGATCTCTTGGAAAAGATTTCAAAGGCATTCACTGCCCTTGAAGAGGATCAAGGGCTACTGTAGGTGAAGACCATGGTAAAAGAAAAGCAGACCATGCTATAAAAGTTGGACACAGAGGTCAAGGCTCTGCCACCCAGGGAGAGGCTACTGAGGTATAAGGAGACATCAGGCTTGAAGAAAGAAGTCTAGGCATTAAGATAAAAAGAGACTGAGATTGATAATCAGTCACAACAACTCCTAGAGGATGCCATGGGGGTGTCGCAGTAGATAGAAGACAAGCTAAAGGAACTGCGCGACAACCAGGAGCAGGTACAGGGACAGATTGGAGAAGAGATAACTCCAGCACTAGTTGAGATAGTAAAACAAGTTGAAAAAGATACCAGAGAAGCAGTGGAACAGTTGTTTGGCACATATAACGAGTTCGCGGCCAAATTAGTTCCACCGATCGCAGAGCAGAGCGAGACGACTGAAACAGCAAGTGGCTTGGGGACGAGCCACATGTAAGTGTTAGGGGCATGTTGGGCCTAAGTTGGGACAAAGTTTTGGTAACACTTTTTGATAAGCAGGACAAGCTGAGCTGAGCGCAGCTCATAAAAATATGTAATTATGTCTAAGTGTTGAGGGTGCTGCGAAGTTGTTCTCAACATCCAAGTTTTGGCCATGCTGCGAAGTTGGGCACAACATCCAAATTTTGGAAGTACCGCGAAGACCAATGCTACAAGGAAGCAGTGCTACGAAGCAGTCAGGCCACGTGGAGCTAGCAAAGTGGAGTGCTGGGCGAGGATCAGGTGCAGGTACCAGATGGACCAGTAGTGGTCTAATTTTGGAAAGATGCTCCAGGAGTTCCGAGTGGTGGGAACGAGCAAATCAGGAAGGCAGCCAATACATGAGTTTTTTAAGGAAAGGACAGCTTAAGGAAAGCGATGGCTTGGCATGCCTAGTGGGTGAGACTGTTAGAGATGAACGGTTCAGTGAAAGTGACCTGTTGGCATGCATGCGATAGGAAGGCCGATAGTGATAGAATGAAGACGTGGAGAACCACCACGATGAAGCAGACACTACCAGATGCCAGCAAGCCAGTTTAGGGAAGCCGACATAGTTTTGTAAACGCTAAGGGTTGTTGGGTTTAGGTCTTCGGCATTGCAAAGACATGACATTCGGGCATGGTCTATTTAAGAAGACAATTTTGTATGGGATGGGGCTACTTTTTGTTGTTACATTTTTGGGTTCTAGATGTTGCATTGTAAAATCTCTTTTGGGTAGAGAAGATTGTAAAGGCTCTGCAGCTGTGTGCGCAGAGACCTATCTGAGAGGAAGGAGAGTTTGCAGCTGAGTGTGCAGACTAAGAACGGTTGTCCCCATCCCTTTTTAAAAATATATATTACCAACCATTCTTGTGGATGTAGCTTCCCATCCGGGGGAGTGAACCACATTAAATATTGTGTTGTGCGATTGTGTTTTATGTATGAATGCTTATCTATGTTTTTTGTAAATGAATGTCTAGTTGTTTCCTTGCATGCTGTTATGAGAGAACTGTTGTATGCATTTTCCATCAGAGGAGGTATGGAGATGATATGTTAAGTTCTACATGAATAGATGAATGGTGAACATTTAGCTTATGTTTGAGAACAGTGAATCAGTTAGTTGGTTAAGTGTTAAGAGATCACTTAAGTACTTCTTTATGCGATAGAACAAATGCATAACAATTAGATGGTATCAGTAGAATATGCTCAAATCATAACCATACCAAGTGGATGAACGAATAGTAGATGGATAATCGTTTGAGTAGTTGAATGAGTGGATGAGTGATACTCAATTCAGAACCTCAAGCATTTTCAAGGTAGTCGAGTATAGGGTTGCACTACATAGTTTGCAATTTCAGTTGAAGCGCCGTAGTAGAAGAAATTAGTGGTGCGGACTGCAGCGTTTCTCATCGCTGCGCAGTCTCACCTCGTAGCAAATACCCCTTGTTATGCTGTGTAGTACGTCCATCAAAGCAACTTATCACTTACTGTGGAAACCTTATTCCACAGTACCCCATAGATACACCTCGGGTGAGACCTCAACTTGCTCGCAGGTTGTTGCCGAAAGGGCCGGTGCAAAGGGGTTTTGTTGGTCAAAGGGAAACCGTGAAGAACCTGCGTCTTATAGAAAACCTCTAGGTCAGTTATAGCCAACAGAGATTCACGAGTGGTTTGACAGAAAGATAGAGGAGTTCACAGAAGGAGAAAAGAAAAAACCCAGACAGACGGTAAGCAATTGGTTGCAAAAATACATTTATTCAGATATCCACGAAATATTTTTCTGTGAATTCCCAGTACTACTGCACGAGTGGCTAGTGCAACTAACATTCCAGAAGCACACTTTCCAAAAGACTTAGCCTGAA